>CM068981.1:24400870-24949475 GCA_035357415.1 Ophraella communa
AATCAAAAAATTATTTAAAAACATACCTTGGATGTTAGGTGACCACTTAGTAGGAAAGTAAAACCCTTAAATTGCCATCCAGAACTATTTTCCTATTTGGAAAACTTAAAAATTTTTTTCAAGCCTTTACTTGGCGGGTTTGACCTCAAGAAAGAAAGGTCAAAGCCACAATCTCCGTGACCTCGACAAAATGACAGCTTTCAAAACATAAACCACTGGATTTCCATATGTTTGGCCTTGTACTTTAGGAATTGCAAGCTACTATACTGCAAAAACCCTGTTTCACCCTCAAATAACAAATACCAATGATTGTACCCAAAAAATATATAAAAATATAAGAATTTACAATCCTTAGGGATCCAATTATATGGAACTTTAAAATGCAATACTGGTTGCCTAATGTATAATTTTTACCTATTGAGACCTACCAACACCACCTAGTATGTAAATATAGAACTAACAGTGCAATAAATATAATTACAGAAATCAATATCATTGATCGAAAGGATTACACGATAATCTAGAAAATAACTATAATTTAACGAAATAAAAGTGTTTAAAAAGACACCTTAATAATCTTAAAAATATAGGGTAGAGGTGTACGGCTGCTATGACCGTTACAACATGTATTAATTTAACATAAACTGATTTTGATTAATGCATAAATTTTTCTTCTTTTAGTAATTAATTAATACATACGATGTTAATTGCTCTGCTACCAGGATCATAAGAGAGTGAATCATCGATTTTTCGGCCTTTTTATAGGCTTCCAGGAAAATGACATAAGAAAACGGATTTCGATTGTTTTTACATACAAAATTTAGCAAAATTCTGGAAAATCAAGGTAATTAAATTACAAATCTAATAGTATCCTTTATAACTTACAGTGAACTCTCATCCTTATATTTACTAAAATTCTATTAATATAATTTTTAATGGAATTTTTCCTATGAAATTTTGGATTTGAAAGAGACAAGTTTCTTAAGCTGTCATTTTTTTTAAGACTTTCAAAATTTGAATTAAAACTATCATTTGTATTTAAAATTACTATAAATCCATTAAACTAATCCTAATTTAACTGATAACTACTATTTTAAACTCAAACAACTAAAATGTAAACTTTTAAAAGATTCTGTTATTTGTAGGTATCACTTATACATTATATAAGATAAGATTCTCTGTGTTATAAAAGACTCACAACTTAAAATTTATATAAAAAATTTACTTAACTATCCTACATACATTTTGTTACATAAAATGTCTTTGTTAATGTTTATAAACTAAGTTTTTCAATAGTTATTTCACTATGCACTATTTAAGTGTTCTATCAAAAGTTTATGTGATTGAGTCCAACACTATTGATATGGAAATTAGTTTACTATATTTCACCACACCTGCTACATGTTTTTAATTGTTCTTGTGTCTTTTTTAGGTACTCATGATCTATTGGAATACTTATTTGTACAATATCGAAGACTACAATTTGTCTCTTTATACTTTTGTAAGTACTTCCTTTTTATAATACTAATTTAAATACTTAACTAACTAAAATTACATGTTGATTTCTTAAACATGTGAAAACCATTAATACTTTTGATTTTTATTTTCTTTTTATTGTTTCAGATTAAACTTAGAATTTTAAAAGAGAACTAGGACAAAGATGAATTGTTATGTGAAAATGTACTTATTATGGATTGAAAATATTTGATTGTGATAAAATAGCAAAATATGGATCCTATTCAAGATAAGATGTCCATTACATTCTTTGTTTATATTGAATGTATGTCTTGTGAAAATTATAAACTTGAAAACTTTAGATGTATTAAAGAAAAAGTAAATGCTGATTCTATGAAACTTATTAATATATCCTTTTATTGTAAATTATGAGGTAAGTTCTACTTATTAAATTTTTAACTATTAGATATTTATCTCAAATCCCCCAATTTAATTTTTAACAAAATTCTTGTGTAACAAGATAATTTTTTAAAAATTTAATTCCTTTTATACTCTTTGTTTATATTGTTAATCCTTTTCCTAACATATCCCTTCATCATTACATTCTTCCCTTGATTTATTCAAGTAATTGGAAGTGTAGAATAAACATATAAGAATTATGAATTTTTCTTTTATTCATTTAAATTTATTTATAATCATTATTTGATATAATTCTTTATCTCTCTATATTCAGGAATTAAATTAAAACTCTTATAATATCATATTCTTATTATAAATTAAACTTATTTACATCAAAAACCGTTGATTCATTTAATTTCAAATTTGTTGTTATAGTATCTCAACTTATTAGTACTTTCCATAAATTCTATATTATTTTCTTAAAAGTTTATATTAAATTCTTGTTACTTTTGTAAAAATCCAATGAAAATTGCCTAGTCTCAAATTGTTATTATTCTATTTTAATTGCCTATCTTAACTTATTATATTTTTTTTTAAATTAAATGTGATTATTCCTATTCTTATTTGTTTAAAATTAATATTTAAAAGTATTATACATATAAGTTTGTAATATGAAATGTGTGTCATAATGCTATCTATTCAGTGTGGTACTTAAAAATTTGGCCTATATTAAATATCCCCCTTAAAATACCTGTTTGCGGATCTATTAATTTGTAACTATTTTCTGCATGTTCATTTGCAATTAAATATGGTCCCTCATATGGTAATAATAATTTTGCACATTTGTGTTCAGATCTTTTAGGTACTTGTAATGACTTAATTAACACTAACTCTCCTTTTTGGAATTTTGTTATTTTCTTGGCTTTTTTATTCATTCTTTTCATGTACTTATTGGTATTTCTTTGTAGTCTGGTGTTTACTTGTGCCATAATATCTTCCATCTTAAAATTTCTGTTTATTATCCAAGGTCTTGTTGGTTCTTTGCCTGTAAGTAAAAATTCGGGACTCTTCTTTGTCACACCATGTGGAGTTTGATTCAAAAATCTTTCTACTTCTTCCAAATTATTTTCCCACTGTATGTGATCTTGATTACATAAAATTCTCAAATATTTATTTATCTCTTTTATATAACGTTCTGCAGGATTTGATGATGGGTTCCTAATGCTAATGAATTTAAGGTGTATGTTCTGATTTATGCAATATTGCTCTAATTTAATACTCTGAAAATATGTGGCATGATCTAAAATTAATTTCTCTGGTTTTCCAAAAGTGTCAATGTATTTATTTAAACTTAATATAACGGTTTTAGTATTGGTTTTTGCACATGGATATAGTTTAACAAACTTGGTAAAAATGTCGACTAGTACAAATATGTTTTTATTGCCTTGAGTGCTAGTAACTAAATTACTTATAAAGTCTATGGCTACTATTTGTAAAGGTTTCTGTGCATAAATAGATTTAGCTAAATAGGTGTTGTGAAAGTTTTTCTCCTTTGCCATTTGACAAAGTTTGCATGTTCTGCATATAGTTTTTGCTGTAACTAGATCTCCTTTTGCTATATAATTTTCTCGAAACATCATCCATAATTTCCTTGTGCCTATGTGCCCATATTCTTCATGTAAATTTTGCAAAATTATTTTACTGAGTGTTGGAGTGATAACAAATACTTCTCTATCTTGCAGTCTTTTGTATAAAATCCCATCAATGTTTATTGTGTCCTTTCTTTTTGAATGTTGTAATTGTTTTTGATCTTCTATTATATGATTGAGTGAAAATAGTCCTTGATTTTGTGGTAAAATGTTGATTCCTATTTTGTATTGTTTGGTGATGTTTTGGGGTTCTGTTTCTCTACTAAGAGCATCTGCTAGTATATTGAGTTTTCCTGGGATGTATCTTACTTCAAAGTCATACTCCTGTAATAGAAGTATCCATCTATGAACCCTGTTGTTTGCATAACGGTTCTTTAACATTGCTGTTAATGCAGAATGGTCGCTCTCAATGAAAAATTTAGCTCCTAATAGGAAAAATCTAAATTTGGTGATGCAATAGACTACACCAGCCATTTTTTTTCATACGTTTTTGTCACTCGAGATATAAAACTTATTGGTACTTCTCCATCCTGTTGTTGTTGCACCAAAACTCCTGCAAAACGGTCTGCTGATGCATCCGTTCTTAAAATGAACTCCTTATCATATTGTGGATGATAAACCTTTAAATTATTTGTAAATATTTGTTTTAAATCCTGACATGCTTTTTCCCTTCTTTCATCCCAATACCATTTTGTATCTTTCTTTAACAATTCAATTAATGGAACTTCCCAGTAACTTAAGTCTGGTATTAACCTCTTGTAATAATTTAAAATCCCCAAAAATCCCCTTAAAGTTTTCAAATTGGTTGGTGTTTTGTATTCTAACAATGTTTTGATTCGATCTGGATCCATACTGATGTTTTCTGTATTTAAAATGTACCCCAAATACTTCACTTCCTCCTGATAAAATTTACATTTTTCTAAATTTAATTTTAATCCCTGCAATTTCTAATTCTTTAAATACTATTTCTAAATGATTTTTATGTTGTTTATTGTTTTCAGAAAAAATCAAGATATCATCAATATAATGAAGGACAAAAGTTTCATACTTATTTAAAATCGAATGAAGAGTACGTACTAATGCAGCGCAAGAACTTTGTAAACCAAAAGGAACTACACAGAATTGGTATACTACTCCATCTACCATGAATGCTGTGTATTTACGACTTTCATTATCAAGTGGAATTAACCAAAAACTATGTTTAAGATCTAGTTTTGTAAATACTTTAGCTCTAGTTATTCTTCCAAAAATTCCATCGATGTTCATTGGGCTTTCATATTGTTTGATGGTATATTGATTAATGTTTCTGGAGTCCAAACATAATCTAATTTCTCCCGAACTCTTCCTGACACATGTGATGGCATTGATGTATGGTGAATTGGATCTTTCTATAATACCATCCTTTAACATCTTTTCTATTTCCAAATACACTTCTTCTTTCCATTTGTATGGTATTGGATATGTTTTGACTTTAAAATTTTTAAATTCTGAACTTATTTCTAATTTATGAACATTCTATTCTATTCTTCTGGGGTGCGTTTCATGCATGTACTGGAGCTCTGGGCTCATTGTACCCCCCTGAAGTAATCATACCAGGTTCGTTTCCTTCATGTATTCTAGAATGTCCCTGATATTCACTTTCACGATTTCCTCTGGCTCAGGAAACTGAATGCCAAAGTGTCTCTGTCTAAGCCACTTAAGGCTCGGACAGTGACATATTACGTGAAGAGGAGTTTCGTCTTCCTCACCACATTTTCTGCATAATGGGTCCTCAGCGAGTCCTAATATGTTCATGTGTTTTCGGAGATGGCAGTGTCCTGTAAGCAGTCCCACTGCCTTTCTTAATTGGGTTCTACTTAGGCTGAGTAGTTCTGTAATTTTCTTCCTGGATGGACCTGTTATGAATAATCTGGATTGCCTGATCCAGGCAGTTCCATCCAGAATTTCTTATGTTGTTCCCTTAGTCGTTCCTCTATTGTTTCCCTTACATGTTGGTATGAGACCCCACATGTGGTAAGAGGTCCGATCAGGGTTCCTTCTGAAGCTTCCCTGGCTAGGAGGTCAGCTTTTTCATTTCCAAGAATCCCTGTGTGTCCTGGTACCCATTCAAGGATAAACTTGTGGCGTTTTGCCAGTTCAGCTACAGTTCCTTGGCAGTGCTTCACTGTTCGTGATGCAGTGTGTACGCTCTCTATTGCTTTGAGAGCTGCTTGGCTATCACTTCTGTTCCTGACAGTCCTGTTAGGGACTGTCTCGTTCAGGATGATTTCCGAGCATGTGTTGATGGCAACCACTTCAGCTTGCAGGATAGTCTCTACTGAACCCAGGTTGAGACTATACGTCTTCCCTGTATTTTCATTGTAGATTCCAATCCCAGTGCTGGTGCTTGTTTTGGATCCGTCTGTGTACCAAACGGATTCATGTTGTTTCCTAGTCTTGGTACGAGCTTCGTCCCTATCCGGAATATGAACCGTATATGGTTTGGAAAGGTCGTAGCAGATAGGTATTCTATCTGAGGGCATGCTCACTAATTGATTATGTTCAATCTCTTTCGAGATTGTGAAATGGTACCTAGGGATCGCCCTGCCCCATTCGTTGTTTATTTTCAGCCTGTAAGCAGCTGCCAGTGCTTCCCTTTCCACAATAAGATGTAGTGGAGGTAGTCCCAGCATAGCTTCCAGGGCCGCCGTGGGCGTTGTTCTCATCGCCCCGGTTATGGCTAGACAGGATACTCTCTGTGCCCTGCCTAGCTGTCTAGATGCTACTGAGCATCTCGCTTTATGCCACCACACAACAGAACAATAGGTTATGATGGGTGCCACCACCCTCGTATAAAGCCAGTGCATCATACTGGGTTTAAGCCCCCACGTATCGCCCACAGCTCTTCTGCATGCCCAGAGAGCTCTTAGGCCTTTATCTGTTGTGTTTCTAATGTGGTTGGAAAGGGTTGGTTTGCTATCTAGGGTTACCCCTAGGTATTTGACTTCCCCTTTAAACTTTAGCGTTTGGCCCCACATACGAAGTTCCCTCAAGTCAAGGTTCCTTCTGAGGGTGAACGCTATCACGGAGGTTTTTGCCGGATTAGTTGACAATCCCTCTTGTCTGCACCATTTTTCGGTAATCCTCAGTGCCAGCTGCATTCTCTCGGACACAGTGGCCCCGAATCTACCGTTTACAACTATGCTGACGTCATCAGCAAAGGCTTGGGCATAGATACCCTCGTCATTGAGTTTACAAAGGAGCTCGTCAATCACCAGGTTCCACAGAAGAGGAGATAACACCCCTCCTTGCGGACACCTCTTAGTGGCTGAGACCATCCTCGTCTCCCCAAAGAGCGTACCTATTATTGTTCTTTCCCGTAACATATTACCAGTCCATCTTACAATGTCCTGTTCTATGCCACGGTTCTGCATGGCCCTAAGTATGGAATCGAAGGAGGCAACATTAAATGCCCCTTCAATATCCAGAAACGTACCTAGGGCTATCTCTTTATTTAAGAGTGCCTGCTCCGCTTTCAGGAGCAGCTTGTGTACCGCGACTTCGCAGGACACCCCACTCTTATACGCAACCTGGTTTCGATGCAGAGGTTTTACCCTCAAAGCACCGTCCCGTAGGTACCTGTCCACCAGTTTTTCTAAAGTTTTAAGAAAAAAGGAGGTCAGGCTGATAGGTCTGAAGGAGCCCGTCTCAGCATACGTGGCCTTACCAGGCTTCGGTATGAAGACTACTCTTCCAGACCTCCAGTTCATAGGGATATAGCTCAGTGCCAAGCTAGCCCTGAGTAGTCGGCACATTGGTCCCTCGATGATTTCCCTGCCCTGTTGCAACAGTGCTGGGAAGATACCGTCTGGTCCCGCAGCTTTGTATGGGTGAAAGGATTTTATCGCCCATGCAAGTCTGGTTCTGTTCACGATTTTGTTGGCCAGGGCCCAGCTGTCCTTGGATGCCTTCCTACGGAGTGCCCCTGAACAGATGTGCCCCTGCTCCGTGACAGGTTCACATCCCGGGAAGTGTGATTTTAGAAGAAGATCTAAAGTCTCCTCACCGGTCGTTGTGTATTCCCCTTTATCATTCTTCAGAGATCCTACCCTACCCATGGTGTCCCTCTGGAGAGTTTTTCTCAGCTTGGAGCATTCTGGAAGACTGTCAATGTCCTCACAGAATTTTCTCCAAGAGTTTTCTTTGGCTTTGCGAATCGCATAGCCATAGTCTCTCCTTTTAGCCTTATAGGCTTCCCAGCCATTTTTTCTTTTGGCCAGGTTGAAGAGTCTTCTCACTTCTGTCCTGAGACTCGAGAGGTCTTTGGTCCACCATACAGTGTCCTTATTAGCCCTCTTCCTTTTCTCTGGGCAGTTTCTGTTATGGGCCTCCATAAGGCCTCCAGTCAGTTGTTCTGAGAGGAAGTCTATTTCAGCCACATTCTTTGGGGTTGGGAGGCATTCGCTTAGACCCTGCTCAAGGTGCTCCCTGAAGGAGTCCCAATCACAGGTTCTAGGGTTGCGATATGTGACCTCCTCCTTCCCCGTTTCACAGGTTAGGTTGTAGAGGACATGCCTATGGTCGGACATAGACATCTCCCTAGAGACATGCCATCCGTCCACCCACCTGCACACCTCTCTTGTACCTACTGTGATATCAATGACCTCCTCCCGCGATTCGATCACAAAAGTGGGGTCATTCCCAACGTTAGCCACTTCTAGATTATTGCAAGCAATGTATTCCAGAAGTGACTCCCCTCTTGAGTTAATGTCTGTGCTCCCCCATATGATATGGTGAGCATTTGGCGTCGCACCCCAGAAGGAGTTCGATCCCTTTGTCCCTACAATGTGTAACCAGTTCTCTCACCTCTTTGGAAGGAGGGGGACCTGATTGGTCGTAAGGTAGGTATGCCGAGCCAATAACAATCTGCCTCGACATGTTTTTTCTTTTAATCTTGACTGTAATTGCCACTAGGTCTCCTGTGCACAGGTCCCATTGTGGGAAAAGATTTCTTTTGGCTACTATGCATGCCCGAGGGTGGCCATTCGTCGAATAGATCAAGTCGTAGCCTCCCGCGCATGGTAACCAACGACATAGGGTTCCTGCACAAGAGCAAGATCTATGTCTTGTTTGAGTAGACATCTCTGTAATACAGCCGTGGCTGCCTTACAGTGATGTATATTTGCTTGTGGTATTTTTATTATTTTAATTTTTTTTTTCTACCTAGAGGTATCCCGGTTCCTTGCCCGGTACCTCTTCCGTTTCTCCCTGCACCTCGGCGGTCTCCATAGCCTGTGTCGGCGGGATTGCTGCCTTCGCAGGCAGGTCATCCGTGGCCACACGGCTCGGTCCCTCCTTACTGCAGAGAGTCTCCTCCAACTCCATACCCTCGGAGGACGGCCCAGGCAACTCTCCAGCCCTCACCACGGGTGGTTGGGCTGTCGGTTCCCCAGTCGTTCCTCCAGTGTCCGGAGTTTCCCCTTCGGGTTTTTTCCCCAACTCTTTCAGCGTTATGCTTCCCAAGTTAAGGTATAGTTTTTTCTGTTGTTTTCCTGACACGAAATCCCAGGAAGCCCTGTCCATTGCCAGGAAGAGTTGGCGGCCTCTAGAGTCCGCCTTCTCCTTCTGGACTCTCCAGTGCTCCGTTCGGAGCCCCGGATTTTGGACCCTGAGCATTTTCCACAGCCTGTCTGTAGACATCTGTGGTCCCGGGATCCATGTCATGACATGGAACGGTTTCTCCAGGTCCTTAGGGTCGATGACCCTTAGTTCCGCAGATTCCCACGGTCGCATGGCACTGACCTGGCCTTTGACCCATTCCTGGGTAGGCCCGTCGACGCAGTACACGACCAGTCCACCGCTCTTCATTCTCGCTTCCGAGAATCTTGGAGCGGGGCCTGTGCCCCCCTGCATCGCGTAGATGTTGTCAAGTAGCGCCTCACGGATGAGGTCTACTTGTTCCGCGGTAAGGGTAACGCTGGGATAGCCACTGGGAACAATGGCAACCCCTACATCCCTCACCCTGGAGGCGTATGTGGCGGCTGGCTCGGGCCCCTTAGGGCGTGGTCCTACCGGTGCGGTAGTTCCAGCAGCCCTTGTTGCACCTCCCGCCGCCTTCGCTTTTTTTTTCACCTTTTCAGGTGGTGTTCGCCCGTCTGGTCTGGGCCTCTTCTGAGTCCCTGCCGGTCTCGGTTTTATGGGCTTCTCAGCCCTCTCGCCTCTTCCGCTGGTTCCTTGCCCCTCGATTGAGGTGCCGGACCCTGACGGAGTTGGTGTCAATACCGGAGCTGGCTGTCCCTCTACGGTTCCACCATCTCCGGTAAGAAGTCTTCGGGCGCGCTTCATCTTTCGACGGTGCGCTCCCGATCTTTTCGTCTTTTGTTTGGTATCCATATCTGGTCCCACGAGCAGCTAGGGAAGGGGTGGTCGCCCCTGACAGAGCCCCGCATGCCAGGGGAAGGCTAAATACAATGGGGTTTCGCCCGGTGCCCCAAGGTGACTACCAGTCGCTGCTGATCTTCTGTTCAGCCACGCATCCCCTTGGCCTGGTGTCCCACCGTGAGATTCAGGTTTTTATTGAGGTTGTCTCCTCTTGGTCCAGGTTGTTAAGCCCAGACCCCCGTAACCCTGTCCGCGAGACATGATCCACAGTCGACAAGGTTACTGGTTTTTCGGTTCGGTCAATGGACCTCGCCGGCATCGTGTACCCCTGTGCAATCCCTTAGCCACGACACGACAGCTGGAAAGGGGTGGTTGGTCCGCGGTGCGACCTTAGGTACGACTCGTCCGACAATCTTGCGGGTTTTACACCGCTCATGCAAGACTCGCCGTCCGTATAGTACGCACAACCCCAGTGTTGTCTCTAGCCTGCCATGTTGCAGTGTTAGCTGCTCAAGCAGACCAGATACTTTTCTGGGGGGCCCCTATCCGTCACCTGGGGACGCGCCCGATAGGCTCCAAACCCACGGGAATTTATGAACATAATTTACTGATATTTGTGCTTCTTCATTACATAATTTTGAATATTTATTAATTAAATTTTGAATTTCTTCTATTTTACTTTCTGAACATGCACCTACATTGTAATTATTCTTATTTTCATTAATATTACTAATTTGCAATTCATTTACATACTTAAAATTGGTTTGGTTTTGGTCTATAAAAGGTATTGTTTCTTTATCTATTTGAACTACTTTATTTTCATAATTTATAATCAATTTGTAATTATTCATCTCATCTGTTCCTAATATAATATCATATTGTAAATTATTAATAATTAAAAACTGCATTTTATATTGCTTATTTCCTAACATTATATCCCCTATCATTGTACTATTAGTATCATATAATTTCTTTTTGTTAGCTCCCAATAATGATAATTTATTTGTTTTTACCACCATAATTGTATCTTTAGGTATTTGATCTACTATTCTACTACTAATTAATGTTACTTCTGACCCTGTATCTACTAAAATTTTACATATTACATTTTGAAAATTACCCTCAATAAATATTAAAGTGTTTTTATATAAATCAAATTCTACTTCCCCCTTATTAATGAATTCCCTTGGATGTTCATACCTAGAATAGATAACATTATCACGTGGAAGCTATTTAAGCAAAATTTTGATCATTAACTGTTTCTATTTAATTTTCTTTGTGAACCATGACATTAACTTGTCTCTGGTTATTGTTATTATTGTTTCGACTATTTTGTTGATTGTTGTCAGTAGCAGGTCTCGTATTCTCATTTCTTCTCTCTACATTGTTGTAATTATTCCAGTCTCTTCTGCCGTTGTTTCTGTTTCTATAATCATCTCGTAACTTGATCTATCTCTTCCATTAGTATTGTTGTTGTCCCTGTAGTTATTATTGTTATTTCTGTAATTGTTGTTGTTATTTCTATATTTATTTGTTTCTTCTCTTCTATCTCTGTTGTAGTTATCGTTGTGGTTGTAATTATTATTGTTTCTATTTCCATTATTACTGTTGTTCTCTCTTCTGTTTGTGTAGTCCGGGCTTTCTTGATTTCTATTATTGTTATTGTGGTGGTCCTTTTCATTTATTGTTCTTTCTAATCTTTGAAGATAATTAGATAATCCTTCCATTGTTTTAATGTTATGTAATGCAATGGTTTCCATTACCTCAGTTTTGAAATGCCTGGCTATGTATAAAACTATTTCCTCTTCCCTCATAGTTGGTTCTAAATGTTGAGCATTGTTATAAACTTGCATGGCATACATATTAAAATTTTTCCCCCTATTGTAATCAAATTTCCCAAAATATAATTTTTCTCTAAAATTTGCTTGTTGTATTTCCCCCAAAAAATATTTAATAAACTGTTGTTCAAAATCATTGAAGTTATTAATTGATTGTTCCTTGTTACATAACCATAACAAAGGATGTCCTACTAACATACTTCGAATCATTAATTTTTGATCTATTATATTTTTGATGTTATTTAATTTACCTTTAATTATGTTTATAAAATTTTTCGGGTGTATGTTGTTGAAGTTCCCATCAAAATTAATTTCTAGATCTAGTGTATTATTTCCATAAATGATGGTATTACCTTCTCCTATTTTCTTTTTAACTTCTTCTAATTATGTTTCTAGTTCTCCTTTTAATTTTTCTAAACTTTCTTCTTGTTTTTCCCCATGAACTTTTAAATCTTCTATTTCTTTTTCTATAATCTCTTCCACTACTTGTATGTTTCTGCTTGTCTTCGTCACTTCATTCTCCAATTTTGTAATTTTATCATTGTTTGTTTTAATTTTCTTTTTGTTTTTTTTTACTTCCAAACCTAATTCATTTTCTTTCTTCTTCATACTTTCTATTTGTGTGTCTTGTCTATTCTCCACTTCCATTATTCTTCCAATCATTTCGTTTCGGATTTCTTCTTTTGTCTCCTCAATTTTTTGTTTAGTCATTTCTAATTCTTCTCTAAATTTTTTAATTTCTTTCAAACTTTCTTCTCTTCCTTCATCTATCTTCTTTTCCATATTATTTAGCTCTATCTTCATTTCCTTCTTGATTTCTTCTTTGGTATCATTTAAATTCTTATCCAATTTCTCCAATTTTTGATTCATTTCTTCTTTATTTGCTTTTAAGTCTTTCTTCAAATCTTTTATTTCTTCTTTATTTTCATCAAATTTTCTATCCATATTCTCTAATTTACGGTTTATTTTCTCATTATTTTTATTCATCTGAATTAACATTTTCATGATTTTATCCTGTCCATCGTCTCTTTCTGCACTCTTGGTTTCCTGTAACTTTTGTTGTACTGGTTCTTGTTGTTCTTTTTCTTTTCCTGTTTCCTCTTGTTCATCTTCTTTTCTTTCTGTCTCTTGTCCTTGTTCTGGTACAAAATCTCCAGCACCTCTGTTTCTTTCTTCATACACTGGTGTTTCCATCTCAGCTTTATCTCTCTGATCCATTACTTCTCCTTCTTTGATTTCTCCAAACTGCTTTCCATCCCTAAGAACCATCTTCTTATCCGCCATGTTGTCGTTGTTTAATTTTTAAATTAATAAGTTATTATTTAATTTATTTTATTTATGAAAATACTATTTTTGCGAGCCCCACGTTGGTTGATTTAAATTTTAATAGATTTTTAAATTTAATTTGTTTATTTTAATTTATCAATATCCCTACGTAGTTTCTGTTAATTTGATATGATTTATTTATTTGATTATTATAATTTAGAAATTTGTTTTGTTTTATTGGTTATATTTTGTTTGGTTAGTTAGCTTATATCAATTTTTACTTTTTCTTTGTAATTCTATAGTTGGGCGCCTTTTAAAATTTTTAACTAGCTCAATCTACTTATCATGAAATTGAAATTTAGATTATGACTCTTATCAGGGTAGGATTCAAATTAAAATATTATTTAATTATTAACATACAATAAATTTAATATCCAATGTTTCAAAAGAAATTTTACAAATGAAATAAAAAAAACACTATTAATTGGTTTTCATATGCTTCATACAAATAAATCAATGAATAACCTTATATAAAAAAAATGAAATGGAGATGATACACATAAATAAATTAGTTTACCGTAACAAAACAATAAATACAAAATACAAATCCTTAATTATGACACGTAACTTTATTATAAAGTTCGTTCTCTAAAAATTGCTATTGTCTAAATGGAATGGCACGAACACTGAGATCGGCTTCTCCTCGTCTGCCGTCGGAAATGTAAAACCACAATATGGCGGCCAAGGGCCAGTTGCAGAAACGATGCTCAAATTTAATCTTTCAAATTCTGTTGGAATCAGTCTCTGATTTGTCAAATTTATTACTTTGGTAAGTAATTTAATAATGGTTGATTACTTTACTACATGTATTTTTAATGTTACATGTATTAATTTAACATAAACTGATTTTGATTAATGCATAAATTTTTCTTCTTTTAGTAATTAATTAATACATACGATGTTAATTGCTCTGCTACCAGGATCATAAGATGGTGAATCAACGATTTCCCGGCCTTTTTATAGGCTTCCAGGAAAATGACATAAGAAAACGGATTTCGATTGTTTTTACATACAAAATTTAGCAAAATTCTGAAAAATCAAGGTAATTAAATTACAAATCTAATAGTATCCTTTATTACTTACAGTGAACTCTCATCCTTATATTTACTAAAATTTTATTAATATAATTTTTAATGAAATTTTTCCTATGAAATTTTGGATTTGAAAGTGACAAGTTTCTTAAGCTGTCATTTTTTTTAAGACTTTCAAAATTTGAATTAAAACTATCATTTGTATTTAAAATTACTATAAATCCATTAAACTAATCCTAATTTAACTGATAACTACTATTTAAAACTCTAACAACTAAAATTTAAACTTTTAAAAGATTCTGTTATTTGTAGGTATCACTTATACATTATATAAGATAAGATTCTCTGTGTTATAAAAGACTCACAACTTAAAATTTATATAAAAAAATTTACTTAACTATCCTACATACATTTTGTTACATAAAATGTCTTTGTTAATGTTTATAAACTAAGTTTTTCAATAGTTATTTCACTATGCACTATTTAAGTGTTCTATTAAAAGTTTATGTGATTGAGTCCTACACTATTGATATGGAAATTAGTTTACTATATTTCACCACACCTGCTACATGTTTTTAATTGTTCTTGTGTCTTTTTTAGGTACTCATGATCTATTGGAATACTTATTTGTACAATATCGAAGACTACAATTTGTCTCTTTATACTTTTGTAAGTACTTCCTTTTTATAATACTAATTTAAATACTTAACTAACTAAAATTACATGTTGATTTCTTAAACATGTGAAAACCATTAATACTTTTGATTTTTATTTTCTTTTTATTGTTTCAGATTAAACTTAGAATTTTAAAAGAGAACTAGGACAAAGATGAATTGTTATGTGAAAATGTACTTATTATGGATTGGAAATATTTGATTGTGATAAAATAGCAAAATATGGATCCTATTCAAGATAAGATGTCCATTACATTCTTTGTTTATATTGAATGTATGTCTTGTGAAAATTATAAACTTGAAAACTTTAGATGTATTAAAGAAAAAGTAAATGCTGATTCTATGAAACTTATTAATATATCCTTTTATTGTAAATTATGAGGTAAGTTCTACTTATTAAATTTTTAACTATTAGATATTTATCTCAATATATATATTGAGACGAAGTTTTATTATTATAAAAAATGTATTCATTAAAGAAAAGCTTAATTTTAATAATAATATGTATTATGATGATTAAATCAAAAACAAAATCGTTATTAAGTCAATTGAATGCAAATAAATAATAAAAAAGTAATCACATTACATAAAAATAATCAAAATCACCATTAATCAATAATAATAATGAAAATATAATTCTAAATGTAAAATAAAACAAACGAACAAATTATAAATTTTCTAAAAATATTTTTCTGTTAAATATATAAAAGCATTTTCAAAGATCTACAAAAGTGTATTAAAAGTTCTTCTACGAATGACACCTGTGCATAATATGTATGACGTAAAATTATCAGAACTACGACTGCTCGTACACAACATCGCGTGTTTGAAATGTTTAGTTTCCATGAACTCCAAAACCTTAGAAGTGCACCTGTGCCTATGACGTCAAATTAACACGAATTAGAGTCCTCGTAAACAACTTTGCGTGTTTGAAATGTTAAGTTTCCATGAACTCCAAAAGCTTAGAATAGCACCTGCACGTTGTGACGTATATATTATGTAAAAAAATTGTTTGTAAAATATAAGTAGTTAGCTAGAAATAAGCAAATTAAGAAATAGTTCCTTCTGATTGGTTCTCGCGGAGTTTTTTAAATGAAGCATTTTTATTGGTCAGAGAATAATGAGAGAGGGATCTCAGTTTTTACGTAAAAGAACCAGTCAGGAAGAATAAAAGGAGATTCAAGTCTAATTTTAAGACAGTCAAGACCCTTTATACAAACATTAAAGCTTCGTTTAAAAAAAATTTCAACAAACATTTAAGATTTAATTTTAAAAAACTTTCACGACTCCATACTCAAGTTTAATTTTAAAAAAGATTCAAGACTCATTTTCAAAACATTTAACAACAGTTATTAAAATATTCAACTCGTAATTCACATTTTTAAAAAAGACTGATTAGTCATTAATTTTATTAACTCTATAAGTTAACATTATTTGACTTTGAATAGAAAATAGGTTTGTTGAATCGAGCAGAGTAATCTTATAATATAACAGTTTCAACTGTAATTTTAATGATACAAAAGTTAGTATCAAATTAATATAAGAAGCTTGACTTACCTTATATCAGAAATAATCCTAGTATAAAACTTTGTAACACACCACTTGTAAAAAGGGAGTCTTATCAACCAGTAAATTGTATAAATAAATCCACAAGTAAACAATAATAAATTCTACATCGTAAGAGTTTCTGTCTTTAATTACACCATTGAAGTTTCTGCATCCCACATGTTTACCAGAAGAGAAGATAGACCACCAGTTCCAGCGACACCTACATGTGAATGGCGAACACTCGAGAGACAAAGTTAAAAAAGGTACCGTTATTTAATTTGTATTAAGTGTGCGTATAAACTGTTTTAAAGCGATAATAGTTATTTGCCGCTAGAGGACATTTATACTACTTTATTGTAAAGATTTTTGAATTTCATTTTGATAGAAAATTTATAATTTTGTTTGAGCGTAAATCTGTGGTAACGAGCGCAGAAACATTTAATCTTATTTGAGCTAGTCATCATTATACATATTATTTAAGGGGCTAAAAACATTATTATTGTAGTAAAAAACTTCAACAATTACGTCAAATCAAATAAAAACAAACCACTAATAATATCTTGTCACAATTAACGTGGGTTTACTAAAATAACATTTAAACATCAGAAAAATTAAAATAATAAAACAAAAAAGCTAAACCATAAGAACCCAACAATAAATTAATAAATTCATAATAACTTGGCGACCAACGTATCGGGCTCGATTAAAATCACAGATTTTAATAGTTTAAATAACAACAAAAAAATCAATAAACATTACATTAAAATTTATTTAAAAATAAAAATACTAATAGATTATTGTAACTGTAATTAACATATAAAATAAATATTTCTAACATTTTATTATAACTCAGACAAGAATTAAGAAACAGAGATTTGGACGACAGAGGAACCAAACAAAATTTGATAAACAGATTGACAAAAAGTCAAGAATTAATAGACATAGACTACAATGCTGAAGAACCAGAAGAAAGGGGGAAACAAGAAGATGAACCTCAACAAAAAGATGGTACTTCTTCACAAACTGGAGGAAAAGTCACATTGGCAGATTTGATGAGCATCATCCTAGCCAATTCAGAACAAATAGCGAAAAAACTAGAAGCCAACTCGGAAGAGATGACAAGAAAATTAGAAGCTAACTCTGAAGGAATGAAAAAACAAAATAGACAAAATTCTGAGGAAATAACGAGAAAATTGAATGAAATAACGGAAAAATTGGACAAGAAAGTAGAAAATCAAGATAAAAAGATTAAAGTAATTGAGGAAAAACAAGAATTTTTAAAAAAACAAGTACAAAATATAGACAAAAGAACAAGCGAAAACAATCTGAAATTAAACTCAAGAATATCAGAAATCGAAGATAACGTAAAAAGAGGAATACAAATAAATTTGGATATAGCCGAACAGGAAAACAAAAAAACAGAGAGACAATTAAGAAAAGAAATAGAAGAAAAATTAAATACAAATGTAAACGTGGGAAACAGTGAAGAAATCAAGAAATTAAAGGAGGGATTTGAAAATAAAATAAAACAAGTGAATCAAAATATTTCTGAATTATCAGACAATCGCGTAACACCTGACTTGGGTTTTCAAATTCTAAATATAGGGGGGAAGTTTGAAGAAAGTTCGAAATTTTGTGGGGATTATAGGAAGATACATCCTATAAATTATTTACAAACGATTAAAAGTAATACTATAAAATCAAAAATTTACAAGACTTTAAAGAATTTATCAGGCCAAGTTTAACAGGCAATGCACTATTATGGTGGAATTGCAAAGAAATGTTTGTAGATTCATTTGAAACCTTTGAAAAAGTATTTCTAGATACTTTCTGGTCAGAATTACAATAGAGTAAAGTCAGGGAAAGATTGTATTTTGGCAAATTTGATAATACAAAGAATAATCTATCCAACTATGTTTTACAACTCTATGCTACTGTCAATATTTAACTCCTCCTATACCAGAGGCAGAAATTGTAATGTTTTTATCAAGACATTTCACACCTGAAATATCTGAGATAATTGCAGTACAAAATATTAATAAATTTGATCATTTAATAACATATTTGCAGAGAATTGAAAGAAATTTAAGTAATAGTATCAACAATCAGAATAAAAGTAATGTAAGAAACTTTAATAACAATGATAGAAGTTTTAATAGGCAAAGTAACAATAACAATTTTAACAGACAAAATAATAATAATAATTTTAACAATAACTACAATAATCAAAACAGAAATCAAAATAATGAAAATAGGAAAAATTACAATAATAATAGAAATTACAATAATAATCAGAACACTAGAAATTTTAACAATAATTATAATAATAGAAATTTTAATAGATTTGAACAAAATAACAATAATCGAGAAAATACAAACAATAATAATAGACAAGTAAACGCAATTAATACGAGTAACAGTAATGAGGGGATAAATGAGACAAATAATACACGTTCAGGTAGTAAAACTCCTATGGCCAGATCTCCAGTAGATGATGCCCAAACCACAAATTTTCAATAGGGGTGCACAATGTAAATAGCGCTAGATGTGATTTTGTATACCCACGTGAATTTTTAATGGACAAGGATAATCTGCATCTAGAAAATAAAGAAATAGAGTTAGTATTAATTAAAGCCAATATTGATAACAATTTAATAAAAATTATAATAGATACGGGATCAACAGTTTCATTAATATCAGAATCAATAGTAAATAAGATTTCAACGTTAAAAAACAATATAATTAATATACCAAAAGTAAATTTTACAGGGATAAATGATAAAAGTTTAGGATATTCTAATAAAACAGTTTTTGCTCCTTTGAATATAAATAATATAGATTTAAATGTTCAGTTACTAATAGTAAATAAACTAAAATATGATATTTAATTGGGTAATGATGAATTATCAAAGAACAAAATTATAATAAATTATGATAAAAATTTGGTAATATTTAAGGATAATGAGATATGTAATTTTGAAACAATAAATAATTTTAAAGTAACTAGCAATTATAACATAATAAGTATATTTGACGATTCATTAGAAAAGAATGATGAAAATTTCTGCCAAGAAAAGTTAATGACAAATATTTGTGAATCTAGTTGCAATTTAATGGTACAAGGGTGCCGAAATATATTTAATAATGTGGCCATAGATGCCGAATTAAATTTAAATAAAAATGGAAATGATAATCATTTAGAAAGGGTCTTAGATACCAAAAATAAATTAAATTATGATAATGATGAAAGGGCAATTGATGCCGATGATAGGGTTGAGGAAAAGAATTTAGAGGTGTTGATAAATTGCAACAAAGGATGGAAAAATGAAGTTATAAAATTGGTAGAAAGGTATAAAAGTTTAATTAATGATGAATCTAGAGTAGCTAAAAATTATTCCCATAGTATTGAAGTTAAAAATATAGAGAGTTTTCAGTCAAAAAGTTATCCAATTCCCTATAAATATCAAGAAGCGGTAGATAAACATTTAAAGAAACTGTTGGCAGATGGAATTATAAATTATAGTACTACACCCTATATTAATCCTATGGTAGTGGTTAAGAAAAAAGATGATACGATGCGTTTATGTTTTAAAAAAAGTAGAAAATAAATTCTAATATTTCCTAGCACAAAAATTTCACGTGGTGTTTTTCATGTAAGTTCACTCAAGAAATATATTTAGTAAAGTATAAAAAATATGTAAATAAAATAAAATGAGATATAGTTGAAGTAAAAGTAGAAAATGGAAACTTATAAAAATTTATCCGTCGATAAATTTATTACAAGTTTGGGGGGAAGTTGAGACGAAGTTTTATCATCATAAAAAATTTATTCATTAAAGAAAAGATTAATTTCAATAAGAATATGTATTATGATGATTAAATCAAAAACAAAGTCGTTATTAAGTCAATTGAATGCAAATAAATAATAAAAAAGTAATCACATTACATAAAAATAATCAAAATCACCATTAATCAATAATAATAATGAAAATATAATTCTAAATGTAAAATAAAACAAACGAACAAATTATAAATTTTCTAAAAATATTTTTCTGTTAAATATATAAAAGCATTTTCAAAGATCTACAAAAGTGTATTAAAAGTTCTTCTACGAATAACACCGTGCATATGTATGACGTAAAATTATCAGAACTACGACTGCTCGTACACAACATCTCGTGTTTGAAATGTTTAGTTTCCATGAACTCCAAAAGCTTAGAATAGCACCTGCACGTTGTGACGTAAGAGTTACTCGGAAATGTATCGGTCGAATTTATGATTTCAAGCCTCAGTGTGAATATAATTTGAGAGCTTTTCCGACCATAATGAATTATAAAAAAATTATTGAACATTAGAAATGATTATTGTATATATTATGTAAAAAAATTGTTTGTAAAATATAAGTAGTTAGTTAGAAATAAGCAAATTAAGAAATAGTTCCTTCTGATTGGTTCTCGCGGAGTTTTTTAAATGAAGCATTTTTATTGGTCAGAGAATAATGAGAGAGGGATCTCAGTTTTTACGTAAAAGGACCAGTCAGGAAGAATAAAAGAAGATTCAAGTCTAATTTTAAGACAGTCAAGACCCTTTATACAAACATTAAAGCTTCGTTTAAAAAAATTTCAACAAACATTTAAGATTTAATTTTAAAAAACTTCCACGACTCCATACTCAAGTTTAATTTTAAAAAAGATTCAAGACTCATTTTCAAAACATTTAACAACAGTTATTAAAATATTCAACTTGTAATTCACATTTTTAAAAAAGACTGATTAGTCATCAATTTTATTAACTCTATAAGTTAACATTATTTGACTTTGAATAGAAAATAGGTTTGTTGAATCGAGCAGAGTAATCTTATAATATAACAGTTTCAACTGTAATTTTAATGATACAAAAGTTAGTATCAAATTAATATAAGAAGCTTGACTTACCTTATATCAGAAATAATCCTAGTATAAAACTTTGTAACACACCACTTTGATAAACAGATTGACAAAAAGTCAAGAATTAATAGACATAGACTGAAAAGGGTAAATTGGAAGGTGGAAATTTTGAAGTACGGAGAATTCGTGATGTATCTTGCCGGGTAATTTCGGCTTGCTCAGAAGGAAGATTGGAAATTGCCTCTTCAGTTTGACAAATAATATGTTCTACTGGAATAGATTTAGGAGTGATGGCAAAGTTGAAACCTTTTGACAGGGCTGTAAGGGCTGTATCTGAGATAAGGGTATCAGAAAAAGTGTGGACTACCGTGGATGGATTTAAATAAATTAGAGAAGCAATAGAAATCGAAAAGCGCCCAAACTGTATGAACAAACGGGATGACGGACAACGATTACCGCCAACTGAGGAGTAGGCAGATTGAGACCTCAGTGACAACTGGCGGGTATAATACGACTAGTGGAGTAGGCAGATTGGGACCACGAAATCGTACTAAACCCTATCCATCCTAACCTATCCTTACTCTCTTGATAATGGCTCCAAAGTGGGAGTCGAAACGTCGAGACAAAAATTCTTCCAAACGCGGTTTTTCCAGAAAACTTAGTAATCATTCTTTTGACCGCGGAAGTCTTTCCGAATATATATATATATATATATATATATATATATATATATATAAAAGGAAAGGTAGAAACCTTTGTGATCAACGCTGATCAGTTAGATATAAACTTCGAAATTGGTTGGGAATGCAGCGGAAAGGACGTGAAAAAATTATCAATACAGTACTCTTTTCAGTATACCAAGCTTTCGCAAATCTTTATTTGCATCATCAGGGTTCTACAAATGTGAATAAGTATGAGATTACAAATCAGTAAAAAACTTTTTTACAATAAGTAACTTACACTAATTGAGGTTTAAGTCTAGATGTTAGTTGGAGAAAGTGAAGAACCATTTGAATACATCCAGAAAAGCAAAAAGCCAATCAAGCCAGTAAAAAATATCACACTAAAATTGAATTAAAATTGATCACATCTTTACATCACTAAGTTAACATATTAAAAATCTTTTAATTTTAGGAAGGTCCGCCACCTTGTGAATTTACATATGTATCCCTTCCTTATATTAAGGGCGTTACGCCTAGACTGTCTAGACTTTTCTCACAACAACTACCTAATATTAGGATTGCATTTAAGAGTTCCTTGATACTTAAATCATTATATACTTCAGTTAAAGATAAAATTCCTTTATTAGATAAAAACAATGTTATTTATAGACTCAGTTGTTTGGGTTGTACACAATCGTATGTTGGTCATACTTCTCAGAAATTATCTAGTCGATTGACTCTCCATAAGAGTGACATAAGGTTGCATCCTGATAGATGTTCATTGGCCTCACATTCTAATTCTACTGGGCATCCCATTGACTTTCCAAATGCACAAGTTTTATCTTCTGAAAGTAACTACAGAAAAAGAGTATTTCTAACCTAACCTAACCTAACCAAGAGAAGAATCCTATGAATAAGAAAACCGATATCAATAATTTGAGTGGTTTATATTCATTACTACTTACGTTGGATAGTAATCATCTCATTTCTAGTAGTGAAAATTCTTCTATTTCAGATAATTAATAATATCTTCTTTCTTTCATTTACTCCATTAAAAATAATTTTCGAAATTATTAATCATTTCCTTCAACATTCCCTATGACCAATGTTCAATATGTTTTTAGTTTCACAATTGTTAATTACTTTATTCCTCACATCTCATTAAAGAGATACAATTTCCTTACTTTCACCCCGAACTCGCTTTTCTGGGATTTACCTCTATTGTCCATATTATTAATTTGAAAATATTTCATTAATTCAAACAATTTTCCTACACTAGGGTTTTATTAGCTTTGATTGTTTCACGGTTCATTTTTCAATTATTATTCAGTTAAAACAATTTTTAGTAACTGTCTCACTTGGTAAAATTTACCATGTTTAGCTGTGGTTGTTTGGGTTGCTATTACTTCTCTTTTAAAAATTGAAAGAAGAAGAGTGTTAACCTAACCAAATTCAGTTACACATTTTCGAGACACGTGGCGGAGGTAGTACTAACCTTCCTAAAATTAAAAGATTTTTAATATGTTAACTTAGTGATGTAAAGATGTGATCAATTTTAATTCAATTTTACTGTGATATTTTTTACTGGCTTGATTGGCTTTTTGCTTTTCTGGATGTATTCAAATGGTTCTTCACTTTCTCCAACTAACATCTAGACTTAAACCTCAATTAGTGTAAGTTACTTATTGTAAAAAGTTTTTTACTGATTTGTAATCTCATACTAATTCACATTTGTAGAACCCTGATGATGCAAATAAAGATTTGCGAAAGCTTGGTATACTGAAAAGAGTACTGTATTGATAATTTTTTCACGTCCTTTCCGCTGCATTTCCAACCAATTTCGAAGTTTATATATATATATATAATTATCGGAATGTTTTTGGGGATGTGGCAATAAAACCAAATACAAATAGTTGGCAAATATTTCTATTTAAATTATATATATATATTGAGATATTTTTACTCAATACCAAATTTTATTTAAAAGTTTTTTATTTGTAAATTTTCTTTAATTACTTAGGGTAGGGTTCAAACAAATTTTATTTTAAATTTTTTTTTTATTAAATTGACTTTTGAATAATCAACCAAATGAAATTTTGTCAAGTGATGTCTAACTAATTATTTCCTATCTATTCTTAACTAATTTCTATCTACCTAATCCCTAGCTGCTACCTATCTACCTTATCTAGTCTTATTTAATTACCTAACTATCTTAACTAACCTTAATTACCGCTTATTGTCCTTTAATTTCCTATATTCTTCTTCTCACTTCTTGTATGAACACCAGATTACCATCATCTTCTCTAAATGTCTACTTTCCAACACTTTTATCTTCCTATTTCTTTTTTTATTTGCTTACTTTAATTTTAATCAGTTTATCTTTTTATTATTTATTTTCTGAATACATTTACTTTTCAAGTAAATATTAATATTAACTTTCTTTTCTCTTCTTAAATCTCCTACTGAAATGTCAATAATAATTCTCTCTCCATAAACTGCAACCGCTTTACTATTTAAATAAACTTCTGTAACTGGGTTCTTTTTATTTATTATTGATTAAATTGATTCTTCTAGACTTTTTACTTTTGAAATTATCTGTTTCAACTCTTTGACCTTTTTAATTCGACTTTTACTTTTTTATAAATTATAATTTTCAACCTGTTTAACTTTTTTTTTTTTTTTAAAATCATTTTATTCTTCTCGTGACTTTTTCCAAAAACTGACTGTCAAACTTCTCTCTCCTGACAACCCAACTTCTTACTCACTTTCACTTACACTACTTAACTATCCTTAACCTAATACACGTGTTGTTTACATTACATAAATTTTTTTTAATCTAACCTAATAAAAATTAACTTTGACATTTACTTTAAATTTTGACATTTCCCTGAAAATAAACAATAAAATATTAAATTAAAATAAATTTTGAAATGACCCTTAAAAATACCTTTTCAATTCCCCCCAATTAAAATTTTGCATAAATTTATACTTTATTTTGAATTTATGAAAATTTAAATTTTTTATTATATAAATTTTTTAATTCCCTTTTTTTTCGTATATCCCAATATCTATTTCCCTTCTTGTTAATCTCCTCATCCACTAAATTAAAAAAAAAATCCCTCTACCTATTTAAAATCCTATCATGAAAATTCTATTATCTAATTTAAAATACTACTATAAAAATCCCTTAATCTATATCTATTTACATTTTCTAACTACTACCTCCCCCCTACTCATTGAAAAGTCTGATTTTTCCTTCACCTTTTTCCAGTTTTTTTCCAATAAAAGTTTTATGGTTTTTATTGTTTGAATTTTAATTAATGTTTGATTAACTTTTTCTTTGGCTTTTCTTATTACTTTTTCTCTTCTTGTTTCTTTCACACATATAGTGATAATTAAATTTTCATTGTTCTTGTTTTCATTAATATAATATTTATTAGAATTAACTTCTTCTTTGTCTTCATTTTCTGGTGCATTTTTATAAACTTTTCTATCATCTGCAATATTAATTTGAATTATTTTAATTGTTTCATTTTTCTCTGTTTCAACTTCTTTATATCTTTTCTTCTCTGTTGCTTTTGAATTTTTATTAATTACTTCTGCATTTTCCTCTTCCTCAAATTCTTTTTCTTCTCCATTAAATTTCTCCATACTCTCTTCTTGTTTTTCACCCTGTTCCTTCAAATTCCCAATGTCTTTATTCATATTTTCTTCTATTGTTTGAATGTTTTTATTTGTCTTGATTATCTCCTTGCCCAAATTTGTGATCTTTTCAGTATTTCCTTTTATATTCTTAGTGTTCTCTACTACTTCCAACTTAAGTTCTTTTCCATTTTTCTTTATATTATCCATTTCTGTAGACTGTTGATTCTCTATCTCCATCAATCTTCCTATCACTTCATTTCTAACTTCTTGTTTTGTCTCTTCAATTTTTCGTTTAACTCCTTCGATTTCTTTTTTAACTTCTTTGTTTTCATGTTTTATTTGTCGTATTTCTTCCATGCCTATGTTCAATTCTGTCGTCAACTCGGTAAACTTCTTTTCTACATCTAAAAATTTCTTATCCAGTTTCTCCTCTAATTTCCTGTTTAATTTCTCATTATTTTCATCCAAATTCTTCTTCATTTCTTCTTTATTTTCATCAAATTTTCTATCCAATTTTTTATTCAAATCCATCAACATTTCCCTTAACCAATTATCACTCCTTGCCATTTCTTGTCTTCTATCGGTCTCCTGTTCTCTCGTTTTACTCTTTCCACATCTTTCAAACATTCCTACTTCACCCTGTTCATCTCCATCTCCTTCTATATCCTGTCCTTGTATAAAATGCTCTTCTATAAAATCTCCGGCATCTCTATTCCTTTCCTCGTCAACCTGTACCTCTGAATCCATTCTTTCCCTCTGCTCCTCAATCTATCCTTCTTGCATTTCCCCTACTTGTTTTCCATCCATAAATTTCATTCTTCTTTTTTCAATTTTTTTTTATCTTGATTATTTATTAATTCAATTTTTATCGAGACCCTTTTATTCAGGTCCCTACTCGGGCGCCAATTGAGATATTTTTACTCAATACCAAATTTTATTTAAAAGTTTTTTATTTGTAAATTTTCTTTAATTACTTAGGGTAGGGTTCAAACAAATTTTATTTTAAATTTTTTTTTTATTAAATTGACTTTTGAATAATCAACCAAATGAAATTTTGTCAAGTGATGTCTAACTAATTATTTCCTATCTATTCTTAACTAATTTCTATCTACCTAATCCCTAGCTGCTACCTATCTACCTTATCTAGTCTTATTTAATTACCTAACTATCTTAACTAACCTTAATTACCGCTTATTGTCCTTTAATTTCCTATATTCTTCTTCTCACTTCTTGTATGAACACCAGATTACCATCATCTTCTCTAAATGTCTACTTTCCAACACTTTTATCTTCCTATTTCTTTTTTATTTGCTTACTTTAATTTTAATCAGTTTATCTTTTTATTATTTATTTTCTGAATACATTTACTTTTCAAGTAAATATTAATATTAACTTTCTTTTCTCTTCTTAAATCTCCTACTGAAATGTCAATAATAATTCTCTCTCCATAAACTGCAACCGCTTTACTATTTAAATAAACTTCTGTAACTGGGTTCTTTTTATTTATTATTGATTAAATTGATTCTTCTAGACTTTTTACTTTTGAAATTATCTGTTTCAACTCTTTGACCTTTTTAATTCGACTTTTACTTTTTTATAAATTATAATTTTCAACCTGTTTAACTTTTTTTTTTTTAAAAAATCATTTTATTCTTCTCGTGACTTTTTTTAAAAACTGACTGTCAAACTTCTCTCTCCTGACAACCCAACTTCTTACTCACTTTCACTTACACTACTTAACTATCCTTAACCTAATACACGTGTTGTTTACATTACATAAATTTTTTTTAATCTAACCTAATAAAAATTAACTTTGACATTTACTTTAAATTTTGACATTTCTCTGAAAATAAACAATAAAATATTAAATTAAAATAAATTTTGAAATGACCCTTAAAAATACCTTTTCAATATATATATATATATGTATATATAAGCCAACGGAGTATTAACGGGTACTAGTAAATGATAATTTTAGCAAACATTAACGTTGGGAATACCCTTTAAGTACAATGAGGAAGCAATGAAACTCAGGTGCTTCTTTGTAGATGCCTTTTTATTTACGGTCTAAGCTTTCGTCTATGGTTATAGACTTCATCAGAGATTAAACTACAAAAAAAAAAAACCTTTCATGACAGTTTAGAAACTTAATTCAATAAATAACAATGTAGAATCTTACCCAAATAGTGGCACATTGCTCAAAGTGATTTGGGTAGAACATATATAAAACTATGCAACACAGGTAGGAAAGCACACATAATTCTTATTCTAAACAGTATTACACCACAAACAGTCTTTTTATTTTATTATTATAATGTTTTAGGTATCAGTGAAGATGTTTAACCTAACCTAAGCGCAAACTTCGGCGGTACGACTGTCAAGGTTGACATTAGACATTCAGTTAGACCAACTTTGCAGACATTAAGTTCAATGGAACAAAATATGAGCCTCAGGTTAGGCAACACAATCCACTACTAGGTAAATGTATGTAAATATCGATATTAGGGATTGTATTTTTAAAAAGATTTAAAGTAAGTATAAAACAAACGGGATAGGTAGCTACTTATCATGTACCAGATATCGATATTTGAGTTTACATTTGTTGTCCAACACATAGCTATTAGCCGTCAGATTTATGGTAAATATCGTTTACAAGAAAAATGCCTGATTTTGCGTGATCTAACAACCTGAAAAATTAAAAAAATGTATATTAGTAAATTACTATTTTAATGTAAATTTTAATAATTAACTTTTATATTTACCATAAATCTGACGGCTAATAGCTATGTATTGGACAACAAATGTAAACTCAAATATCGATATCTGGTACATGATAAGTAGCTACCTATCCCGTTTGTTTTATACTTACTTTAAATCTTTTTAAAAATACAATCCCTAATATCGATATTTACATACATTTACCTAGTAGTGGATTGTGTTGCCTAACCTGAGGCTCATATTTTGTTCCATTGAACTTAATGTTTGCAAAGTTGGTCTAACTGAATGTCTAATGTCAACCTTGACAGTCGTACCGCCGAAGTTTGCGCTTAGGTTAGGTTAAACATCTTCACTGATACCTAAAACATTATAATAATAAAATAAAAAGACTGTTTGTGGTGTAATACTGTTTAGAATAAGAATTATGTGTGCTTTCCTACCTGTGTTGCATAGTTTTATATATGTTCTACCCAAATCACTTTGAGCAATGTGCCACTATTTGGGTAAGATTCTACATTGTTATTTATTGAATTAAGTTTCTAAATTGTCATGAAAGGTTTTTTTTTTTGTAGTTTAATCTCTGATGAAGTCTATAACCATAGACGAAAGCTTAGACCGTAAATAAAAAGGCATCTACAAAGAAGCACCTGAGTTTCATTGCTTCCTCATTGTACTTAAAGGGTATTCCCAACGTTAATGTTTGCTAAAATTATGTATATATATATATAGTTATGTTTGTCTGTTTATGTGATTTTTATTATGTTATAATGAATTTGTTGATTTTAATATTATATTGATTTTATTACAGACACTAACACAACTTTTTTTTTATTAACTAAACTAATAATGTCTCTCTTTCTCAGGGTTCTGTGGGTTCATAGGCTCTATGTATTATAATTTATTATTATTTTACTATTACAATTACTATCTCAATTGTTAATTCATTATATTATTATTATTATGCTCAAAAATTAAAATTTCTAATTAAATTTACTAGTATATGCAAAACAGATCAATCAAATTCAATGTAGTGTTTTATTACATAAATGTTAACATTTCATTATACAAATACAAATACAAATTCAAATTGTTTAAATGTTCTTTCATACATCACACATTCACACTAATGAAACTAATTCTATTACAAGTAAGTATGCAACTCATATAACACTATGAGTGAGTTTTAAGTTTTATAGTTGGTAGTCCTTTCTCTAATTACAGTTATACAAAATGAACGATAGATTACTCAACGTTATTGAAAATTTAGTTTCTCACGCACTGGTAAGTTTATTTAACAAAAATTCATTAAATACCTTTTTAATACTTCTTCTAGTAGTGGTTGATACTGTCTCAATGTTTTAAAACAATATGAATACCTTTATATTGCTTTGTAGACTGTGGTAGACTGCTCGTGGGGATCTCACGCCTTCCTACCTCGTGGAATCCGGTTCAAGATGTTACGAAGATCACTCAGGATCACCTTTTACTTTAAGAACGTGTAAAAGGTAACTTTCACTGGTCACAAATCACTATTTCACTATCTAATTACAATTTTAACAAATTTTATATATGATTTTGATTAATCTGTTTCTAGCAACATTTCTTAACAAGAAAAACCTTTTATTCTCTCAATCACTATATCTCTAATTATTCTTATATCATTCATTGTCCAATCAAATTAACCTTATGGTTGTTTATAAATAAATTTAATAATATCTAATAAAGCTTTGCTTTGAGAATAGGAAACATTACATCTTATATTTCTAAATTGAATTGTTTGTGTCTCATCTATTATTATTTAATTCATCCAAATTACGTTAACCTTTTTCTTCTGTCATAGTTGACATATCAAAACATCTCTTTGGAAGCTACACTATATCAGGTGACAATTGTTGTCACTGTCATTTAGTTCATAACCCCATTATTTGTTTATTTTTTTTTTTATTTTTCAAATTGTATAATTAGATATAAACAAATTTCAGTGAAATTCTATAAGCACCACTTTTAAATAATTTGTTATAGGCACCATGAATGCATATTCGGATAATACATAGAAACCATCAACCTACTCATCTGTATGGTAAATCTTATATTATGTATCAGGTGATTTGTTGACAATTTTAATTTATGTAAATGTAATTTAAATTTTATTACTTTCCTTTATCTGTTTAAATTTAAATAAACTACCCTTCCTCTAATTAATTACTAAGATTTTCTTGTTAAATGTTTTAATTTTCTAATAAGGCCATTTGATTACGTTACAACATACTCCAAATTTTTTTGTAAACATTCTAGAATTTTTCAAATAAAATTTTAATACATTCATTATAACTATTTTCTAAAATCTGTTTATTGTATATAACTACTACCTCCCCCCTACTCATTGAAAAGTCTGATTGTTTCTTCACCTTTTTCCAATTCTTCTCTATTAAAATTTTTATGTTTTTTATTGTTTTAATTTTAATGAATATTTTATTAACTTTTTCTTTGGCTTTTTTTATTAGTACATTTTTATAAACTTTTTTATCATATGCAATATTAATTTGAATTATTTTAATGGTTTCATTTTTCTCTATTTTAACCTTTTTTATACCTTTTCTTGTCTGTTGCTTTTGAATTTTTATTAATTACTTCTGCATTTTTCTCTTCCTCAAATTCTTTTTCTTCTCCATTAAATTTCTTCATACTACCTTCTTGTTTTTCACCCTGTTCCTTCAAATTTCCAATTTCTTTATCCATATTTTCTTCTATTCTTTGAATATTTTTATTTGTCTTGATTATCTCCTTGCCCAAATTTGTGATCTTTTCTGTATTTTTTTTTATCTTCTTAGTGTTCTCTACTCCTTCTAAATTTCCCATTCTTTCTTGGGTATCTTGTATTCCCATTTTGACTTCATTTATTTCTTCTTTAATTTCTTTTCTGAAGTTCTTTTCTTTCTCTTCTATTTCTTTTATTCTATTAATTTGAATAGTTTCTACTTCTGCAATCCTTCCAATCACTTCCTCTCTTATTTCTTGTTTAGTAAATTCTATTTTACTCTCCATGTATCGGTTTGATTCTTCTAATTTCTTCTCAACATGTCCCAATTTTACTTCCATTAATTTTATTATTGATTCCTTACTTTTGTTTATTTCTTCTTTTGTTTGTTCCATTTTTGCATTCATTTCTTGTTTTATTTCTTCTTTATTTTGTTCCAATTTTTCATTCATATCTTGTTTTATATCTTGTTTATTTTGATTCAATTTTTCTTTCATATCTTGTTTTATATCTTGTTTATTTTGATCCATTTTTATATACATCATCTGGAGCATACTCATTATGTCTATTTCCTCTCTTTTTTTAGGTGTTTCCTCTTTTCCCCTTCATTTTCCTGTATTTTTCTTTCTGTTTGGCTTTCAAACTCTTGTGTGTCCTCTTGCCCTGTTTCTTCTGACAATGATGTATCGTCTCCTTCCTGCTCTTGCTTTACTTCAAAGATGTATTGCTCTGGGTCTTTTCCTTCTGCTTCTAATATCTACTCCAGTCTGATTCTTAATTCTGTTTTAAGTCCTAGAGTATCTTCTCCTCTTCTCTCTAATTCTTCCTTCAATTCCTTTACTTTTAAGTCCATCAACTTTTTCCTTTCTTCTTCTGAACTTTTTCTCCTGTTCCATCAATCTTCTTTTGTTTTGTGTTAATTTTCAAATACTAATTTTAGTTTTATGAATATTAAATGTTTATTTTTATAAAAATTTTGATTTTATATGAATAATTTTTATTTTATTTTCTTTTTATATTTATTTTTGTTATGTAAAAATTCTATGAATAAACCTTTTTATACCCCTTTTTATAGCACCTTTTTCGATCTCCACGTTGGTTGCGACAATTGTTATGTTTGTCTGTTTATGTGATTTTTATTATGTTATAATGAATTAGTTGATTTTAATATTATATTGATTTTATTACAGACACTAACACAACTTTTTTTTATTTACTAAACTAATAATGTCTCTCTTTCTCAGGGTTCTGTGGGTTCATAGGCTCTATGTATTATAATTTATTATTATTTTACTATTACAATTACTATCTCAATTGTTAATTCATTATATTATTATTATTATGCTCAAAAATTAAAATTTCTAATTAAATTTACTTGTATATGCAAAACAGATCAATCAAATTCAATGTAGTGTTTTATTACATAAATGTTTCAAAAAAAAACACATTTCATTATACAAATACAAATACAAATTCAAATTGTTTAAATGTTCTTTCATACATCACACGTTCACACTAATGAAACTAATTCTATTACAGGTAAGTATGCAACTCATATATCACTATGAGTGAGTTTTAAGTTTTACAGTTGGTAGTTCTTTCTCTAATTACAGTTATACAAAATGAACGATAGATTACTCAACGTTATTGAAAATTTAGTTTCTCACGCACTGGTAAGTTTATTTAACAAAAATTCATTAAATACCTTTTTAATACTTCTTCTAGTAGTGGTTGATACTGTCTCAATGTTTTAAAACAATATGAATACCTTTATATTGCCTTGTAGACTGTGGTAGACTGCTCGTGGGGATCTCACGCCTTCCTATCTCGTGGAATCCGGTTCAAGATGTTACGAAGATCACTCAGGATCACCTTTTACTTTAAGAACGTGTAAAAGGTAACTTTCACTGGTCACAAATCACTATTTCACTATCTAATTACAATTTTAACAAATTTTATATATGATTTTGATTAATCTGTTTCTAGCAACATTTCTTAACAAAAAAAACCTTTTATTCTTTCAAAAAACCAAAAAAACTCTCCTTTTCAAAAATCAATAACAACCCAGATTTTCCTTTTTTTCTTTTCTTATATTAAAATTCGCCCTCTATATCTCTAATTATTCTTATATCATTCATTGTCCAATAAAATTAACATTATGGTTGTTTATAAATAAATTTAATAATATCTAATAAAGCTTTTCTTTGAGAATAGGAAACATTACATCTTATATTTCTAAATTGAATTGTTTGTGTCTCATCTATTATTATTTAATTCATCTAAATTACGTTAACCTTTTTCTTCTGTCATAGTTGACATATCAAAACATCTCTTTGGAAGCTACACTATATCAGGTGACAATTGTTGTCACTGTCATTTAGTTCATAACCCCATTATTTGTTTATTTTTTTTTTTATTTTTCAAATTGTATAATTAGATATAAACAAATTTCAGTGAAATTCTATAAGCACCACTTTTAAATAATTTGTTATAGGCACCATGAATGCATATTCGGATAATACATAGAAACCATCAACCTACTCATCTGTATGGTAAATCTTATATTATGTATCAGGTGATTTGTTGACAATTTTAATTTATGTAAATGTAATTTAAATTTTATTACTTTCCTTTATCTGTTTAAATTTAAATAAACTACCCTTCCTCTAATTAATTACTAAGATTTTCATGTTAAATATTTTAATTTTCTAATAAGGCCATTTGATTACGTTACAATATATATATATATATATATATATATATATATATATATTGTAATGTTTAAATATTTGACAATAGTATAATGATTAAAATATCAACAGAAGTTGTTTAATTTAACTAAATCCAATAATTTTATCATATTGTATTATTTTATTGTATATTTTGAGTATTTGTAAGAAAATTTTAAGTTGGAAATTATTTTATTATATAATGTATCGATATTATATCTTGTACTTAGTAGAAATTTCGCGAAAATTGATTATATAATGTGTAAAAAAAGGACAGATAATGTGTAAAAAGGAGACAGATATATTTTACTATATTTTATTCTGGAATTATCGATGATAGACAAAGCGAGTATGTCTAGTCATATATATGAAAGAAAGAGATACACATACTTCTTTCCAGAAATGTCTAAACCCTAGAACAAAAAACGAATAATCTAGAAGTTTGAAACCTATAAAAGACTGAACAGAGGTCGTTAAAAAAGTAGTATATAATTGGTAGTCGAACATTGAAGATCTGAGTGTGAATAGTCAATTTGAACAAACAGTTTTTTAAAAGGAAGTTTATGATTGGAAGTCAAACAGTGAAGATCTGTGTGTGAACAGTCAATTTGAACAAACAGTTTTTAAAGTAGTTATCATAATAAAGTGTTAAATAGTGACGTTAAGAATAAAGTAAAACAATCAAAAAGTAAAATAAAGTGACAAAAAAGTGACATTACTAAGATTGAATCCAAAAGTGAAATTAAAACGTTTTGGGTCGATAAAAAAGAAGAATATAAGTGTACTTACCATTATTAATACAATAAATCGAACAGTAATCCAACAAACACTAAACTGTATCAAATTAGAGGAACAAACAAAACACAATAATATTACACGAGAGTCCAAACGTCTAATAAGGCGACATTTTGCCAAGGTCGGAGGTTCCAAGTATCGCTTCGTTCGTCTCCGTTTCTCATAGATCAACTACAGATTTTTCCACCAATCAGGAAGCAGGACATTATTTCAAGGTCAGATAAAATTGTAAATTTATTAAAAATTTTTGTAGTAGTTAGTTGAATTTTATAATTTAAAAAAAAAAAAACAAAGGAATTTACTTGATATTTAATAATTAGTGTATTTAATAATCTTATTTGCCATTACATAAACAACATTGGTTAATTTAACTTAATTCACATCAAGTAAGTTCTTTTATAATTACTAAAAGGCCTTTCTTTTTCCTTATTAAACTTCAATATTACTGTTTGATTTAAATATTTTATAATAAATTTATAATTATAATTGAATCAAATTTTTTCATTCACATACCTAATAATCCAACTGGAAACTGGCGCAACCAAACACCCCTGAGAAAAAGATCTTGTTGCTAATAATAATATCAAATATTAATCAGTCAAATTCATAAATAAATAAATCAATAAATTATCTTTAGAATCATAATATTCATTACAAGTGGCGCCCAACGTGGGGCTCGTTTCTGTTGGAAAATTAGGTATTCATAAACAATTTCTGTTGAAAAATAGTAGACAATTTAGTAATATTAAATAATAGTAAGGTTTCTTCATTAAAAGACTACATTATTAGATATTTTATTAAGATCAAAATACATTTTGCATTTTATTTAACATAGGTACAATTTTTTTAAGTAAACAAAACCTAATATAATATCACATAATAATTAAATATATTTAATAAAATAAATTATTACACTAAATATTTAAACAATACATAATCAAAATGGAATCAAGAAAAACATTAAAAGAACTAAGCTTATCAGAACTTAAAAATGAGTTAGAAATCAGAAAATTAAATACTGAAGGATCTAGAGAAACATTAATAGAAAGACTACAGGAAGTACTAATAGAAGAGGGAATAAATCTTGAAGAATACATATTTCAAACAGTAGAAGAGTCAACTAGTACACAAACACAACAAACCATGGAAAGAGGTGGTTTTGTCTGCGTGAGATATGATAGTGTCGAAGAAACAAAAAAAGATAGCAAGGAGGAGGAACCAACATGGCTAAAGCAACTGATGACAGCAATAAAAGATATAAAAAGTGAAAATAAAGAAATGAACTCAAAATTGGAAAAGATAGATAATAAGATAGAAAGTCAAAAGAAGGAACTACAAGAAGAGATAAAATATCAAAACAAAGAATTAAATAAAAGTTTAGAAAACAAAATTGAAAATACACAGAAACAAATAAAAAAGGATATGGAAAAACTTAATCAAACTATGATAGAGGAAATAAAGGAAGACATTAAAAACCAGTTCCAAAATGAAGAGGAAACTTTAAAAAATGATATTATAGAAATCCAGACAAACAATAATAATGAGCAAGACAGAATAATAGAAGACATAATAATAGTAGAGGAAAAGGATGTAAATAATAATGAAAACATTGATTTGAAGAAAACATTAGAAGATGATAAAAATGAAACAATAGTAGAAGCAGAAATTATACACAATGAACTTACTGAACAAATCAAAAATGAAATTGTAGAAACAAAAACTAATATAACTGAAACAAATTATTGTAATATGAAACTTACAAGAAAGTTAAACCTACATGAAAAAGTCTTACAAAATATAAATACTAAGAATATACATAAAAATATATTAATTAAAGAATTCATATACAAGAAAAGTATAATATATAAAGAATATTTAAAACTTAACTTAATAAAGGATAAGACAAAAGAAAATACACGAGAGGAAATATGGACTAAGAAACTTCAACATAACTTAAACAATAACAAGATACTAGTACAATCTACATATAACACAACTTTAGACTACTATAATAAAATAAAAACACAAAAGGATTTAAAAACATGGACAAATAAACAAAAATATAAAATGAGACTAGATAATGAAAACACAACAAAAGTACAACCAAATTATGAACCAACATCAAATTACTATAACTTAACAAAAATAAGAGAAGAAACATATATGAGAACAAATAAACAAGAACATAATTCAAGAACTAACAATAAGAATAGACTTATAAAACAACTACAATACAATACAAACTCATATAATTATGACAACAAAAACTACATAATAAATCATAAGAAATTATACCAAAAGATAATAACCACATCAATTAAATATAATAAACAAAATTGGAAAGTAAGAAAGAAAAGAAACTAGATAAAGAGTCTTCACATGTGTACATAGTAGTATAGGAAATAGAAATAAGATATAGAATTAAGATTATTAGTATAGTATCTATGATTATAAGCAATATTAAGATGACATCTACAACAATAAAATAAGCAAAAAACTACATTAACAATAAGATTAAAAATTAAAACAATAATAAAACTAATAAGGCAACAACTTTAACATCATTATTTTGAGAAAAATGCTGCATCGGAGACAAAACATCTTTTATATATGGTACAAGTAAGTTTATGGATTTATCTAAAATATTACCTGAAAAAAGGAAAATAAAACTAATTAATAAATCACTCTAAATCAAACTAAGTAAAAGAACAACTAATGATCTATTGGGTATATGAAAACAAAGATATTCAACAAACACTAGTATTATAATTGTTCGAGTAATAGAAATTAACAATAATTATAGAACTAATTTGATCAATACAAAACTAATTTAAAACAATGAAACTATAGCATTAATTCTATAAATAAAACAAAATGAGTATATATAAGAAATATAAAGTATTAAGTATTAATTGGTATGAAGATACAAACAAATATAAGATATTAGAAGATAAGTACTTGGAGAACAGTGTAAATAAGAGTTATTAAGGAACTAGAGGTATAAATGGAAATAAATATGATTTATTTGTGGAAGATACACGAGTGTGTATAAGATGAAATGATATAAAATGTTTATTGATGATGATTTAAGAAGGTATAAAGATTATATGATGAATATGAAATGATAAATATAAGATTATGATAATTGTATGTATAGTAGAAGAAAGATGATGTGATAAGAAGTTGATAGTTGAGGGAAATATATTATAATCTATTTACAAAATACTCCAAGTAATATAATGAAACAAAATGATGACAATTTTAAACTTTATAGCTATAAATTGCCTATATATGGAACCAATTAATTTAAACATAATATAAACAATTGAAAGAAATAATAATATTATACAATTTAACAAGAATAAACTATATAATCCAATAAATAGTTTCATTGGAGGAAAACATACTTAGTAAATTTAAATTGTAAACAACAGATACAAATAAGTAAAAGAAGTTAAGAACTAACAACACTTAGACAAGATGATAAAATATCTATTAAGATCAATACTTACTTAGAGTGATTGAGTTAAGAAAAGAAAAACAATCTTATTAATATTTAGTTCAAACCATACCTAATATAATGTTAAATTTTTGCTCTTTATTCGAGAGAATTATAAATAACTTAAATATCCTCAGATGCAGATATTTTCAAAATCCTAAAACATATAAAGGTGATATTTAGATCAATTTAACATAACATATTAATTAAAAACATAATATGCAAATTTAATTTGTAGTTGTAGTTAATAAATAAACAGATGATTTTAAAATTTGACATTTGATTTGATTTGATCATAGAACTAAGAACTAGACTCTGTGCACGGAACGGTAAAAAGGATTCTTCTTCGTTTTTATTAAATGTTCACGAAACAAATTTTGTACCATGGTTAGTATAAAAAAATATCGTATGATATACTTAGAATTTAAAAATGTTTAATAGATTATTTAAAAAAATTTCTATATGACTATACAAATATTTTTAAATAATCGGGGGCTGATTGTAATGTTTAAATATTTGACAATAGTATAATGATTAAAATATCAACAGAAGTTGTTTAATTTAACTAAATCCAATAATTTTATCATATTGTATTATTTTATTGTATATTTTGAGTATTTGTAAGAAAATTTTAAGTTGGAAATTATTTTATTATATAATGTATCGATATTATATCTTGTACTTAGTAGAAATTTCGCGAAAATTGATTATATAATGTGTAAAAAAAGGACAGATAATGTGTAAAAAGGAGACAGATATATTTTACTATATTTTATTCTGGAATTATCGATGATAGACAAAGCGAGTATGTCTAGTCATATATATGAAAGAAAGAGATACACATACTTCTTTCCAGAAATGTCTAATGGCCGTATTCATAGTCATCCCTTAAGTATGAGTGTGAGGGTAAGGGTAGGTTGAGGGCACTTGGGTGTTTCATAAACAACCCTCAAGATCTAAGGGTCCCTCAAGTCACCCTTAACTCAAGTGAAGACGTGACTACCCTTGAGGGCACCTTGAGAGTTTTATATTCGACAGATTTGACATATCTTATGCTCTGTATAGGTTATTATATTACATTATTGACATTTTTTATGGTAGTAAATAGGTATTACATATATAATAAGAAATAGTTATTTATGTTTAGGTAGTTTTTTATTAAGGAAGAATAGTTATTATATTTATAAACAGTTTGCATACATTTTTTTTTAAATGGAAGAATTTGATGAACTTTTTGAGAGTGATGAGGAATTTGAAGAAGTAAATCGTTTGCCTAAAAAATATATTAGGGACATGCAGAATCCTTTGGAAACGTTTGAGGAACGAGAATTCCAAAGATGATTTAGATTTAGCAAAAACTGTGTCACCAATGTTTTACTGCCACTTGTACTACAACATCTGATTAGACATAGGGTGTGTTCGGGGAGCACGCTATTTGCGCCATTTGCCGCTATCTACTACTATTCCTCGTTTGCGTTATATGGCTCTTGGCGCTACATAGCTCGAAAGCGTGATCCCCGAACACACCCATAGCAATCGACAAATTCAATAATGAAGATATCAAAAAGTATGTTATTATTTGGCGCATGCTCACAACCATAGAACGGTAAGATAAGCCAGCACAACCAACACAAATGCATTAAAAACCCCGAAAACGTGTTTACTCACTTAAGGGCTGGTTAAGTGACGTTTATGAAACAAGTAAGAGGTTGAGTGCTAAGTGACCCTTACCCAAGTCTCCCTCAGTGCTCAAGTTGAGGGTTGACTATGAATACCGGCATAAACCCTAGAACAAAAAACGAATAATCTAGAAGTTTGAAACCTATAAAAGACTGAACAGAGGTCGTTAAAAAAGTAGTATATAATTGGTAGTCGAACATTGAAGATCTGAGTGTGAATAGTCAATTTGAACAAACAGTTTTTTAAAAGGGAGTTTTTATTGGAAGTCAAACAGTGAAGATCTGTGTGTGAACAGTCAATTTGAACAAACAGTTTTTAAAGTAGTTATCATAATAAAGTGTTAAATAGTGACGTTAAGAATAAAGTAAAACAATCAAAAAGTAAAATAAAGTGACAAAAAAGTGACATTACTAAGATTGAATCCAAAAGTGAAATTAAAACGTTTTGGGTCGATAAAAAAGAAGAATATAAGTGTACTTACCATTATTAATACAATAAATCGAACAGTAATCCAACAAACACTAAACTGTATCAAATTAGAGGAACAAACAAAACACAATAATATTACACGAGAGTCCAAACGTCTAATAAGGCGACATTTTGCCAAGGTCGGAGGTTCCAAGTATCGCTTCGTTCGTCTCCGTTTCTCATAGATCAACTACAGATTTTTCCACCAATCAGGAAGCAGGACATTATTTCAAGGTCAGATAAAATTGTAAATTTATTAAAAATTTTTGTAGTAGTTAGTTGAATTTTATAATTTAAAAAAAAAAAACAAAGGAATTTACTTGATATTTAATAATTAGTGTATTTAATAATCTTATTTGCCATTACATAAACAACATTGGTTAATTTAACTTAATTCACATCAAGTAAGTTCTTTTATAATTACTAAAAGGCCTTTCTTTTTCCTTATTAAACTTCAATATTACTGTTTGATTTAAATATTTTATAATAAATTTATAATTATAATTGAATCAAATTTTTTCATTCACATACCTAATAATCCAACTGGAAACTGGCGCAACCAAACACCCCTGAGAAAAAGATCTTGTTGCTAATAATAATATCAAATATTAATCAGTCAAATTCATAAATAAATAAATCAATAAATTATCTTTAGAATCATAATATTCATTACAATATATATATATATATATATATATATATATATATATATATATATATATATATATATAAAGCCAACGGTGTAGTAGCGGGTACTAGTAAATGATAAATTTAGCAAACATTAACGTTGGGAATACCCTTTAAGTACAATGAGGAAGCAATGAAACTCAGGTGCTTCTTTGTAGATGCCTTTTTATTTACGGTCTAAGCTTTCGTCTATGGTTATAGACTTCATCAGAGATTAAACTACAAAAAAAAACCTTTCATGACAATTTAGAAACTTAATTCAATAAATAACAATGTAGAATATTACCCAAATAGTGGCACATTGCTCAAAGTGATTTGGGTAGAACATATATAAAACTATGTAACACAGGTAGGAAAGCACACATAATTCTTATTCTAAACAGTATTACACCACAAACAGTCTTTTTATTTTATTATTACAATGTTTTAGGTATCAGTGAAGATGTTTAACCTAACCTAAGCGCAAATTTCGGCGGTACGACTGTCAAGGTTGACATTCGACATTCAGTTAGACCAACTTTGCAGACATTAAGTTCAACGGAACGGAATATGAGCCTCAAGTTAGTCAACACAATCCACTACTAGGTAAATGTATGTAAATATTGATATTAGGGATTGTATTTTTAAGAAGATTTAAAGTAAGTATAAAACAAACGGGATAGGTAGCTACTTATCATGTACCAGATATCGATATTTGAGTTTACATTTGTTGTCCACCACATAGCTATTAGCCGTCAGATTTATGGTAAATATAAAAGTTAATTATTAAAATTTACATTAAAATAAACATTAAAATAGTAATTTACTAATATACATTTTTTATTTTTCAGGTTGTTAGATCACGCAAAATCAGGCAATTTTCTTGTAAACGATATATTTTGTTTCAACAAGTAAGTATCAATAGAGCTTAAGTTGTCTACATCTTTTTTATGGTTTATTGAATTTTTTGAGTTAAAGACGTAACACATTTCCAACATTTTACGTTTTGTGTTATTATTAGATTGATCTAAGATGATCTTGATTATTCACATGAATACTTAAACTAGTAGATAGTGGTTTATCTAATAAAAACTATGTGTCACCATCTGCAAGGATGGAGAAGCAAACTAGATTATTTCTAAAAAACAATCCTAACTTACTTGTAATGAGATCTGACAAGGGTAATGTCTCTGTGGTGATGGAAAAAGACACCTATATAAATAAATCATTAGATCTTTTAAGTGATACAAACACCTATAGACCAGTTAAAAATGATCCTACTAATAGTATTGAAAGAAGCTGTAATAAACTTATAAAAAACATAAAAGATAAAACTTACATCACCCCAGAAACAGCAAAACTCCTTACAACGTATAATGGTGTTTGTCCTAAGTATTATGGACTACCAAAAATACACAAATCTGACGTACCACTTAGACCTATTATTTCATGTGTTTTATCTTCTACTCAACCACTAGCTAAATTTATATCCGAAATTTTAAACAAAGCCTTTGCACACTATAATAAATTTAGAATTAAAGATTCTTTTGAGTTCTCCGAAAAAATTAATAATTTAAAAATACCAGATGGATTTGTAGTCGTATCATTTGATGTGGTGTCGTTATTTACGAATATTTCTTTACCACTTATCACTTCAATAATGGAAGAACATTTCAGTCTTATAGAGGACCATTGTAATATACCTAAAAACCAATTTATTGATATTATTACTTTTTTGTACAACAATACCTACTTTAGTTTCTATAATTTGTATTACAAACAAAACATGGGCTTACCGATGGGTGGGGCTGCATCTCCAGTCTTAGCAGAGATAGTGATGAATAAATTGTTGTATTTTGTCACTGAAAAAGTTAACTTCACATTTCCATTCATCTATCAATATGTAGATGATTTAGTAATGGGTGTCTCCCACATTGAAGTACAAAATACACTCAATATCTTTAACTCTTTTAATGGTCACCTAAAATTCACTGTCGAAGAGGAGTCTAACTCATCGGTCCCCTTCTTAGATACACTAGTCGCTAGAACAGAAAATAACATCATTTGTTTGGATTGGTTTAGAAAAAACAACAATTCTGGGAGATTTATTCCATTCAATTCCTATCATCCGGAAAAACAAAAAATAAATGTAGTTCTAGCGATGAAAAATAGAATACAAAAAATTTGTCATCCCCAATTTGTAGATAAAAACATTAAATTATTATACGATATCTTAATTACTAATAACTATCCTAAAAAATTACTTAACAAATTGTTGTTCTCTAATTTAAATGTAAATGACGATATAAATCGGAACGTTACACTAGTTGAGACTCCTGTTAGATATGGTAGACTTCCATTTATCGAAAATCTTTCCAGACCTCTTGCGGGACTGTTTGGCAGATTCAATATTAAAATTGCTACTTATAACTACAAAAAACTTAACCTGTTCTACTCCAGACTAAAAGATTCCACTCCTAAATCGCATCGTTCCAACGTCATCTACGCTATACCATGTGAATGTGGTCAAATTTATATTGGTCAGACGAGCCAAAAACTACAAAAAAGATTAGCATTACATAAAAGTGACTGTATTCATAAACCACTATCTACTAGTTTAAGTATTCATGTGAATAATCAAGATCATCTTAGATCAATCTAATAATAACACAAAACGTAAAATGTTGGAAATGTGTTACATCTTTAACTCAAAAAATTCAATAAACCATAAAAAAGATGTAGACAACTTAAGCTCTATTTATACTTACTTGTTGAAACAAAATATATCGTTTACAAGAAAATTGCCTGACTTTGCTAAGTCTAGCGAAACGGCTGTCATTATAGTTAAAAAAGCAATTTTTTAATAAATATTGGAAGTTTTGGTAAAACGAAGAGTTTTTCATTATTCTTAATACTATTTTAATGTTTATTTTAATGTAAATTTTAATAATTAACTTTTATATTTACCATAAATCTGACGGCTAATAGCTATGTGGTGGACAACAAATGTAAACTCAAATATCGATATCTGGTACATGATAAGTAGCTACCTATCCCGTTTGTTTTATACTTACTTTAAATCTTCTTAAAAATACAATCCCTAATATCAATATTTACATACATTTACCTAGTAGTGGATTGTGTTGCCTAACTTGAGGCTCATATTCCGTTCCGTTGAACTTAATGTCTGCAAAGTTGGTCTAACTGAATGTCGAATGTCAACCTTGACAGTCGTACCGCCGAAATTTGCGCTTAGGTTAGGTTAAACATCTTCACTGATACCTAAAACATTGTAATAATAAAATAAAAAGACTGTTTGTGGTGTAATACTGTTTAGAATAAGAATTATGTGTGCTTTCCTACCTGTGTTACATAGTTTTATATATGTTCTACCCAAATCACTTTGAGCAATGTGCCACTATTTGGGTAATATTCTACATTGTTATTTATTGAATTAAGTTTCTAAATTGTCATGAAAGGTTTTTTTTTGTAGTTTAATCTCTGATGAAGTCTATAACCATAGACGAAAGCTTAGACCGTAAATAAAAAGGCATCTACAAAGAAGCACCTGAGTTTCATTGCTTCCTCATTGTACTTAAAGGGTATTCCCAACGTTAATGTTTGCTAAATATATATATATATATATATATATATATATATATATATATATATATATATATATATATATATATATATATATATTATTTTGTAATAAATTTCAATTGATATAGGTGATTGATAATAATTATTTTAATTAATGTAATAGTTATTATTATTATTATTATTTTAAATTTTTATTAAAGTTTTGTGGGGCTAAAATTTATTTATTATGTATATTTAATTTTTATTTAACCTTTAGTTATCCAAAACACCTTAAAACTTCTTTGCCTTCACTTATTTTTTAACTTTATTAAAACTGTATATTACCAAAATCAATATATTAAAATTTTAATCTGTTATTATTATTATTTTTAGGTTATTTAAGTGTATTATTAAGCATGAGTAGTTATCTTAATCTCAGTAGTCGATTCAAATAAAAATCAACAACCAAAATATTTATTTCACTAATTATATCCTGAAACAACGTACCCTTTATCTACACTACGCTACGACTCTGGATAAAATGGCTATGCGCAGGTATATTTTAAACAAGAAACTATTCCGGTTATATTAGTTTAAGAACAGATGCTATTGTGTGCGGATCAATCGTTATTAAATCGTATAGTAAATTTTTGTATTTAAATCAATGTTGTGTTAGAAAATGTTTAATGGATATTGAAATTTACCATTCACAAAAGTTTATAAGTATTTTAAAAGTGATTATGATTATAATAAGTTATAGTAAACACATACGGTATAATTCACTTATTGGATGTATCTTCCTTCATGAGACAGACGACGAGTTGATGTTTGGAAATGGAGTCGTCCAAGGAACAGTTATCTCGTTTTCGTCTCATTAAAAATGGAAAACTTTTTTTAAACACTTCTCTAGATATCCAAATTTATTAATGCAGGTTGGTATAGATAAAATTTATTTTAATTTTTACTGATAGATTTATTAGCTTATTCAGTTTCCAGTTGTCCAATATTATAATTCATAGAACTTATACATAAGTTATTTTGCGGCCATTTTTTTTTTTACAAGAAGTCAGCCATTAATTAACAATAATTTTCAAAACAATCGAGCGTGGATTGGCTTACAGGTGAAATCAGAATGACCTATTTTTTCAATTTTTCTGCGTTTTTATATGTTCACGCCGGAAGTTACAACATGGCGTCTTTTTCGAAAGTCTTTTGTTTTTTTATAACCTTAATGATTTTTTAAAAAATTAAATTTTTAATTTGAGATTTTCTGGATTTCTAATTGATGTATAATGAAACTATATAACTTATAATATTACAAAAATAAACTCTTTTAATTTATAATCCCGTTCTTCCTTATTAAATTAACGATTTTCTGGAGCTGTATAATGGCGGACATCTTAACAATTTATAATAATAATTTAAACAATTGTTAGCAAATATTTCCTTTTGACATTTAATTTTAACATAGAATGAAAATTTATATATCCAAATATGGCCAGTAAACTTTTTCTTTTGACAACTATACTTATTTTGTTTTATATTTGCCTTTAAAATTTACTGCGTCATAACAACTTTTATGTAAAATTTATCAAATAAACAATAAAACAACACTTAAAATTATAGATGAACAACTTATAATTAAATATCTTATAATAATACATAATTTTGATAAACAACAACACTAAATTAAACACTTAATATTAAATTCATTTCTTTGCATTGTAATCACTTTCTTTTAGTCTATATCTCCAGTTTATAATCACTGTGTCACTATTTATAGTGTTTTTTTTTACTAGTTTTATCAGTCACAGGGATATTTGTAAACTTTTAATTGTTCAGTCTTTGTTTACAAACAATGTTAATCACTTTCTTTACAATATTATATATGGTAAATTTCAATATCTTTTTAGATTCTTTCAAGATGAAATCCTGCATCAAATCATGAATTATATCAAGTTTACATTATCACCTGATACATTAACTATATGGAATCATTACTTTGATGCTTAAAATGAAGTCTTATAACTGCTTTATTAATATAATAAATATAATCACAGCTACAAGTTTACAACAGTACATTATATACCGCGGGACTGAAGTAGTACATTTAATCCTGAAGGTAAAGTTTATAATTTACCTGAAGGATTAAATGTACTTCAGTCGCAAGGTATATACGATACTTTTCGTACTTCCGGTATGATTTTATTAATTATATCAATAATTTCAAGCAGTTTTTTCTCTCTTCAACTCATTTAATAAACTGTCTTTAAAATAAGTTACCATAGTAACATTGCGTTGTGACAGTTATAATTTAGAAACATTGTTATTACTAGTGTCATTTTAAAGAAACATTGTTATTGATAATTATTGGTATCATGAGTGAAGAAGGTGTATCTGATATAGATAAAAGAGCAGCCGAAGTAGGTGAAGAATTGTTACCACCGAAATTTAGAAAACTATTCTCGCTTCCTGTTTCCGCAGGATCTTCGAAACAAACACCAGTTCAATATGAAAAGGACCTATCTGTTACTCGTCAGTTACCTGCTGCATTAACCCAGGAAAGACTGGTCAATATGACGAACTGTCACAATATTTATTTGAATATTAACGTTAATTACCATTCTAATTAATTATATTTTTCAATAAAATATCCCTTAAATTCGTTTGTTTGTGATTTAATCGTTCCGGGAGTTTCGTCAATATTTAATCCCGGAGGGATTAAATGTGACACTTTAGTACCTGTCAGAAGGGAGTGAAGTTGTCACTTTAGGCCCGGAAGTACGAAAAATATAATAATTCACTGAAATACAATATATTGATAATAAATATCTTCTACTGCATTGGAATTACCGTGACGTTGAGAAGCTAGGGTATATATACGGAGACCCTACAACTATGTCGGTGTATGGTAAGGGTTGTATATGTACTAAATACGGCCACGTCTGTGTCGGTGGAATATAACGGGGCGCTACAGTAATATTACCACGTCTGTCGGTGGATTGTTATAGGGATGCTACAGTCTCCCCCTCTGGCACTGAGATCGTCTCGATGAAGGGCCAGAATAAGGATATGACATTGTCTAGTGGTTCTTCCTGGGACGTCCACGCTTCCGGATAGGCTTAAGAGGCACTGGTATTTCTTCTTGGACTCCTTTGTACGCTTGAATGACGGAAGTGTGATACTTGCCTAACGGAATCAAAGGATTTTCTCTAGAAGCCACCTCGTAGCAAGTAGATCCATGTTTCTTCAAAATTACGTAGGGTCCGTCGCGTTTTGAGGCTAATTTGGAAGTGTAATGCTTGGCAGCATTACTTAGACTGTGCGTTGATACCCAAACCAGGTCTCCAGGTTGGTAAGAAGGGCCTTCAACCCGGTGTTTGTTAATATATGACTGATTCCGGTCTTGTCGGTTTTCTGTGATATCTCGGGCCAAGGCTAATGTCCCTGCTAGTTGCAACAACCTTGGCGTGATTTCCGAAACAAAGTTTTCAGACTGAACAATTGAACTTAGGTCATCAGTTGTATCATGGGGTGTTCGAAGCAGTTTGACCAGTACTTTCACATGTGGCACTGTTCAGTGCAAAACGTATTGCTGGTAAATGCTTTGACCACGTGGAATGGTCGTTTCATACTAAAATGCCAAGTTGAGTCTTCAAGTCTCTGTTTTTCCTTTCAACTGAATTAGTTTCAGGGTGATAAACGGGAATAAAGGACTGTTTTATATTTAAACAGAACATAAGTTTTTGCATGACGGCAGATACGAATTGTGTACCATTGTCGCTAATCAACCTCCGAGGTAATCCATAACGTAGGAAGATTTCGTCCAATAGGATGGTTGCGCAGCTAGCAGCTGTGGCTTCCTCCAAAGCAAATAACTCGACCCACCTACTGGCCGTGTCTTCAATAATAAAAATCCATTTCTTACTATCATTTGTTTCAGGAAGAGGTCCAAACAAATCAATGGCTAAAACCTCAAATCTCTGATTTGTTGTAATGGTTTGAAGTAATCCTGCAGGTTTGCGATTATTTATTTTGTATCTTTGGCAAACGAGACACTCTTGTATGTACCTAGCGATGTCTTGCCTCATCCCATTCCAGTAGTATCGTTTATTTATTCGGCATAACGTTCTATCAATTCCAAGATGGCCCGCAGTGGGGGCGTCATGGTAGGCTTGTAAAACTTTCCGCTTCTCTGATTCTGGTACCACTAGACGGGCGTTTTCGTCTTCCTGATCCTCTGAGTTTCGATAAAGAACTCCTTTATGAAGGAGGTATCCTCTACGGAACCATTTTCCAGTGACTTCATCACTGTTGTTGCTCTCCAGTTCGGTGATTATTTCTTTTAGTTTAGGATCTTCTAATTGCTTTCCTCGTAATTCTCCTTCTTGTCGACGCGGAAGATCTATTTCAATGTGGCATGCACACAGTTCACCTTTACCAGAGGAGTCAGGGCAGTGTTCCTGACACGGTGGTCTTGAAAGATAATCTGCTATCACATTGGTTCTTCCCGGTGTGTACTTAATCTGAAGATGAAAAGGTTGAAGTTGTAGAGCCCATCGGGCAAGTCGGCCGGTAGGAGTTTTGATACTAAATAGCCATTTTAGTGGCTGGTGATTAGTAATAACGATGGTTTCTGCATTTTCTATATATCCACGGAACTTATTAAAGGCCCAAATAATGGCCAGCGCTTCTCGTTCTGTGGTAGAATAGTTCCTTTCGGCTGAAGTAAGCAGTCGGCTAGCATATTCTATGGGATGTTCAGTGGACCCCTCCCCCTGGACCAAAACAGCTCCGAGTGCGTATTCACTTGCATCGGTTTTAAGGATAAACGGTTTATGTTCATCTGCCTGTTGGAGTATAGGAGCGGTTGTTAAGCAGCGTTTTAGGGTTTGAAACGCCTTTTCTTCTTCTTCGCCCAATTTCCAGGTAGCTTGCTTCCTTGTGAGGTTTGTAAGAGGTTTTGCTATGGTGGCAAAATTCTGTACAAACCGGCGATACCATGAGCATGTTTGAACAAAGCCTAACAGTTGCTTCACATTTAGTGGTCGAGGTATTCTGTTAATAGCTGAAACTTTCTCTGGGTCTACGGTTATACCATCTTTAGTTAGTATATGACCTAAATATTTGATGGAAGTTCTAAAGAAGTTGCATTTGCGCCGATTCATTCTTAATTTAAATTTTCGTAATTGTTCAAAAACTTCGATTAAATGACTTAGATGCTCTTCAAAAGTCGTTGACCTGATTATCAGATCGTCCAAGTACGCTAGTAATGAGATATGATTGAGGCTAACACGGAATCTGTCCATCAATCGCTGGAAGGTTGCAGGCGCGTTTCGCAGTCCAAAAGGCATTCGATTAAATCGATATATGCCAAAGGGCGTAATAAACCCTGTCTTGTCTTTGTCTTGAGCAGCTACCTCAATTTGCCAATACCCACTTTGAAGATCTACATTGGTCATATATGGTTTGGTTTTAGCAGCCTGCAAGAGATCATCTACTCGCGGCAACGGATACCTATCCAGGATTGTTATGGCGTTTAACCGTCGATAGTCAATACACACCCGCACATCTTGATTTTCTTTTGGTATTAGAACAACAGGCGATAGCCAAGGGGTATCACACTCTTCAATTATTCCTTGGGCCAACATCTCGTCTAGCTTTGATTGTAAAATTTCTTGTTTCGTTCTACTTATTTGATATGGAGCACTTGCAACCGGTACATCCGTAGTAGTTTGGATATGATGTTCGTTAAATGGCGTAGGAGGTCCATGGATCTCAAACAAGTCGGAAAAGCTTGCGAGAACTTTATTTACCGAGTCTCGTTGTTCATGATTTAGATTCATTGTTTCATCTTCTCGTAGAGTGACATCTATCATAAATAGGTCAAACCGAGGTCATTTATTTTCTTTTGGAGGTGAATATGTCAAAGGCAGACTGTCTCGAAAAATTTCGTCTATTGCTCGAGGAGAATATTCGGATCGGATGGTCTCTTGGCCCCTTGTACTGGAAAAGGTGGACGGAAGTTCGTAATAGTCCAGATCCTCATCTGGAAGGGGGGATGCCCAAAATTCTAGAAATGGCGATGCAGGATGTACTGCGGCAGCCAATATATTCGTGGTTTCCGTCGTTGGTTCTGTTTGAGGTAGTTGGTCTTTTTACTGGTGTATCCACGATAAGGAGGTTTCGTTGTGGAACAAATTCAAAATGTTTGCTTGGATTATCAATAAAGTACCAACATCGTTGGGGTAGATTTAAAACAATACCAGATTTTTCGAGAAAGTCGATTCCCAATAATGTTCGATTGTCCGAGGCATCAGGTAGCACAATAAAACTTATTGTCTGTGTCCTTCCCCCTATTTCAATAGTGGCTAATGTTGTGAGGACTCGCTTTTGTTTTTTTGATCCATCGGCTAAAGACACGTCCGCTTGGCCTTCCACAAAACTACAGTGTTGTTCCCGTAGTAACTTATAAAGTGCAGCTCCAGCAGTGCTCGTTTTTGCAGCAGTATCAATATGCGCTTGTCCGTTGATTCCATTAATTCTTGCGGGAATTGTGGGAACTTCTGATGTGGATCTGATAAGCGTGTTGATCGAATAAAAGTGAACAGGCTGAGCCTCTACTGTATTCTTCTTGAAACAGTTTGGACAATTGCTTCTGAAATAACCGGGTGTGTGGCACCCGTAATACTTGATTGTGCTAGATCCTTCATTGTTAATTGACGGTTGACCGTAATTTGGGATTGTACATGCTTTGGGTTTTCCATTTTCTTCGTCCTTTGCTTGCCGTTTGCGACATACATCTTCCGTGTGACCCCGATAATGGCAGTAGTTGCATCGAAGTTTCCTAATGTTGTATCCAACCTTTTTATTTCCTGAGTTAGATGGGTCGGTGGCCGTTTCAGATTTTTGATTTTCAGCTGTTATGGCTTCAACTTGTCTAGCTCTAGATAATAGTTCCGTAAAAGTTTGCACTTGGTCACGAGGAACTTCTTTTCTAAGCCTAACGTGTATTAGTCCGTAGATTAAATCTATTAGAGTGGCTTCACTATGACTGTCCCTGGGTAATTGAGCTAACAATGCTCGTTTTTTACAAATAAACTTATCGATAGGAGTGTCAGCGGTTTGCGATTCGCTAAAGATTTCCATGTAAATTTGATAGGCTGGTCTTCTGGGTGAAAATGCTATTGCTATACGATCGGTTGCTTCCGTCCACGTATTAATTTCATGTTTCACTCCTTGCCACCAAGTTGCTGCAGTTCCCGTAAACAGTAAGGGAAGACCTTTAATGGTATCGGCGTAAGAAATCTTCTCTATGTCCTTGTAAATGCTAACCGTTGTAATGAAATTTTCAACGGTCTGGCGATTCCTATCGCCATCGAATCGAGCAGTGCATTTGCTAAAACTTCCAACGGAGTTTTCCGCTGGGCCACGCATTCCAGCTACAGCTTGTAATAATTGCTGATTTTGTTCGGCGTTCATAGACATTGTGGACCGATTAAAAATTCTTTCACTGTAACGCCTAATGATGAAGAATTAGACCAGGTAACGTCAATACAATGATGATTACCTTATCGAAATTCTTGTTGTACCCTACAACAAATTGACGTTTATCAAATATGCAGGTTAGAGTGAATATAGGTAAAATCAAAATAATGATGTTTATCTTATCTCTTACTGCAATGCGAAAATATGTCAAGTATTTGACGTTTATCAGGTATGCAGGCGACAAAACAAGAATATAAACAAAATCAAAACAATGATGTTTGTTTAAAACTCCTTTCAACATATGACTTATGTTATGCCCGACGTTGGGCGCCAGATTATAACTGCTTTATTAATATAATAAATATAATCACAGCTACAAGTTTACAAAATATAATAATTCACTGAAATACAATATATTGATAATAAATATCTTCTACTGCATTGGAATTACCGTGACGTTGAGAAGCTAGGGTATATATACGGAGACCCTACGACTATGTCGGTGTATGGTAAGGGTTGTATATGTATTAAATACGGCCACGTCTGTGTCGGTGGAATATAACGGGGCGCTACAGTAATATTACCACGTCTGTCGGTGGATTGTTATAGGGATGCTACAGTCTCATATGGTTTTGGTAAGTAACATTATTTATTCGGTTATGATTTTAATCTATAATAATACTTATTTTGTTTCTTATTGCTAATGTTTGTTTATTAAGTTTAAATTATACTAATCATAAAATTAATTGAATATGGTTGGATATTTTTTACTCTAAATAGTGGTTTATAATCAATTATACTAATTACTAAAATATTATCATACTATATTATATTAACTTAATTTTTATCTTATTGATATTTTAATCAAACTAATTTTACTTTATATAACTATTAGAATTGGTCTCATGTAGTTAATATTAAATTAATATAATTCAAATTGATTGTGTTAACCTCTACTTTTTGGAAGTTCATCATACTAAGAATAATTAATAACTGCACAGTTAAACTAAACTTCCACTATTTATTTGAAAAATTCGCTTTAAAATCAATTACAGCTGTTTCGCTATCACTAGCATCGTCAGATTGACATATTGAAATTACATGTTGTTTGTTTGTAACTAGGTGCTTGATGTTGATAAGGAGTTAAGGCTAGACCAAGTAAGGAAGTAATAAGACATAACAATATTAAAGCCTAGATGTTATTAGCCCTAAGGGATTATCCTGGATGTATTTCCCTCTAAGATCAGTATAACTGTGCAATGATATAGAAAAACCAGGAAAAAACTATATCATGCTGATCTTTACAATAACTTAATATATTTATGTTATAATAATGTCTTATCTATGTATAAAATGAAGACTCAATCAAAGTAAACAGTTTAATAGTGGAGAACTTCCAAGATTTATTTGTTCATTAACTACTTTAAACTGTTGATCTGCTAGATGTCTTTTAATTTCAAGTTCTAGAAAATCTAAATTTTGTTTTTTATCACAAATGTAAACAATTATGGTTACACATCTAAATATTCAGTACAAAATTCATCAGATTTGATCAAAAAATTGAATAAATGTAATTTACAAAATAATACTAAATTAGTATCGTTTGACGTAACTAATATGTTCTCAAAAATACCTCCTAAAGAATGTATAGTTCTAGTTAAAAAGCTATTAGATGAAAGAAATATCCATCCAGGTATAATATCAGACATAATTGATCTATTTGATGTATGCATTAGTCAAAATTATTTTACTTTTGATAACAAAGTTTATATTCAAAATGAGGGTCTTCCCATGGGAAGTCCTATTTCTCCAATTTTGGCAAATATATTTATGGATAATTTAGAAAACAAAATCTTTAATTCTAGTTATAAAAACAATATTGTATTTTGGTATAGATATGTTGATGATGTGTTAGCAGGTTTTGTAGGTAGCGAACGGCAGTTAGATATATTTTTTAATTATATTAATACCTTGCATCCTAAAATTAATTTTACTTTAGAAGTTGAAGAAAATAATTCAATTAATTTTCTAGATTTAAGAATTGAAAAAGTTAATAATTCATTAAATTATTCAATATACAGAAAACCTACACAAACAGATGTAACCATACCATATAATTCAAATCATCCACTATCACATAAATTAGCAGCTTATAATTCCATGATACATAGAGCATTTTCGATTCCAATGAACAAAAATAATTTTAATAAAGAAATTGAGATCATAAAACAAATAGCTACATCTAATGGCTATCCAATCCATTTGATAAATAAATTAATTAATAAGAAAGAACAAAAAATGTCACTAGAACTAATATATCCAAAACAAACTAAAGAAATTAAAAGCTATAAAAGTATTACATATTGTGGAAATATTTCCAATGCAATTTCAAAAATAATATCTTCGGCAACATCAACATTAATATCATTTAAAACACAAAATAGTATTGGAACAAAATTGTTAAATGTAAAAACAAAACTACCAAAATTAAAAAATCTGGTGTTTACAAAATTAATTGTCCAAAATGTAATGCAGTATATATAGGTCAAACACAAAGAAATTTTGAAGTAAGATTTAATGAACACTTAAGAGCATATAGATTACAACAACCAGATAAGTCGAACTATGCAAAACACCTACTGGAACATCCAAACTCACTTATACACACCAATGACATTCATATACTACACATTTGTGATAAAAAACAAAATTTAGATTTTCTAGAAGAACTTGAAATTAAAAGACATCTAGCAGATCAACAGTTTAAAGTAGTTAATGAACAAATAAATCTTGGAAGTTCTCCACTATTAAACTGTTTACTTTGATTGAGTCTTCATTTTATACATAGATAAGACATTATTATAACATAAATATATTAAGTTATTGTAAAGATCAGCATGATATAGTTTTTTCCTGGTTTTTCTATATCATTGCACAGTTATACTGATCTTAGAGGGAAATACATCCAGGATAATCCCTTAGGGCTAATAACATCTAGGCTTTAATATTGTTATGTCTTATTACTTCCTTACTTGGTCTAGCCTTAACTCCTTATCAACATCAAGCACCTAGTTACAAACAAACAACATGTAATTTCAATATGTCAATCTGACGATGCTAGTGATAGCGAAACAGCTGTAATTGATTTTAAAGCGAATTTTTCAAATAAATAGTGGAAGTTTAGTTTAACTGTGCAGTTATTAATTATTCTTAATATAATTCAGTATTGTCATATACTAATGTTTCTTTTTCTTTTTATTTTTAGCTTGAATATCATATGATAATGGACTTAATTATTGAATCGACTCCTGATGTTAGTGTTTCTTCATAAGGACTCATCTTTTATCAAGTTAATTTTGTGTGTGTGTGTGTCTATTAAGATTTATTAAGTAGTTCCAATAAAGAAGTTTTATGGTAAATTCGTCATACGAAAGAAAAACCTTCAAACTTATATCTTTTTTTTTTCTTATTGTTTATCACAATCTTAATTATATTTTGGTAAGTTATTTTTTATTATTATTTTGAATCATTACAAATTTCCCCCAATTTAATTTTAATAAATTATTACTCAGTAATAATTTTTAAAATTTAATTCCATTTTATATTATTTAAATCTATTATAATTCAAATTCTATTAGGTTCCTTTTTATTTTAACATACACTTCTATTGTCAATTACAAACAATCACCCGTAACATTTCTACATAAATTTTAATCTATTTAATTTCATATAACCACTAATTATTTATTCATGACTTATATTTCTAATTGTTAATTCTAAATATAATATAAATATTTATATTTATTATACTATCTACATCTTAAATACTATCTTATTTTATAAATTGAGCAAGATATTTAAAATGTTGTTTATTTGTAATAAGTATACAAGTTTTTTACGTTTACCTTACCCCTTAACAAATTATTGTATGGATTTTTTAAAATATAACTATTTTCATATGCGTTTTCTATAATAAATGGTCCTATAAATGGTAATTTTAATTTTGCACATTCATTATTTTCCTTATTCGCTACCTGTAATGACCTTTCAATTACCCAGTCGCCTTCTTTAAATACCATTGGCTTCTTTATATTTTTATATCTCCTTTTTATATATCGGTCTGCATTTCTTTTTAACTTATTACGAAAATGTTTTTAATTAAATTACTATTTTGCTCTAATTTTGCACAACTACTAGTGAATTAATATATGATGTGTTACTTCTTCAAATTATTTCTTCAATCCCTAAGATTTCTTATTCTCTCACTCTGTCCTTTTAACTCTTATGGTATAGGATATGTTTTTACCTTAAAATTCTCAACATATCTCACCTCCATATTATACTCATATTCGGTAGCTTCTTTTGGCTCCTTATACATCAAACTTCTATACTTCATCTCTTCTTCCTACTTCATACCCATAATTTTCTTCTTTATCTTTTTCATAATCATTTTTAATATAATTAATACTCTTCTTATTATCTTCTATTTCTTCCACCATATTCATTGATATCCATATACCATTTAATCTTATCTTCTTCTCTTCATAATTGATTATAGCTTCTAATTTTTCTAATATATCATTTCCAATTATTATATCACAATCTAAATTAGGCACAGCTAGTAGTTGACAATTTATAATGATTTTATTTAAATTTATTTTCATACCATATAATTTATTTACTTCACATAGCTTTTTGTTTTTAATACCAGTTAATATTACATTTTGAATTTTAATTTCTTTTTCTTTTATTATTTAATTTTGAAATTAATTTTGAATCTATTAATAAAGTTTTGTTTCCTGTATTAATTAAAATTTGTACTGTTTTGTCATTAATTTTACCCTGTATATACAATAACCCATTATAATTTAATTGATTTGAGTTTTATTTAAATTAATAAATTGATTGGGGTGGTATTATAAATTTAATATAATATACAACATTTTAAAATTCAAACAACAAAAAACTTACCGACTACCTACAAATACAATTATCAACATAATCTATACCTTGTTACTACCTTCCCACTGCTCAATAAAATATTCATTTTTTTTTTCACCTTCTTCCAATTTCTTTCTATAGGACTCCTCATGGTTTTTGTAACTTTCATTATCATCTGTAGCTTTTTAGCATTGTTTTGCTTTCTCATTCTTTTAAATTTTCTAACATCGGTGTTCATAAATATTTCTTCATCTTCTTTCTTTGTTTCCCTAAATTTATTTTCAATCAATTTTTTAAGTATGTTTTTAATTTTCTTGGTTTCTTCTACATCTATGATTATACTTGAATTAATCTTATTCTTGTTTTTATCCATGTCATATTTAGTATCAATTTTCATTAATTTATTCATTTTAATCTTCTCAGTTTCAAAATTTTTATCTCTCTCTTGGTCAGTTTCTTCTAAAATTTTATTATTTGCTTCTGCATTTTCCTCCTTTTCCAATACTTTTTCTTCTTCATTAAACTTCTCCATATTCTCTTTTTGGCTTACAATTTGTATCTTCAAATTCTCTCTTTCTTTATTAATATTTTTTACAATCTCTTCTTGTCTCTTCTTAGATCTTCATTATTTTTGTCCAGTTTCTTCATATCTCTGCTTAATTCCATTAAAACCTTCATCATCTTATCTTGTTCCACTTCTTCCATTTTTTTGTTTGGTTATGCTGTCTCCTCTTGGACTTCTTCACTTCTCACATCCTGTGCTCCATGATCTCCAGATCCCCGATTTCTTTCCTCATCTACTTGAGTACCTACTTCTTCTCCTAACTTCTCTCCCACTTGTTTTCCATCTCTCAATGTCATTTTGTCCATTGTAAATAGTTTTATTAAGTTTTATTAAATATTAAATATAAAAATTTATTTTAAATAATTTTAATAGCCAATTAATTTTTATAGCCAATTAATTACTTTAGCCAATCAGTTTTTTATAGCTCCACGTTGGATGCCATTTTGTAATAAATTACAATTGATATAGGTGATTGATAATAATTATTTTAATTAATGTAATAGTTATTATTATTATTATTATTTTAAATTTTTATTATTTTTATTGAAGTTTTGTGGGGCTAAAATTTATTGATTATGTATATTTAATTTTTATTTAACCTTTAGTTATCCAAAACACATTAAAACTTCTTTGCCTTCACTTATTTTTTAACTTTATACAAACTGTATATTACCAAAATCAATATATTAAAATTTTAATCTGTTATTATTATTATTTTTAGATTATTTAAGTGTATTATTAAGCATGAGTAGTTATCTTAATCTCAGTAGTCGGTTCAAATAAAAATCAACGACAAAAATATTTATTTCACTAATTATATCCTGAAACAACGTACCCTTTATCTACACTACGCTACGACTCTGGATAAAATGGCTATGCGCAACAAGAAACTATTTCGGTTATATTAGTTTTAGAACAGATGCTATTGTGTGCGGATCAATCGTTATTAAATCGTATAGTAAATTTTTGTATTTAAATCAATGTTGTGTTAGAAAATGTTTAATGGATATTGAAATTTACCATTCACCAAAGTTTATAAGTATTTTGAAAGTGATTATGATTATAATAAGTTATAGTAAACACATACCGTATAATTCACTTATTGGGTGTATCTTCCTTCATGAGACAGACGACGAGTTGATGTTTGGAAATGGAGTCGTCCCAGGAACAGTTATCTCGTTTTCGTCTTATTAAAAATGGAAAACTTTTTTTAACCACTTCTCCAGATATCCAAATTTATTAATGCAGGTTGGTATAGATAAAATTTATTTTAATTTTTACTGATAGATTTTATTAGCTTATTCAGTTTCCAGTTGTCCAATATTATAATTCATAGAACTTATACATAAGTTATTTTGCGGCCATTTTTCATTTTTTTTCATTTTACAAGAAGTCAGCCATTAATTAACAATAATTTTTAAAACAATCGAGCGTGGATTGGCTTACAGGTGAAATCAGAATGACCTATTTTTTCAATTTTTCTGCGTTTTTATATGTTCACGCCGGAAGTTACAACATGGCGTCTTTTTCGAAAGTCTTTTGTTTTTTTATAACCTTAACTTAATGATTTTTAAAAAAATTAAATATTTAATTTGAGATTTTCTGGATTTCTAATTGATGTATAATAAAACTATATAACTTATAATATTACAAAAATAACTCTTTTAATTTATAATCCCGTTCTTCCTTATTAAATTAACGATTTTCTGGAGCTGTATAATGACGGACATCTTAACAATTTATAATAATAATTTAAACAATTGTGAGCAAATATTTCCTTTTGACATTTAATTTTAACATTTATATATCCAAATATGGCCAGTAAACTTTTTCTTTTGACAACTATACTTATTTTGTTTTATATTTGCCTTTAAAATTTACTGCGTCATAACAACTTTTATGTAAAATTTATCAAATAAACAATAAAACAACACTTAAAATTATAGATGAACAACTTAAAATTAAATATCTTATAATAATACATAATTTTGATAAACAACAACACTAAATTAAACACTTAATATTAAATTCATGTCTTTGCATTGTAATCACTTTCTTTTAGTCTATATCTCCAGTTTATAATCACTGTATCACTATTTATAGTGTTTTTTTTACTAGTTTTATCAGTCACAGGGATATTTGTAAACTTTTAATTGTTCAGTCTTTGTTTACAAACAATGTTAATCACTTTCTTTACAATATTATATATGGTAAATTTCAATATCTTTTTAGATTCTTTCAAGATGAAATCCTGCATCAAATCATAAATTATATCAAGTTTACATTATCACCTGATACATTATATGGAATCATTACTTTGATGCTTAAAATGAAGTCTCATATTGTTTTGGTAAGTAACATTATTTATTCGGTTATGATTTTAATCTATAATAATACTTTCTATTTGCTAATGTTTGTTTATTAAGTGTAAATTATACTAATCATAAAATTAATTGAATATGGTTGGATATTTTTTACTCTAAATAGTGGTTTATAATCAATTATACTAATTACTAGAATATTATCATACTATATTATATTAACTTAATTTTTATCTTATTGATATTTTAATCAAACTAATTTTACTTTATATAACTATTAGAATTGGTCTCATGTAGTTAATATTAAATTAATATAATTCAGTATTGTCATATACTTATTATTTTTCTTTTTATTTTTAGCTTGAATATCATATGATAATGGACTTAATTATTGAATCGACTCCTGATGTTAGTGTTTCTTCATAAGGACTCATCTTTTATCAAGTTAATTTTGTGTGTGTGTGTGTCTATTAAGATTTATTAAGTAGTTCCAATAAAGAAGTTTTATGGTAAATTCATCATACGAAAGAAAAACCTTCAAACTTATATCTTTTTTTTTTTTATTGTTTATCACAATCTTAATTATATTTTGGTAAGTTATTTATTATTATTTTGAATCATGACAATATATATTAAACCAGAATTTTTGGGGTAAACGGCAATGTTTTTTAAGAAAACTCTTTTACTTGTTTTCCAAGCTTTCGAAATACATTTATTTCATTTTCAAGGAATAAGTGCGAGTTAAAACAAAATTGGTGTTAACAACTTGGTAAATATAACATAAAAAAACTATTTTAACTTTAATTTGGAATTTAAAAAAAAATTTTTAAGTCAAATTATTTATAAAACAAAATAACGTCATAAAATTAATAAACAACTTAATTGCTTACGATAAAATTTAATAATAAAACGTAGAAAATAATAGTAAAAGAGTTTTCTTAAAAAACATTGCCGTTTACCCCAAAAATTCTGGTTTAATACCTATTAGTCGGCAAATAACAGAAATTTATATATATATAGTTAAAGATAGTCTCGGCTGACTAGTTAAATACTAAATATTTAAAAATATCGGGGGTTGCAGCCAGTAACTATTAAGGTAATCTTTTGTGTCATAATTGACAAATGTCTCAAAAAAATATATTTTTTACAATATAATTTACTATATCTTGTTTAAAAAGTGTATCAAGATTTTCAATCAAAAATACTAGCTTCTAATTTAATCTCAAAAAGAAGTGACTGAAGAAGTTAAAAAAATTTTAAGAGTGAACTTAATAATTACTCGCCGCAACCCCCGATATTTTTAAATTATATATATATATATATATATATATATATATATACATATATACAAAAACTTAAAACTATTATTTATAAAGAAAATTTTTTTTTACAACAAAAATTGTCAGAATGACACTTATGAAATTGTTTAGGCATTCGTTATTTTTTAATTAAGTCCTAGCTAGTTACTTATTTCTATCAAATTAAAATAAAAGAAGATATTTTTAGGTTAATTTTGAATTTCATAGTGTCACTTTTTACAATGTTAAAATAATATGTCAATATAATTGTCAAAGTCAGAAAGTAATCAAAATAAATTCTCAAAAAAATTATTTTGGTTAACAGTAATTTTTAAGATATTTGATTATTTAAATTTTCTTTTTGTTTTTATGTTTATCTTTGCATAATAAATAATAATAAATGTCACTAAGATTTTTATGGTCACTTTTTTTGTTAATAATATTTTCTTCTTGAGAAATAAAAGACATTTCTAAGAAGAGTCTCTTTTTTAAAACAGGTTGTATATCTAAAATACTAACAGATACGAAATCCATGATATGATCGTTTTCAAATACATGTTTGGCCAATTCACACCTTTCAGGGTGTAATCTGCAATCACTTTTATGTAAAGATAATCGACTTTTTAATTTTTGACTTGTATGGCCAATATACTTTTTTTCACAATTTTTACATGGAATACAATATACTAAATTTGATAATTCAAGAATTGGAGTTTTATCTTTTACTTTTGAGAATACTGATCTTATTGTAAAACACGTCTTATTTGCAATTTTAATATTCGTTAATGGTTTAAAAATTCTTTTTAATTTTGGTGTTAGTTTTTTTATATATGGTAAAGATACATAATAATTTATAATTTCAGTTGTATTATTTATATAATTATTAACATTAGGATTTATTCTATCGATTACTGAAGAACTATTGAATAATATATTTTTTATTAATTTATTGGGATAACCATTATTTACAAATAATTGATGGAGTATTTTAAAATTATCTTCATAAAATATTGGATCTGAAATCTTGGTTATACGATTTTTCATTTGTTTAATTAAATTAATTTTCATAGAATATTTATGATAAGACCAATAGTTCATTATTCTTCCTGAACTTGGTTTTTGATACCAATTAATAAAAATAGTATTATCGATATTTCATATAAATTTAGTGTCTAAAAATGCTATACTTTGTTCTTTATCTTCTTTTTCGATAGTAAATTGTATGTGTGGATCGTAACTATTAAATATGAAAAGAATTTCCTCCAATCCATTTTTTGGTAACGCCAAGACAATGTCATCTACATACTTTTTTATAAATATTAAATTAAATGGTAAAACTGGTATCACTGTATCTAATAAGTTGTCCATAACATAACATGCTATAATTGGAGAAATAGCAGAGCCCATTGGAGTACCGAAAATTTGTTTATATAATTGATTATCAAATGAAAAATAAGTATTTTCAAAAAGAAATTTAATTATTTCTTGAAAGTAGTTTTTACGTTTCGAACAATGTTGACTAATTTTATTCCAATTTTTATCAATAGCTCTTAAAGCAGAATCCAAATATACATTACTAAATAAAGAAATAACATCTAAACTACAAATAACATAATTTTCAGGTAATTGAAAATTATTTAATTTATTAAAAACATCAAAAGAATCCTTTATGTAATATTCTGTGTTGTAATCGTAAGCATTAGTCAATATTTCGGTAATATATGTGTTTAATAAATTTGTTGGAGTATTTATAGAAGCTACTATAGGTCTTAATGATAACGTAGGTTTATGTATTTTGGGAAGACCATAAAATTTTGCGGGAATACCGTTAAAAAATAACGAATGCCCAAACAATTTCATAAGTGTCATTCTGACAATTTTTGTTGTAAAAAAAATTTCTTTATAAATAATAGTTTTAAGTTTTTACATATTTACCATTATAACATCAAAATTTAATATTCTCACATACATACCTGGATAATGGAAATAAATTTTCCGAAACCTCGGTATAAAGTATAAAGAGTTTACTTTTTCTAATTGCTGTACACCCCAATATTTCTGGTTTAATACCTAATTATTCAGCAAATAAACTACCTTTACATACAAGTAAAGACAATGGGGTTTTATAAGAACATCGAAGAAAGATATGGTAAATATATTGTTCAATATTTGAAAAATTGGTCCAAATCTAAAATGAAACTTGCCAAAGAATATAACAGAAGATGCTTTTTATTAAAATGTAGAAAAGAAGGAATCATTCCAAAACATATACATCATTCTTTAGTACCTTTATTAGACCTCTTACATCGTCAGGACATACAGATGAAAAGAAATACAGGTTTTTTCTTAGGTTTAGGAAGTAAAATATTAAATATTGAAATATCCAATAATCATAATACCATATTTGTGTGTTTTTGTGGTATATAGAGAAGGTAAGAATACGGAACCCTGCTGCCAATTTGGAACCCCTAGTCATTTGACAAACTGTTGGCGGCATCTAGGACTTGATAGGTTAACGACAATCAGAGATGTTAGTGTTGCAAACGTAAAAAACAGCAGAGAGCTGGAAGCGTTATTAACTTCAGAATGTAAGGTTATGAAAATTTGTGGTTGTGAAAGTTTTATTGCGCAGTTTCGTATCAAGTATTGGTAAGCTTGATATAAATTCTTGTTTAAAAATAAATTCGGTATAATGTTTTGTTTTATGCTTTGTTGTTAATATGGAACCCATAAGGTGATATTACATACACAGATTATCATCTCTGTAAAATCCTGAAACCTATGTATTTTATTACAGAAAGAATTTCGCAGAGATGCCGCGCAAAAAACTAAAAACCAAACCAATACCTAAACTAAAGGCCTGGGACGAGCAAGCCATGATAGGTGCTGTTAAAATGGTGAGTTCTAAAAAAATGGGACTCAAAAAAGCTGTAAAAAGGTTTCATGTCCCTAAGACAACTCTTCAGTGATTTGTGCCTAACGTAGAGTATTAACCAGAAAAAATCGTTACAAAAAAACTGCACAGGAAACCAGTTCTGTCTCTGCTTATTGAAGGTGAATTAGTGAAATATTTGCTTTTGATGAAAAGCAAATATTATGGCCTAACTCGTCGTGATGTAAAAATAATGGCTTATCAACTAGCTGTAAGGAATGGAATAAAACATCCATTTGGTGACAAAGGAGAAGCGGGGCGTGCTTGGCTGTATCATTTCATACAGCGTCATCACAATAAACATTCTATACGTAAACCTACAGGAACAGCATTTGTAAGAGCCAGCGGTTTCAACAAACAATCTGTAGATACATTTTTTGACATACTTGAGGCTGAGCTTGACAAAAGAAAAAAAGGAGCGGATCGTGTATTCAATGTGGACGAGAACGGTTTGTCAATAGTTTAAACCCAAATACCTCAAGTCGTGCATGAAAGGCAAACGCCAGATTGGTGCTCTGACAGCTGCTGAAAGAGTCTCTATGATGACCGTTATGGTGCTATGAGCGCAGGAGGGACCTTTATACCTCCTATGATAATTTTCTCTTGGAAAAATGCTCTTATGCGAGGTGCGCCGGTTGGAGCATTAGGTATATATCCTTCAGGCTGGGTAAAAAGCAATTTGTTTGCAGAATGGTTTAGGCACTTCATTAACTACACAAAACCATCAGCAGAATCACCCGTAATGCTCATTCTAGATGGATATTATTCTCATACCCCGAATATTGATAATATAGAGTTAGCTCGAGAAAATCATATTACTATTGTTTGCCTCCCACCGCATTCAACGCATAAACCTCAGCCCTTAGATAAGACTTTTATGGGAGCACTTAAGACACTACAATGAAGCTATTCGAATGTGGCACCGTACAAGTGATCGTCGTTTGGGTACCTATGATATTGCTGAACTTTTTGGCCAAGCTTACGTAAAATGTCAAACTGCAAGTGTAGCAATTAATGGTTTTGCAAGAACAGGAATCTCCCCATGCAACAGAGGAGTATTTACTGACGCAGACTTCATTGCAGCAGAACATGATGCCTCATCTGAGACTGTCCACAAACAAGATCCCTCATCTGAGACGGTTCACAAACAAGATTCCAGCACTGCAATAGTTAGTGCTTCTACCTCTTTAGTTTTAGGCAATAGAATTGCAGCCCAGCTCTTCCAGATTAACGAAACTGATCTTGCAGAAGCAGGAAGTAGCTCTGTCCCAGACGTAGGAACAAAACAAAGTAACTTTGTATTGCCAGTGGATATTTCACCGGTCCAACCCCAAAAAGAAAAATGTTCAGCTTCTTCAGCTGCAGTGATTACCAGTTCTCTCTATAAAGCGGATTTGGAAGAATCCTTGTCCAAATCTACTGAGAGAAAAAGGTTTCCAGTCTTCAACTTGTAGATAACGATGCTATTCCTAAATAATGTGATAAAACGCGTCGTAATAAGGTCCAAAATCCAAAGAGACCGGGAAGGAGTGCAGAAAATACACATAAAGGGAAGAAGTTGAAAACAAAAGCTGCTGGGTCTTCGTCTGATGAGGACAATGTTGACATCAGCGTGTATTCAGGTTCTTCGAATGATCTTGACATTCCAGCTGAAAGACCTCCAAATAATGAAGACGACGCTGAATGCCTGTTTTGTTGTATAAAGTTTTCAGAAAATCGCAAGGGTAAAATTTGGGTTCAGTGCGTGATGTGTTTGCTGTGGGGGATGTGAAAAAGACGCGTATATATACGATTTTTGTCATTGATTTCGAAAACATAACTATAAAATGTATTTTGTTTTTAAGAATAAAAAGTATCTTTTGAATAGGCGAATATTTTTTGGGGGCTCAAATTACCCGCACAATTTCTTAGATGTAGGATTTTGCCGTTTTTGAAAAGTTGACCTGTAATACGAAAACTGTGAATATTATCGTAAATTTGTTTCCTTACCTATAGATTATATTTAGAAGTTATTGCAGAGAATAGTTCGTATTTATAAAAACAAAAAACAAACTGGGGTTCCATATTCCCACCTTCTCCTCATGATTAACCTTCCTTGAAATGGGACAATAATTTCATCAATTCAAAATACCTGGAGTATACACGTTTTGGAACTTCTTCAAGAAAGAATCAAGAAGCGGTTGAATTATTTTGTGTAACCTATCTCTTTCTTTACATTCTTCATTGAAAAATTCCACATGCGTAACAACATTTGAAAACGGTTTCGACTCATTGTTGATGAAGCTACTATATTTCTAAACATACGGTCTCGGCTCCAATAGTCTCCTATTGATGGCATTCGAACAAGCCCCATATATCCAATTAAACCTATAAATTTTAGTATTTCATTTTTGTCTGTAGGTTGCCAGTCATGTAGCCTAGATTTTACGGATTTTGTGAGAAGAACTTGAGTAGCATATAAGTGCGTTTGATCGACCATACTGTTTAATATTTCCCTGTCAAGAAAAAGAAAGAAACACGCAAAAGGAAGATTTTCTTCAGCGAGTAGTGCTGCCAGATATGATTCAGTATTTTCATGAGTTCCAGAATACGAAAAGTTCGAATGGTTACCAACTGGATCTGACCAAGAGTCATCTAAATTATTATTTTGGGTAACAGATTCGTCTGCTATATCCATTGATTCCGTAAAATCATTCAAGCCAGGTAAATTCTCTGTATATGCTGTAGATATAGGTGCCATCACTTTATTAGACTCGGGCCGCAAAACATTTATATTTTCAGATAACGCAAGTGCATCGGTAATATTACCATCGTTTGTGTCTGCGACATATGTTGCATTATCAGAAGTACTACTAACCTCAGAGCTAGAAGGGAGGTTGTGTTTATCTTTCACTGTCCTCATCACTAGAACCTAGTAAAAAATAAACTTCCTAACCTTTGTCAGTTTCATTCAAAGCCATCGCCAACATTTTTATTTCGAAACATGTTGCAGAAGTACTATTGAGGATAAATAATACTCACTTATTTTCTCTAGCACGCTACGTTAGATATGATTACTTCGTCTACTTCGCCCAGTCAGGAATGGACACGCAGAGCCTATTAATTGAAAGGCGATGAGAACCCGCCACACGCATGACCACTGCGAGTGACCGCCCGGCACCCGTGGTATACTTATGCCAGCTACGCTGCGGCGGTCATAATGACCTCTTACTTTTTTTTTAATTTTTAATGTAAATACGTAAAATTGCAAATATAAATACATGACATCTCTACTATTATATTAAGGAACTTATATCTGGGTACAGCGTTTCTGGCAAAAATATTGAATTTTGGCTTGGTAGTTAACCTGTTAATAAGAAAACCGTAATAAAAAATGTCTTCCCTTATTTACGACTAGATACCGTAAGCATTCAAGGTTTTCCTATTTTATTAATTTGCCAAACCTCACCTTCTATAAAAGTTTCTCATTTCCAGTAATCTGTATGTATTTTCGGTTTGAGTTTTGTTGTATAATTTGTTCTCCTTTTAAAATAAAATAAAAAAAATAAAAATAGATAATTTTTTGTTAGAAATTAAATAGAGGTTAGAGATAAGAACATTGCTGTCCTAAAACTGTCGATATAAAAAGAGAGTTCCAATTTCTACTCTGACATTTAAGGTTTTGCTTACCTTATAAGACGGTGTTCAATAATTTCCTATTATTGTAATTTTTGTGAGAACTTAATATTTTTTTTACTAAAATACATTCTTTGATTCCATTCATTCCATGTCTATGTTGTTCACTAATGGTGGGGGGTTATTTTATCATCTTAATAAAATAAAAAAAAGGAATCCCACCAGAAGTGAAATAAAAATAAATAATACGAGTGGTTGTTGACCAATTTTTAGTTAGGGAACAAATGTTTCAGAAAGTTAACGTTAACGTTAAGTACCCAGAATTCCCTCTTTCTGGGGTTACTCCGGCCTGACCGGGCATTCGGGGTTACTTGAATAACCAATGTATTATTGAGGCGGGAAGTTTGGAAAAGAAGTTACATTTTATTAAATACATTTATTGACGATGAAACAAGCAATTTACACTTCACAATACCGGTGATTGGACATGTTATCTATCGACTATTGTTCCCATTAAACAAAATCTAATGAAAATTGAATTGGAAAGTAAGAGAAAAGAGTCCCACTTTTTAGTAGCTACTAAACCTTTGGTCCTTTACAATAAAAAAATATAATAAATAAAGATTACGTATGTTATTTTACATTTTAATCTAATACTTTATGTTTTATACATTTTATTTATTCTGCTTCTTAATTTACCATGATTGTACGTAACAGTAGCGAAAGTAATAAAATATCACAGCATTTATAGAGTGGAAAAAAAATTAAATATCAGGTTATACAACTAAATTAAACTTATCTGCCGGAGCTCTACTACCCGTACATCCCGCAACTCCAGCTTGACTGGTCGTTCGAATAATTAGGTCAGTGTAGGTGGATAAAATCCTGGTTGGCGGTCTTCAGGTTCCAGGTTGTCAGTTGGGTATCCAACATCACGTTACAACTTAGCACATGATACTCTTCGTTAAAACGAGTAGGTAAGGTATCCTACCCCGGGACAGCGCCTAAATAACAAAATACCAATGCTTAAACGCGAGGTTTTTGGAAAGAACCGTTATCAATTCAAAACAAAACAAATTACAAAAAGAATCAAGCTATGGTTACCAATTTTCCTTTACTATCATAACTGAAAGACAAACTACCAAAGAAAACCAAAAGAAATCTAATAAAATGCTATACAAATGGCGGAACTTACCATGAATAGGTGCTTGTAAGTGTGATACTCCGCAATCTTGGCGTTTTCTAACAATTCCTACTTTAACAATAATTGTTAGATCTGGTCACACGGAAGCCGTAATATTTGATCCCCTATAAGGGTTATTTAAACGAAATAGTTAAATAAAAACCAATCACGGCTTAAAGACTATTCTTTGCGCTGGATTTTTCGAAAAAGACTCACTAAATATACCGAGCAGTGATATACACCGATCGAGGCGATGGTTGGTAGATGCGAACCCATCTTATTAGGTAGGCCGACAAGTGGCTGTTTTGACAAATTTCTCGTATAACCGAATAGTTCAAGCGTCGAGCATCCGACCGGCAAATGAGAAACCCGAGCCCAAATCCGCCAGACTATGCTAATTTTTTTTTTGGCTATATTTCTACTATTTTATTTATATTTTGTTTTTGGTTTTGATAGCAAAACATCGAAAATGATAGAAATTCAATATTTTGCAACTTTGTCAATAAATAATTTATCTTGATAAATTATTTAAGAATTATTTTTCATCTCTTTCAAAATAAATGAATTGTAACAATGTGAAGTAGAATCGTTCATAGCTTTATAATTTATAGCAAACAAAACTCTTTTTATTTAACAAAGTTTTCATGAAAAAGTATAAATTAAGGATATTGGTGTTTTTATACTTTAAACAGTCCGAGGTTCGAAATCTTCCCAATAAAACATGTATTCGCAAATAATGATCTCAAAAAAAGTAGATACCTTGTATGCTGAATCCTCTCATTCGGATGCAGCTCGAATCTGCTGATTCTGCGCCATCAAGAAAAAAATATCATGTGCATTGTGTATAATTCAAAGAATTAACAGTCGAACGTGAATGTTTTACTAATAAATGTCTTAGTATTTCTTGTACGGACATTCACCAATGGTTATTTATTCGCATTCGTAAGCCTAAAACTAATTACCGGTCAGTTCAGAATTTTTATGATTAATTTTTAAATGTTCCACTTTGCCAACGATCACCTACTTTTTTATTTTCGGTTTCGGACTCCCTCTCTTGTCTCTTTGGGGGAGCGATCGCATAATTTTTGGGTTAAAAATTTTATATTATAATTTTTGCACTCGACAGGGAGAATGAGAAAGTTCTGTCATAATTTATTTAAGTGGGTTCTTAATTAAAGAAAATGTTTATGTGAAATTAATAAAAGCGAAAACAATTCTATAATTTAATGAATTTTTATAACTGCAGTCATTTACGCACAGGAACTTAGTAAATGAAATACAAAAATTTATAATTTTTACATTCTATTGTATTGTACTAATTTTTTTATTAAATTTATAATTTTTACATTCAATTCTAATAACTTTTTTATTGGATAGGTTAGGTTAAAACGGTAGTCTGGGATGAAACCCACGTAGGCCAAGGGCCCTTTGTGGTGTCGTATGGGGTGGTTACCACTCCCTTACTGCCGTGCTGTTGATGATCAGCGTAAAGCTCTTGATACCAACCGATTGGTGAGCGAAGAGGCCATCAAAGTAGGGCTTTTCCAGAGCAGAAAATCTTTTTCTGGATGACGTAGATGGATCATCGTCTCTTCCTGCGACAACTTCTTCAGAAATCATTGTGCTGGTCGTTGCAATCGCGTTTTCAACAGGGTTCCTGGAGAGGGATGAAATATCTTTGGCCCCTCGAAGGCAAAATGCCATCCAATGTTGGTTTGGCGTTCCCCTCTCTCTGAACTGAATATCTACTGTAGAATGAATTATTTTAAGTGAGGTTAAATTCTTTCAGAATTTTAGAGTCGCCATAGCTAGTATCGCCTTAGGCGATATTAAAACTGCATTCTAAAAGCCGCACTGGTGGCACTCGCTTTCACCTACAGATTGAGTGGAGACAGTTGCAGGATCATTTCTAGGTGGGGTCGTTCTAAGGCACTTAATCATGAAGACAGCAGCTAGTCACATTCTATTTCCCACTTTTTCAGGTTGACATCCTTACATAGCGCTGGCCGTTCATAAGTGTAGGTCTTACGACCTCCGTGTATAGCCAATGGAAAATGCTGGGTCTGCTTTTTCCTTCTGCAGCTGTACAGCGCTACCGCTACCTTGTCCACCCCTAGGGTTGAAACTATGCGATATTCTATTTAATCGTCGATTATTGGGTTGATTTGTTTGGTATTAGGAGCCGCTGGACTGCATTGCGCACTTAGCTGCTGGCCTGGAAAGTGGGTGCTTATTAGTGTTTCTGGTTTCTACTTCAGTGGTCCATGTGCCATTAGTCTCGCTAAGATAGCTTAGCGCATCCTGGTTGGACAAGACGATTTTCTGCAGCCTGCCCTCTGTAGCGCTGTGGAATAATTTTTTTTGAAGTTGTTCAGACTGGCTTTGTGAGCACTCAACTTATTGGTTTTATTCGCCTTATTGAACTGCATTGTTTTCTAAGGTCGCTGATTTCAGTCGAGTCAGGTTTTCCCCTAACTATTTTCGCCAGGTATGCCACATTCATTGCCTCATTGAATGTTTCTGTGAGGCTTTCTACTAGTTGCTGCAAATCTGCCCTAGAAGTGGGGGTGATTACCTGTGTTCTAATTCGGAAGATCTATGTATCTATGAATCGATGTATATGTCATTTTTTCGTAAAAATTACGTATTTTGGTTCTTAATTAGTGAATACTCCTGTAAGATGTGTTTATGAAATTTGCGGTACTTGTACGTCAAAAAATGTCCCAGTATGTGTACGAAATTTAGCGTGTTTATATTGTACTGATATGAAGTTACCAACGGCTCAAAAGGTTTTTAGTTCCTGGAACTAGACCAAATTAAAAGTAGAGGGTAATTTACATCATTGTTACTTATCCGATTGTAAGTAGATTAAATTTATACTTTATAAAGAGACAAGCATGTTCTAATAAAATTGAAAGAAAACAAAACAAACTAGCATATCGCCGCTGTGTAATTAATAACTGTAATCACTAATCCTTAATTAAGAGTAACCTGTTGTATTTAGTTATAAGTTGGTAATATAATACAGCCCGTGATCGCATAGACGTGCATTATTTATTTTTTCTAAAGGTTGATACTTTGATAACATTTTTATTATTTTATGGCGGTGAAAAGTTTTTTTGTTAGGAATAGCTTGAATAAGAGTAACTAAAAGTTGTTAAAGAATATTTTTACCACTGTTGATAGAAAAGAAATTTCCTAGGATCGATGTGGTTAAGGAGCTTTGGAGTGTTGGAAATGAGCTTTTAATTTTATCTCCGAATATTATACAATATATTCAGAGTAGGTATACATTTTATAAATAGTTTCAAATATAGTTTTTTCCTTTTTAATGTTTAATTTTGTCCATGTTTTTGTAGCTCCATTGAATTGATACTATTTCTTCTTTTAAATTTTAATTTTTTTAGTCCTATAAGAATTTTTTCTGAGAATTTAAACCAAGCATTCAGTAATAATAGTGGTAATGACTGTGATGTGTAAAACTTCGTTTGTCTTTGATGATGAGCAACGAAGTGATCGACCTACAGTAATCTAGAAAGATAATTAGATATTTCTTAGATCTTTCTTCAAAATACTACCATTAGAACCATCTTCAATCAGAAACAGGTTAAAACGATATTTGTTAACTTCAACAAACACGACAATTATCCTATCTTTAAGCCGAAGGAATCGGCTTGTGTTACTTTGGTAAATTTGCACCGATTCAAAGGGTGCTTATTACGATTAATTTAAATAAGTATTTTATGCCATAATACAAATTAGAGTAGAATTAATATTACTCTTAGGACTTAAATTAGTCCATTCACGAGGCTATTAACCACAATAAACTAGATGGGTAGACCAAACAAAACCCTTAATAATTATGAGGCACAAATGTAAATTGTGTCACATATTTTAGATTTTAATGAAAAGGGAAGGAAGAGGAGGACTTTGGAATTTAATTTGTGCGTTTGAAAGTTTCATTTTGACCTAATAGATTTTAAGTTTTCTTTCTAAAATTAATTCAGTAAATAACATACATTAGAATAATGTAATCATATAACTAAATATATTGTGTTTAGAAAAAGTTTAAGATAAAGTTTAGCTTTAGGGATATGGTTCGTTATTTACTTTTAGACGAATGTGTTCGTAGTCGGTGAGGTAATTGCGTAATTGCTCTTGGTTAAATCACTGGGATTCTTTATTAAACAATTAAAAACTACTACTTAATTTTAATCCCAACATTGTATAATTGTGTAAATGTTTTAGTTCCTTACTTATTTAAAGTATTAAAATATTCCCCTTTTCAGATTGCGGTAGGTACGCCATTGTTTTATTAGAGAATCGACCACCGCCTCTCGTGTATATTTTATGTAGTCTATTTACCTAATGGTATATGATTTAGTGTATAGGCGCTTTTTCCATTTCGCCGAATGGTTGGCTGTTCTCTTCATCGGCAACTTTCGCTGATTTGTAGAAGTTATACCTACCATAAAGATTTTATTTAATTGTATACTATTTATTATTTTCACTTCGTTTTAATACTGCTACTCGTCTTCTCGCACAGGATTTGTGAAAGTACTAATTGCATTATTTCTGTTTCAGTTGTAACTCGAATTATATGCACCTGTAAATAATTTTTCTATATATAAACAATGATAAATCATGTTTACGATAGAGATCGATGGGTAATAATTATAAATGGAACATTTTTAGATTATAGAGATATGATAAAAGCTATGAAAAATTTGCAGAAAGATATTTTGTCAAAAAGAGTATATAAATACCTATAAGAAAATACCTTGATTTATATAGTGATTAATAATATATATAATATATTAACTATAATATATAATATAGTGATTTATATAGTGATTAATGTGTAAATACATTTTTACTTTTTAAACAGTTTGTAAAAAAAGTTTGCTTTATGTTATCAAAGGTGCTTTCTGTTTAACAACTGTCTTGGATTAGTTCAACTAAGATGAAATGTTTGGCTTAATTCAATTTCAAGGATCAGTTAAATCAAAGACTAGTTGTGTTGGATAAATTATTTACTTAATTAAAAAAATATTGTTTGCATGCCGAACTAACAATACTAAGTAAACTATATTCATATTTATAGTATGTACAAAAAGTACGAGGAGTAATAAACCCTAATTAAGTATGCAAAACCTTTACACCATGAAATTTTAGATAAATCTCTTAATTTAAATTACATTTCTTCCGTAAATCCAAAAACCAGGTAGATCGAACCCGTATTTGTTTCAGTTGTAGCAAAGATTAGGGTTTCTTCATTGTTAAAGGATTAGCAGTTAAGTAATAACGCAATGCAGTGGTGTGTATTATGGGAAAAAATACGTTTTAAATTATGATATAATAAAAAATGAAAAGAAATAATTATTGGAATACATTTATTACTAATATTTTATTCGATATCCGACTCGGAAGAGGAAGAATCGTTGTTGACATTAATAATAATAGAGTCGATTAAATCATCACAAATATTGTCAATTTTCCAAATATTTACCTCTACTTTGATAACATGCTCGATACAGTTTGTCCAATTTTCCTTACTAACATGACTTACAGCACTCTCAAACAATTTCACAACATCGTTTATTTTAATAGTAGCATTTTTTTTCCAACTTCCCCCTTTACCTGAGCTCATATTAATTCTATGAGATTAAGTTCACAATGATAAGGGGGAAGTCGAAGAACTGATATACCACGAGAAAAAGCCATTTCTTCTACAATGTAGATTTTGTATTTATTCTTGTTCATTTTTGCAATTCTGTAAAGTTCTTTCCTTAGTGGATCTTTTGGAAGCTTAATATTTTTTGAAATAAGTCACTCCAAAAGCTCTGCTTTACGCTAACGACTGTGGACAATGCTTCTTGTAACCGTGAATGGTAACTTGTGTTGTCCATAACAATAACAGCCCCTTTTGGAATCAGATCCAATATTTGAACAAACCATTCCTCGAAGACATCCCCATTCATATCTTCGTGATAGTCCCCCGTGCGTTTTGAAATAAAATTTAATAATCCACCATCAACAAAACCTTCAGAAATTCCAACATGGACAATGATAAGTCTTTTTCCTTTTCCAGATGGTGGCTGCAAACCTAACGACAAACCTTCCACGAATGCCTGCCTTCCGCTTTTAATGTTTTCATCTTGCCAAGATTTGGAAACTGTATATCCAGCATTTATCCATGTTTCGTCTTCGTCTAAATAGTATTTTCTCCAAAAAACTATTTCCGGTTTATCTATCAAGAGAGATTTTCTATTATGTTTTGTATATCTGAAACCCACATCTTTCAAAAGTTTGCATAATGTCATTCTGGAGAATTTTGTATTAGTCTGTATCTTCTTGCACTGATGTCATAATTTGTCAAATGTTGGAATTTTCTTTCGTAAGTAAAATCCATGGACTTTACGCCTTAGTCTTTGTTTTAACGACTCATCGATCTCAATTGGTTTTCGGCCTGAAGGAGTCTTAGGGGGTTGAAGAGTTCCATTCTTGCTTTCTTTTAGTAATCTATAAATTAAAGAAAGGAAAAACCAATGTCAATGTCACAGTATTTATTACTTAATAGTATAAAAGTTGAAAGTTGAAATTGTAAGGCAACTAGTTTCGGCCTACAATACGGCCATCATCAGGCTACAAAGAAAAACATACATTACAAACTAATATAAAGGTTAATAACAATTCCTTACCTATAAAATGAAATTTACAAGTAAAAGGTTAATATGCTCCTTGAAGATTGCAAGACAGCAGTATAGTTTGACATTGAAATTGTAGCAAAGCTATGTATATATACTTAAAAAATTGGTTGAAGACCAAGCAAGAGTTATGGTACTATGTTATAAGAAATGAAAGTAAGGATGAGAAAATAAAACAATATTTGGACATTGAGCCATGGGCTCAATGGCTTTAAATGTTTGGCATACAAAAATTATTTCAGGAGGTTGAAGTACCTCAAGTAACAAATTACCCGGTAAGGGAATTAATTTTGGTTTAACAGAGGAATTCATGAATTTGTGAACCCATTTAAACCAGGTTCCCACAGTCAAGAACAACTTTATCAAGTTCTCTGAAACTAATGTAGCAGAGAATTGAGAGTCAAAGTGATAAACAGTAATCCTTGTAAGTAAGGAAAACTGAATTGGAAAAAGAAATAATAGTAAAATTGAAAAAATTGTAAAATAGTCACAAAACATATTGGAAAATTGTTTGTCGAACATTGTCCATATTAAGCAGAGCGACAAAAAACTTAATAACTGAATTACACCACACTAAGGTAGAGAATAACTATCTTCTACACGTGAGATTAAAAATGGCGATAGACACACAGAGATTGGGAAATCATAGAACTTATGATATGATAAATGAATTGACACAGATCATGGAACTGGAAATCGAAAACTATATATATCTTTGATCACATCGAAAATAGTAACAAAATATTTTCAGGAAAGAGGGCAACTAATGCTATACTGCAATCATTCAAGATACATTGAACATCAATTAGCAACAATATATGAGGATCCGTACAATATTGATATATATTGATATCCGTACAATTGATATTGTACGGATCCTCATATATTGTTGCTAATTGATGTTCAATGTATCTTGAATGATTGCAGTATAGCATTAGTTGCCCTCTTTCCTGAAAATATTTTGTTACTATTTTCGATGTGATCAAAGATATATATAGTTTTCGATTTCCAGTTCCATGATCTGTGTCAATTCATTTATCATATCATAAGTTCTATGATTTCCCAATCTCTGTGTGTCTATCGCCATTTTTAATCTCACGTGTAGAAGATAGTTATTCTCTACCTTAGTGTGGTGTAATTCAGTTATTAAGTTTTTTGTCGCTCTGCTTAATATGGACAATGTTCGACAAACAATTTTCCAATATGTTTTGTGACTATTTTACAATTTTTTCAATTTTACTATTATTTCTTTTTCCAATTCAGTTTTCCTTACTTACAAGGATTACTGTTTATCACTTTGACTCTCAATTCTCTGCTACATTAGTTTCAGAGAACTTGATAAAGTTGTTCTTGACTGTGGGAACCTGGTTTAAATGGGTTCACAAATTCATGAATTCCTCTGTTAAACCAAAATTAATTCCCTTACCGGGTAATTTGGTACTTGAGGTACTTCAACCTCCTGAAATAATTTTTGTATGCCAAACATTTAAAGCCATTGAGCCCATGGCTCCCCTTTTTCAATGTCCAAATATTGTTTTATTTTCTCATCCTTACTTTCATTTCTTATAACATAGTACCATAACTCTTGCTTGGTCTTCAACCAATTTTTTAAGTATATATACATAGCTTTGCTACAATTTCAATGTCAAACTATACTGCTGTCTTGCAATCTTCAAGGAGCATATTAACCTTTTACTTGTAAATTTCATTTTATAGGTAAGGAATTGTTATTAACCTTTATATTAGTTTGTAATGTATGTTTTTCTTTGTAGCCTGATGATGGCCGTATTGTAGGCCGAAACTAGTTGCCTTACAATTTCAACTTTCAACTTTTATACTATTAAGTAATAAATACTGTGACATTGACATTGGTTTTTCCTTTCTTTATTTAAGAAGAGTCACATTCGAGACATGGATGATTTGTTTCATTTAATCTATAAATTGTTGATTTAGCAACACACAACATAGCAGCAGTTAATTCCAAAATATCATCAACACTTGCACTTGGATCCTTGTTTTTCAATGATATATAACAATTCTATATCAGAGTTTTTTCATTTAAAGATAATGGACCTGTTTTTGGTCGTTTAGATGGTCCTTGGCTTATCGACATTGTTTGGTACTTGCACAATTAACATTCAACAAATGTTTTAAATATATTCCAACTGTTTACAATATTATAAAAACCATACAACTTCAGGTAACTTTACTCAAAGAACTAATACTTAGTACTGATTTAATGTACCTACTATCTTTTAAAATACTATTCCCGATAATGTTTCTAGGAAAACTGGGTTGTTTAGAAATCCCTCTCAATAATCGAATAATCTGTAAATAGGTGTAATCTTATTAAGAGGGGCGTCAAAAATGTGACAGCTGAAAACGGGTGGCAAGCCTGAATTGTACCCAAAATTTCAATCATTTTGTAAACAACAAATCTAAAGAACGCCTTTAAATTACGTATTCAAATTTTAACAGGATACAGCTTAGACCTTTCTCTAGGAGATAAGGTTTTTTAGTTAAGTTTTATATTGTAATAAAAGAGATATTGGTGTTTAAGTGATGGTATAATTTTAAAAAGTTTGACAATTTGTGATCACGAATTTTAACGCCAGAAGCTTAACTCCTAAAGAAAGCATAGAGAATGCGACTAGCAAAATATGAAGTTAAAGAAAGGTGTATTTTTTGAGATTTGTTGCACGCAAAATTTGAATATTGCACTAATCTGTCAAATTAGTTCAACAGTTTTGGTGGCGCTTTTTTCAAAGACGTATGTCTATTCTAATTCTCCAAATCCAAACTTCACTTAACATAACCAACCTAACCTTATTTATCGTTTATAACGTCAAAATATATTAATTTTAGTGTTTTGCTTTTAAATATATAATTGTCTATATTAATATTCGTTTATAATTTACCAGAAGTTAAAAAAATTAATTTGAAAGTATATTTTCACAATTTGCGTTGGTTTTTACATCGTTTATAGGATTATCCAACTGTGATATGTGCAAGGAATTTAGTGTTATGAACCGTTGTTATTTCATAAATTACTTTTTACTTTTAGTCGAATTGGTAAAAATGTGAGTTTTGAGAGACCCGATTTGTGTTTATAATTTTTTTTAATCTTTTTTAAGTTACCTTATCATTATCTTATATCTTTATTTGTTAAATAACTAAACCCAACCTAAGGGAGTTACATTTATAAATTTAAACCACATACTTATATAAATATTAACAGCTAAGTGTTAAACTGTTTTTCTAAATAGGCATGATAATAATGTCCACAAAGTAAGGGTTTCTACAATATTTATTTACAAGTTCAATATACATAAATATAATAGCCTTCTCTTTAGATAATGTGAAGAATTAAAATTTACAGTCAAATATGTAATATTTTTATTAAAACAGTTTTACAAATTTGGGTTGGATACCTACTGGATACTGGATACGTCTGTTATCTTTACATATATCCCCTTCACCATTGAAAATTTGTTGGTAAATGATAAAACAGACCAAAGGGTTCCATAATCATGTCAGAATGAAGTTCATATATTTCCATAATATGGTGAACTGGTACATATAATTGAGAAAATGAGTCCTAAAAAAGAAAAACATAAGACATTTACTTGTTATTTACTAATAATATGCAGATGTTATTTGGTAATGTTTAAAATGTAATATGTAATTGAACCCTAAAATAAACATGGGATCTATAAGGGTCCAGATTCAATGTTTTTGAAGAAAGAGTTCCAAAAAATAAAAGATTAGAATTAACAGTAAAAATTATTTAATATAAATAGAATAAAACCTGTGTAGGCAGTTACTTCAGGTCCAAAGTTTTTGAGGAAACAGTTCTAAGATTAGAAATAAAATATAAAATAATTCATAACATTAATAACTCAGTTACACATTTTGTCAATCTTACTATTAACAGAATACAACCAGTGTAGGCAGTTACTTGAGGTCCAAAGTTTTTGAGGAAACAGTAGCATATATTTTGAAAACCATTGATTTATTTCTCTAACAATTTAATTATCTAAACATAGATGAAATAACATATATGGTTGCCAGAAAAAGTATATTGCTAAAAATAGTATTATCAGGGCATTTTTGAAATACTTTAGAAAAGTAGTAACCTATTGAATCTTACAGAAATATTTTGTTTACCTTACTCTACCTAATAAAATAATCAAAAAGTTTTGATTTAGAAAATGATACTAATATTCTTCCTGGTCTATCCTAGTATTTAAAGTAGACAAAGGATGGCTCAAAGGACGAGTAGCATTAACACTTCTCTGGTAATGTTTATTATTTAGTATCAAGAGGCAAATTCACAGGGGAATAAGCACACAGTAGCAGTAGTACACAAAATACCACTGATTTCAATTTTCCAAAGAAAATACTTCAACATGGGCAAATACTATTGGTAGGTACTCAAAAAGAAGAAAATTCATATAATATGCAAAATACCTATATCAATACATTTTTTAAAACTAAATTTGATATTTAGATCTGAATCATAGATAATAAAATAAATAATACCTATTAGTTGCAAAAAAATTAAACTAGTAATTAAACACATTAAAACTTAACCTCTTATCACTTCTGATTACTAGATGGAGAGTGCTTTCAAATGTAAATAAAATATGGATCTTTATAAAATAAATATGATTTTTTCATTTGTGTGAAAGATACCAGTTAAAAAATTAAAGTTACAATCCTATTGGATACATTTTAATTTCAATTGATTCCACAAAGTATGGGGTTGACATTTTTGGAATATAATTAATAGCCATAAATGATACAATTAGTTTTATTAAGATATACCCATAACATTAACAATTATGTTTAGTACTTGCAAGAGTATTGTTGGCCAATCGCTGATAGTCAGCTTATCCCTTAGACCATATACAAATAGACGTCAATTTTCTGTCCTTGTTGTGAAGCCAAAATAACTTTATGTTGTGTTCTATAACTAATGTTTACAAACAAATCCACGTTTGAATAAAACTTCTTCGGTTGTTTTCGTATATCTTCGACTGCACTGTCTCTTATAGCATGGAACATTGCGAATCATATGTAAACATTAATCTTACCCTGTTCATAAACTAATTGTGGTATTGTTTTCGTTGTATTAATTTTGGGTTAAAGTTATGATTTAAGAATTTTGATTAGAGTTAAAACCTTGTTAGGTACCTATTAAAATACATTTGCGCCGCTGGTATTTGTTGTTTGTAAACAGTACCGCCCACACATCTCATCCCGTAGCTCCACGAACTTCATGCGACAAAGAGAGATAATATTGGCTTCAGTATGTTGTTCAGAAAAATGACGTCACAGCCAGTCTATTTGTATATGGTCTAAGGCTTATCCCAATTTTTTAGGTATCTTGAAAACAGGTGCAGAAAGTGTATTTCTATAGATACTAGATTGGTTAGTTATTATCATAGGTTATTGAAAACATGGAAATATTTTTTTCTTGCGCCACATTCTCAAAATAGAAATAAACTATAGGTAAGCTTTCATTAAATCATGGATCTGGGTGGTAATTTAGAAATGTCCAATACTTTCTAAAAAATAAATATTTATTTATTTAGGCAGTAAGTAATTAGCAAGGTACTTACTTGAAGTCATATTGAAGACAGACTAAACTGTTAATGTTTACAAACATTATAGTAACACTTTTGCAATAATCATCAAACGTTTTTGAAAAGTATTTAAATTTTTCCCCACAAATATATTCTAAAAATTTACATCTACTTCAACACCTTCAAATAATACATCCATCAGAAAGTAAATAAAATAATCTCTGATCAAACTACCCTCGTTTAATTTTGCATTGTTGCCAATACATTTCAATCTCATTTTAAAAAAGGTATGAGTAATTAGATACTTTCCACTTTATTTCAATTTTTCTTTAGACCATGTTGATGTGTGTAGATTCAGAAACCGTAATATGTTTTTATTATAATTAATATATTTATTCTAATAAATACCTTAATTAGTAAGGGTTAGTACCAGAGCTGGGTAGTATCCGGATACTTCTGTATACGGATACAATATCCGGATACTTTTTATGTATCCGCGAAAGCTGTATCTAGATACTTTTTAAATTTTTTACCCGGTATCCGTATCCGTGACCAAATTTTAAAGTATTCGCTGTCCGGATACTGTTTTTGATATTCGGATACTTTTAAATATCATTTATCGCCCTCCGATAATGCACCTAACGTAGGCACAACACTGCCCTTCCTTTAATTCAGATGTGTCTAACATTTTAAATCCCATTTTTCGTACTGGTCACCGTTATAATATATTATTATATATTCTAAATCAGTTATAAAGTTTCATAAGTACGTTATTTATTTTTTATATTTTCTATATCTCTCTTTTCAAGAACCCCTTTGTACCCTGTATTTATAATTAATAGAAGAAATTATTTTTCGGATTATAAAAGGACATCCTAATATTTATATTTTTATTTTAGTGTACCTACAAGTACAAATAAGTACACCCCCCAAAAAGTTTGAAAACTCGGCTGGTCCGACGCTGGCCAAATTCAATATCAAAAGCTCAGGCAGTGACACGAAAAAGTTTTTCGTTAGCTCGCATCATTAAATTTTTTTTTATTATTATATATTACATTAAAAATACATGCACATCACATAGTTTTAATACTAATAATTTATGTCCTTTTTAAAAAAAGTATACTTCAAAGTATTCTAGGAAGTATCCGAATAAAATATCCGGATAGTTGTATCCGAATACATTTTTAAATGAAAGTATTTAAACTTTTTAAAAAAGTATCTGGATACATTTTGAGTATCCGTTTCCGGATACTTTTTTTCAATATCCGACCCAACTGGGGTTAGTACAATAAATTTCAATAATTAATTATTTGTTAGGAATGCCGAAATCTTATTTTATTTTATTTTTTTTTATATATCGATATTTTAAATCCTAAAAACAATTAATTTGTTGACACAAACAATATCACAACAAACTTCCAAAATGTATTTAAATAGAATATTTAATTAAAAATATAGAGGTATTTTTCATCTGTTTATGGTTTCAAGGTCAAATGTATGTGTATGTCGTGAAAATATTCAAAGATTTACGAAGCAAAATTCATATTTTCATCTCTGTCTAAGATAAAGAAAGTCAACAAGCTCTAAAAATATTCAAATTTATAATAAAAATACTAATTTGAAACCACTATCGCCATCTACTCTACATTCTTGTAATTTAAAAATAACCAGATTTTTCACTAAATTCAGGCAGTCTTACCAAATTAGAAACGCCCCTCTTAAGCCGATTACAGTAGGCCACTTGCCATTTAAAATTTCTGAGAATAATTCCCCAAATACTACATATAGGAGTAATACAAATAAAAAATATTCATTTTGCTTCTTTGAATTTAATAAAAATTATAAGGATATCTTGCTATCTTAACTTTAATTAATTTTTTAAAAATATATTTCATTGTAATTTATTTGTGATGGGCCTTTTTATCCAAAGAATGTGGATTAAAGAGGAAAGTAGAAAATGGTTTAAAATTAGAGATTCTCTAGAAATTTACATTAAAACTGTTCATTCAGAATTAACTTATTCCATGCATTCAGTAGAATTTGACTGCTTAGATGATAAAATTAGAGAACAGGTTAGCATTTTGAAACATAATAAATATCAAAAACAATTAAGTAAATTAGAAAAATTAATAAATATACAACACAACACAACACATTATACACAACACAATAACACATTAAATACTCATATACCAGTACATTTTGCTCCTCGGTTCACAAATCTATCAGACACTATTTTTTCAAATAATGAAAAAACATTTTTAAGTAAAGGTTTAAAATATTGCATACCTCCTAAATTTACTAATAATATAAAAGAAATTTTAGCCACAGATTCTGAAATAGCTTTGAAAACTAATCCAAATAATTTTATTTATGAAAAAATGCAAATAGCAAATCTCATTAGAGATATAAAACCAAACAAATTTAAAAGTCAAAGTCAAAGTATTAAAAATGACATTTTAGCTTTAAATTCAATCAAAAATAAAGTAGATGAAAATAACCTAATTATAACAAAATCAAATAAGGGTAACTCAACAGTAATTTTAAAAAAAAGAAGATTATAAATCTAAAGTGAATGATTTCATAATGTCAAGTAATGTCAAAATTCTAAAAAACGATCCTACTCAGAAATTTTCTAGCCAAATAAGAGAACATGTAAATCATTCAAATTACATATTTAATGACTTCGATAAAAAATACCTAGTAATTATAAATCCTCAATGTCCAGAATTATATGGAACAATTAAATTACATAAAGATTCAAAACCAATTAGACCTGTAGTTTCGTATGTTAACACTCCTAATACTAAAGTAGCTAAAAAATTAAATAGTATTCTAAACAATTATGGTTACACATCCAAATATTCAGTAAAAAATTCATTAGATTTGATCAAAAAAATTGAATAAATGTAATTTATTACAAAATAATACTAAATTAGTATCGTTTGACGTAACTAATATGTTCTCAAAAATACCTCCTAAAGAATGTATAGTTCTAGTTAAAAAGCTATTAGATGAAAGAAATATCCATCCAGGTATAATATCAGACATAATTGATCTATTTGATGTATGCATTATTTTACTTTTAATAACAAAGTTTATATTCAAAATGAGGGTCTTCCCATGGGAAGTCCTATTTATCCAATTTTAGCAAATATACTTATGGATAATTTAGAAAACAAAATCTTTAATTCTAGTTATATAAAAAAATATTATATTTTGGTATAGATATGTGTTAGCAGGTTTTGTAGGTAGCGAACGGCAGTTAGATATATTTTTTAATTATATTAATTCCTTGCATCCTAAAATTAATTTTACTTTTAAAGTTGAAGAAAATAATTCATTTAATTTCCTAGATTTAAGAATTGAAAAAGTTAATAATTCATTAAATTATTCAGTATACAGAAAACCTACACAAACAGATGTAACCATACCATATAATTCAAATCACCCACTATCACATAAATTAGCAGCTTATAATTCCATGATACATAGAGCATTTTCAATTCCAATGAACAAAAATAATTTTAGTAAAGAAATTAAGATCATAAAACAAATAGCTACATCTAATGGCTATCCAATACATTTGATAAATAAATTAATTAATAAGAAAGAACAGAAAATGTCATTACAACTAATATTTCCCAAACAAACTAAAGAAATTAAAAGTTATAAAAATACTACATATTGTGGAAATATTTCTTATACAATTTCAAAAATAATGTCTTCGGCAACATCAGCAATAATATCATTTAAAACACAAAATAGTATTGGAACAAAATTGTTAAATGTGAAAATAAAATTACCAAAATTAAAAAAATCTGGTATTTACAAAATTAATTGTCCAAAATGTAATTTAGTATATATAGGTTAAACACAAAGAAATTTTGAAGTAAGATTTAATGAACACTTAAGAGCATATAGATTACAACAACCAGATAAGTCGAACTTTGCAAAACACCTACTGGAACATCCAAACTCACTTATACACACCAATGACATTCTTATACTACACATTTGTGATAAAAAACAAAATTTAGATTTTCTAGCAGAACTTGAAATTAAAAGACATCTAGCAGATCAACAGTTTGAAGTAGTTAATGAACAAATAAATCTTGGAAGTTCACTATTAAACTGTTTACTTTGATTGAGATAAGACATTATTGTAACATAAATATATTAAGTTATTGTAAAGATCAGCATAATATAGTTTTTTCCTGATTTTTCTATATCATTGCACAGTTATACTGATCTTAGAGGGAAATACATCCAGGATAATCCCTTAGGGCTAATAACATCTAGGCTTTAATGTTGTTATGTCTTATTACTTCCTTACTTGGTCTAGCCTTAACTCCTTATCAACATCAAGTACCTAGTTACAAACAAACAAAATGTAACTTCAATATGTCAATCTGACGATGCTAGTTATTAGCGAAACAGCTGTAATTGAATTTTAAAGAGAATTTTTTGAATAAATAGTGGAAGTTTAGTTTAACTGTTCAGTTATTTATTGTTCTTAGTTAAACTATGAAGATTAAAAATAGAACTTTTTTACTAGCATCGTCAGATTGACATATTGAAGTTGCATTTTGTTTGTTTGTAAGATCAGTATAGGTAACTGTGCAATGATATAGAAAAACCAGGAAAAACTATATCATGCTGATATTTACAATAACTTAATATATTCGTAAAATTTATTGTACTTACCCTTACTAAAAAGTCCATCTTATTAAGAAGAGCAAACAACCAACTTCCACTATTTATTCAAATAAATAGTGGAAGTTTTATTCCACCATTTAGTTTTTTGCTGTTCTTAATATATTTGTATTACATAACGTCTTATTCAGGTATATATAAAATGAATGAATAAATGAATCAAAGTAAACAGTTTAATAGTGGAGAACTTCCAAGATTTATTTGTTCATTAACTACTTTAACTTAAAAGTCTAAAGAAACGTGCTTCTTAACACCTTAACAGAAAATATAGACATACTTGATGGATAAAGATATCCCACCCATATCTCTGTTACCATCATTAGTACCTACTGGAGAAATTGTTTAAAATAATTGGAAAAACATTACAATTGGTTTTTCTGTCATTTAAATACACTACTGATGCTATGTTTTGCTTTGCTTTTTTGTAAAAGCTGTATTGGTAAATTTATAATAATAACCTAACAGCGGCGGTTTTCTGTGATTTATCTAAGAGTTTCGATTGTGTAAATTACGAAATACAGTTCCGCAAACTTGAAAGATGTCGTTCTAGATGTATTCTTACTTGACGGATAGGTGGTTAAGTTTTTTTTTATAAACAAAATTTGATATTTCTCAAAGAGTGTGTGGAATTTCTCTTTTTATTATATTTTAACGATTTTTATACGGTTAACATTGTTGGTACATCTACAATATTTGAGGATGAAACTACCATACTTTGACACAGCAGAAATTAAACCAAAGAGTGAAGCAAATTTCTCATCCTTTAGGTGTACATAAAATAACATACTTTTGGGTGATCAAGTTATCGATTCTGGTATTGATAACAAATTTTTAGGGCTTCATACTTATAATAAGCTTAGGTTTAACAATCATTTGATTAATTTAAGCAAGAAATTGTCTTGTTTGTTTTGCTGTCAAATCCCTTTTACAAAAGTTGAATTGTGATATATTAAAAACTATATATTTATCACTTATTGAGTTACACCTTATATATGTTATCTGTAGGGATAACACAGTAGCACTAAATATTATAATTTCTTCGTTTTTACAAAATTATTGAACAGTTACTTATAGCAATAAGACGTATTTAATAAATTACATTACTTCTTGTTTGGTGTAAATAAATTTTATTTAAAAACGAACTTTTTTATTGCGAAGTAATATGTTAATATTTTATATCACACAAGAAAAACTCAATAACCTTTCAAATGAGCTCTCACACGACCCTTATTCTCATTTAAAAAACTGTGATCACTCTCAGATGGATGACGGGAAAAAATGATAATTTAAAATTTGTCTCTAAAGTTCCATAATTTAGAAATTTAGACCTTCTCCGGATATAAAAAAACGTAATTTGAACTAGGTACGAAACCAGGAACATTAAATTTGAACAATTGATTAATTTTAAAACTTTTTGTGTTTAGCAGAAAGTATTTTTTTTATTATAAACCATTAAGAGTTGAATTGGGAAAAATTATTAGTTTGGGTAGGTATTAAAAATAGTATATTGTGCAACAAGGTGTACTCGTGTATTTCATACTCTTGAGAAAAGTGTAACTTTTCCACCGTGTTGCACACCATACTTTTTCTACGGCTGCATATTAGTAATAAAAATAAAAAAGTGAATTCATAACATTTTATTATTATTATTGGTTATAAAATAAACGGCACATACTTAATCCAAAAAAACTAATTTAATTAGTATTGTAATTATTTGTTACATTAACGCAATTTTGTATTAAGATTCCTGGTGTTTCATTTTTTCGTAACAGCAGCTATCAACTGTGGGAAAAAATCTACCTCACGGCTGAATTCCCATTTAAATATACGTGGTGTGGGAAAAGACCTGTGAGGTAGATTTTTTCCCACAGTTAATAGCAATACGTTACTTTGTAGTTCTGTCAAATGTGTCAAAAGCACCCATTCCATAGCAGTCGTAGAAAAAATATATATTTTAAACCACATTGGGTTAAATATATGACATTTAAAAACACTGCCATGTAACTATTTATTAGAGAATATTGCTTACATTTTTTAAAATGGTTAAAATAGACATAAAAATGCTTTTGCGTGGACAACGTTTAAGGTTTAAATACCTGTTTTATTGCTATGTTACACATTTTACATTAAGTATACGTACTAAGTAGGACAAAGTAAGTTTAAAATTAAAACTGACTAAATTTAAAGATAAAAAAAAACGATATCTAATGTAATGTTAAAAATTTTCATCTTTAATCAAAAGGATAAATAACTTAAAATATCCTCATATGCAGATGTTTTCAAAATCCTAAAACATAAAAACAACGTTAAAATCCAATTAAACCATATTAATTACAAACAAATTTAATTTGTAGTTAATAAAGAAAGAGATGATTTAAAAATTTGACATTTGATTTGATTTGATCATAGAACTAAGAATCAGACACTGTGCACGGAAACTTAAAAATCATAGAACAATAAGAATAATTCTTCGTTTTTATAAAAGGTTCACAAAACAATTTTTGTACCTTGGTTAGTAAAAAAGAAAATGATATATTTAAACTTTAAAAATGGTTAATAGATTATTTAAAAAATTTCTATATGATTACAGAAATATTTTTAAATATTCTAGGGGATAATTGTAATATTTAAATATTAGATAGTAGTATAGTGAGTATAACATCAACAGAAGTTGTTTAATGTTACCTTAATCAAATAACTTTTATTATATTGTTGTGCGAGTACGCCCCTGGCGTTATGACCCAGACGCGAAGCAGACAAATGATGCGAGAACGTTCTGGAATATACGGCGCTTGATGAGCGAAGCGGGGAATCATCGAGATGATTTCCAGAATAGACTGGAATATGCTCGACAATATTTACCTATATAAAGGACCGATTCGAATATTTTGAGTCAGTCAGTTAGTTAGTAAGTTAGTAGTATGTTGTTAGATAAATGCGAATAGAAATATTGTCTTACATAAATTAAAGTATTGTAAATAAATTGTGTTATATAAATTAAACAGTGTTAGTAATTTAAATAGTATAAAAATAAATTAAAAAGACTAGTAAAAAAAAAATCAACGTTATATTGGTGTCAGAAGTGGGATATTGTAAATAAATAAGGTAAAAAAAAATAAATAAATATGTCGAAAAAACTTTGTGACTTGAAAGTGACAGAATTGCGCCAAGAGCTGGAGGATCGTGAATTGGAAACAACAGGAAGGAAGACTGAGTTGTTGGAGCGACTTAAGCAAGCATTGGAAAATGATGGTTTAGATCCAGAAAATCATATTTTTGTAGACGACTCTTCTGCTACAATTATTTCTTCATTAAATAAAGTTTCTTCCGATATGTCTTCCTTGAAGAGTGATATCTCTTCCGATATGTCTTCTTTGAAGAGTGATATTTCTTCTTTGGAAAATAAAGTTTCTTCCGACATGTCTTCGTTGAAGAGTGATATTTCTTCCGAAATGTCTTGTTTAAAAAATGATATTTCTTGCGATATGTCTTCTTTGAAAAATGATATTTCTTCTTTGGAAAACAAAGTTTCTACTGATATGTCTTCTTTAAAAAATGATATTTCGTCTTTGGAAAATAAAGTTTCTTCTATGGAAAATAAAATGTCTTCATTTGAAAAAAAAATTGAAGAGAAAATAAGAGAAATGGAAAAGCAAATGGAAGAGATGGAAAAAGGAGGTAAAGAAGAGATGGAAAAAGGAGGTAAAGAAGATATGGAAGATTTAGGAAAGGAAAACAAGGACGAAATGAGAAGCTACAAAGTGGAGCGGAAACCGAAATTGGAAGGCAACGAAAGTTCTGTTCGTGTTAAGGCCCCAACCTTTGACGGAAAGATGTCTTGGGAAAATTATCTCAAACAGTTCGAAACAGCTGCAAGAGCGAACGGATGGTCCCAAAAAGAGAAGGCAATAAACCTCACCATCGATCTGAGAGGAGACGCTTTGGATGTTCTTCAGACCATACCAGTGGAGGACACAGATGATTTTGAGCAACTGAAGGAAAGCTTGAATATGCGATATGGTCACGAACACCTGGAGAACTTGCACCGATCGCAGTTAAAGACTCGAAAACAGAAGCGAGAGGAGACACTTCAAGAGTACGAAGTAGATATTGCCTGATTGGTAAGATTTGCTTACCCTTCAGCTCCAGAACAAATGATGGAGTGTTTAGCTGTTGAAGCATTTCTTGATGGACTTCGTGACCACGAAATGGCAAAGACACTCCGATTAGCCCACCACAAAACATTAGTTGACATCTTGTCAGCCGTTCTTGAGTATGAAGCGGCTTCGAAAGCTTGTGGAGGATACAGTAAAGTAAGATCCGTAACGGAAGAGGAAGATGAAAATAAGTTAGACCAATTAGTAAACATGATGAAGAACTTTACTGATAAGAAAAAAAAGAAGACCATCAGGTGCTAAAATTGTGGTGAAATAGGACATGTTCGCAATTCATGTAAACGCCCTGGGGTCACTACGAATCAAGAAACTACTCCACAGGAAAACTAAAACGGGTCGGCCTAGAGGGGGCAGCTTCGACCCGGAACGTTTCCGAAGACCCTCATACTAATAGCCTCTTTGAAATACCGCGAAGACAGTGTATATGTAGATGGTGAAGTCAACGGTAAAAAGTATACACTATTGGTGGATACTGGAGCGACCAGAACGATTATACGGCCAACAACTATAAATAGCCGTAAGAAGCTTTTACCAACAAGGCTACGACTGCGAACTGCCACAGGTGATAGAGCTAACATCCTTGGAGAAGTCCAGGTTCAAATAGGAATTGGCTCAGAAAAGTTCACGCATACTGTTATTGTCGCTGATATTGAGGAAGATGTTATATTAGGAATGGATGTGATGAACTTACATGGTTTCCAACTGGATTTCAAGAACAGAGTTATCAAAGTTGGTTCTGAAGAAATATTCCTTCATCCATATGAGGACAAAACCGTGCCAGCCGTTGTCCAGGAGAATACTGTGGTACCTGGTAGAAGCGAAACGATCATAGCGGCCAGACTGCAAGGAACTATTGACGAAGGAATACCTGTGATGATGGAACCATGGAACCATGATGAGGAGGTCGGTCGAGGAATTTTGATAGGAAAAGGATTGGTCACTTCTGCTAAAGAAATTCCAGTACGAGTTATAAATGTCAATGATCACCCAATTACGATCAAGAAAGAGACCAAAGTTGGAACCTCCGTACCAGTAACATCTATAATTCGACAGACTATTATTCCCGATAATTCCAACGATAAGTTTGAACAAATGGTGGCGGTTGCTGGTACATCTTTAAACCGAGAAGAGAAAAGAAAATGATTTTCTTCATCGGTATCGCAACATTTTTGTACCAAAGGGAGGTAAGGTACCTCTGCTGTAAAACATAAAATCGCCAAGCCAATTCGTCAATCAGCTAGAAGATTACCACAGGCAAAGAGGCAAGAAGCTGAAAGGATTGTTCAAGAAATGGAAGAAGATGGAGTGATAGAACCTTCTACCAGTCCATGGGTCTCTCCGGTAGTCTTGGTCAAGAAAAAGGATGAAACTACGAAGTTCTGTGTAGACTACCGTCAGTTGAACAATGTTACCAAGAAGAACAGTTATCCTCTGGCTCGAATCGATGATACCTTGGACACTCTAGCTGGAAGTAAATTATTTTCTACCTTAGATTTGAAGTCTGGTTATTGGCAGGTAGAAATGGATCCAAGAGACAAAGAAAAGACAGCCTTTACCACCGGTTCTGGATTATTTCAGTTCAATGTCATGCCATTCGGACTATGTAATGCTCCTGCGACATTTGAAAGACTGATGGAGAACGTATTGAGAGGGTTGTCTTGGAAACCGTGCCTGGTCTACTTAGATGACATCATAGTCTTGGGGGAGACATTCGAAGAACATCTGAAAAACTTAGAAGATGTTTTTAAAAGACTTCAAGCTGCCCAACTGATGCTGAATCCAAAGAAATGCCAGTTATTCCAAGACAAAGTTAATTATCTGGGTTATATTGTCAGCAAGGAAGGCGTGTCTGTAGATAAGGACAAGGTTTCTTCTATCAAACAATGGCCACAACCAACTGATAAACATCAAATAAGAAGTTTTCTTGGTCTATGTACATACTATCGCAGATTTATCAGAAAGTTTTCAGACATTGCTAAGCCATTAACACGCCTTACAGAGGAAACGAGAGAGTTCTGCTGGGATGAAAACTGTCAAACGGCTTTTGAAACTCTAAAGAAGCATTTAACCGCAGCACCGATATTAGGCTACCCACAACCGGAAGGAGAATTTATTTTGGATACAGATGCCAGTAATGTCGGAATTGGAGGAGTCCTTTCACAGATTCAAGATGGACAAGAGAGAGTCCTGGGTTATTTTAGTAAAGTGCTCTCCAAACCTGAGCGGAATTACTGCGTTACGAGAAGAGAACTTCTGGCAGTTGTGAAATCGGTGGAACACTTCTACCAATATCTTTATGGAAGAAAATTCTTAATCCGGACGGACCATGCAGCCCTAAAATGGCTAATGCAGTTTAAGAACCCTGAAGGTCAAATTGCCAGGTGGATCGAACGACTCCAAGAGTACGACTTTAGGATCGAACATCGAGCTGCGATAAGTCACAGAAATGCAGACTCCCTTTCCAGAAGACCGTGCCCAGAAGAGTGTTCTCACTGCAGTAAAACAGAATTAAAAGAAACTGCAACACTACGAACAACTGTAGTTAACGACGACTGGGCACCTACTAGAATTAAAGAAGAACAAGATAATGATCCTGTTTTAAAGAAAATGAGAGAATGGAAGATAGAAGATCGTCGACCTACTTGGCAAGAAGTGTCAAAATTCTCTACAGTCCTTAAATCATATTGGGCTCAGTGGGAGTCTTTCATTTTGGAAGGCGATTTATTAAAGAGAATAATTGAAAATGATGACGGTTCCGTTAACAGAAAGCAATTAGTTATACCAAAGAGTAGAGTAGCCGAAGTACTACGACAGTTACACGACAGTCCATCAGGAGGCCATCTTGGTGTCAAGAAAACCCTGCAGAGAGTTCGTGAAAGGTTTTATTGGATGAATAGTTCCGATGATGTTAAGGACTGGTGTAAGAAGTGTACCATCTGTGCTGCTAGTAATGGACCTCAGAAAAGAGGAAAGGCTCCCATGAAACAATATAACGTTGGTAGCCTATTTGAGAGAATTGCTTTAGATATTGCTGGACCGTTCCCCACTACTTAGAATAAGAATAAATACATGTTGGTGGTAATGGATTATTTTACGAAGTGGGTTGAAGTCTACGCCATTCCAAATCAAGAGGCAGCAACTGTCGCAGACGTGCTAGTGAAGGAGTTTATTTGCCGATATGGAGTGCCCTTGGAGATTCACAGTGACCAAGGAAGGAACTTCGAAAGTCAACTCTTTCAAGGAATTTGCGACAATTTAGGAATGAAGAAAACAAGAACTACAGCATTGCACCCACAATCGGATGGAATGGTAGAACGCATGAATAAAACCATTGGCAAATATCTATCAAAAGTAGTATCCAATCACCAAAGGGACTGGGACCAGTATATTTCGCTCTTTGCAATGGCTTATCGATCCGCCGTCAATAAATCAACAGGTCAAACACCAGCGAAAGTCTTGTTTGGATGTGAGATGAGGTTACCATGCGACCTCGAGTTTGGATGCCGACCTGGAGAGGATATAGCTGGAGAAGACTATGTAATCCAGTTACGAAGAAAAATGGACGACATGCATGATTTGGTTCGCTCCCATCTCCAAGTTGCCACTGACAGGATGAAGAAACGGTATGATACCCAAGCTATAGAGGGATGTTTCCAAGAAGGTGACAAAGTCTGGCTCCATAACCCGAAAAGACAGAAGGGGTACTCACCAAAGCTACAACAATCTTGGGAGGGACCATACATCATTAAGAAAAGAATCAATGACATCATATACCGTATAATAAAGACTCTGAATGGAAAGCCTAAGGTAGTACACCGAAACCGACTGGCGAAATTTGAAGGAGATCATAACCAGGAAGAAGAAGTCGTAAATCAAGTCCAAGATACACCCGACCTTGCTTTCGAAGAATTTATGGGTGCATATGGAGGTACTGGGAAAGCTAGATACGGCGTGACTATTGAGAGAGAGCAAGACCTGTTCACACTTCCTGATGACTACTCATTGGCCCATAGCGTTTCCGCTACTATCAGCGACGGCCGAGGATTAGCGTCTGTCTTTCGAAGGAAGTTTGGTCGACTGTCAGAACTTCGAAATCAGTTACCAGCCACTGGGAAGGCTTTGATACTTCGAGATGACTCCCGTTGCCTCTTCTATCTGATTACCAAGAATACCTACCAAGACCAGCCCACTTATCGAAATATATGGGAATCATTACTTAACTTGAGAGAGCACGTATTGAAGTCCAACATACAGAAGCTAACCATGCCGAAAATAGAGTGCAACCCATTGGATTGGAGGGTAATCCGAAATATGATGGAGGTAATCTTTCAAGATACCGAAGTCCAAGTGTTGGTATGCAGCCATTCGCCCCGTGTCCAGCTGACATCAAAGACCATTCCATGTTATTTCCATGCAACTGGAAATTGTAGACGAGGATTCAGTTGCCAGTATCTCCATCCAGTCTCAATTTATTAAAAGTTCCAGAAGGAACTATCTCTTAAGGAGGGGGCAATGTTGTGCGAGTACGCCCCTGACGCTATGACCCAGACGCGAAGCAGACAGATGATGCGAGAACGTTCTGGAATATACGGCGCTTGATGAGCGAAGCGGGGAATCATCGAGATGATTTCCAGAATAGACTGGAATATGCTCGACAATATTTACCTATATAAAGGACCGATTCGAATATTTTGAGTCAGTTAGTTAGTTAGTTAGTAGTATGTTGTTAGATAAATGCGAATGGAAATATTGTCTTACATAAATTAAAGTATTGTAAATAAATTGTGTTATATAAATTAAACAGTGTTAGTGATTTAAATAGTATAAAAATAAATTAAAAAGACTAGTAAAAAATAAATAAACGTTACAATATTATATTATTTTATTATAAATTTTGTGTATTTGTAAGAAAATTTTAACTTAGAAATAATTTTATTATGTAATGTATCAATATTATATCGTGTACATCAATATGTTATTTAAACCTACCAGAAACTTCGAGAAACTAAGTATATGATGTGTAAAAAGGAGACAGATATATTTTTGTGTCAAGAACGATCGCCAGTAGACGAAGTGAGTATGTCTAGTCATATAAAGGAAAGAGAGAGATGTATATAGTGTTCTTAGAAAATGATTATTTACGAAGTTTCTGGAAAGTTTGCAACCTATAACTTGATCAGAGGTCGTTGGGGGTAGTATATTATTGGAAGTCAGACATAGAAGATCAGTCAGTGTGAACAGTCAATTTGAAAAAAGTGATCAAACAGTTTTTAAAGTAGTTAAAATAAAGTGTTAAATAGAATACAAATTAAAGTAATCAATGAGTAAAACAAAGTGCTAAAAAGTGACGGTAAGAACCAATCAAAACTGCAATTAAAAAACATTTTCGGCGTATAAAAAAGGAGAAAGTATAAGTGTACTTACTGTTTATAATACAATTAAAAGAACTATAATTCAACAAACACTGAACTATATCCATTTGGAGGAACAAACAAGGAACAATTATATTACACAAGAAACCAAACGTGTAACAATCACGAGAATTTGCCAAAGTCGGAGTTTCCACGAATACTTCCGTTGGTTTTCGTTTTTCATAGAGCAACTACAGATTTTTTCCAACAATCAGACACCAGGACTCTACGTGTATTAAGGTCAGATAAAATTGTAAACATTTTAAAATTTTTGTAGTAGTTAGTTAAATTTTATAATTTAAAAACAAAATAATTTATTTGATATTCGATAATTACTGTATTTCGATAATAACTTACTTACCATAATATAAATAACATTAATTAATTTAGCACAAATTCAACATCAAGTAAGTTCTTTTATAGTTAATAAAAGGCCTTTCTTTTTTCTTATTTTTCCTGATTAGTTTCATTATTAAACTTTTAATATTACTGTTTTAACTTAACTCTTTTTATAATATATTAGTAATTATAATTAATCAAATTTTTTATTCAAATACCTACCTAATAATCCAACTAGAAACTTGCAGAACAAAGCACCCCTTAGAAAAAGAAGATCTTGCTACTTCTACTCTTACCTGTTACATTTAGACAGACAACCAAACGACGAAGTCCTCACAGAATCCTTCCTGTAACAAAATTATAACGGTCGCTTTTTCACAATTAACATACAAAGTTCCTAGATGTGACCTTCTCCAGAGGAGTAGCAGTCCAATTGGGTTGTTTTCATCTTGAAACCACTTTAGGCACTTATCTTGAGTGAGAAAATCCGGGGATGCGTTAAAATAAAAAAAGACTTGAAAAATAAAATAGCATTATTATTAATTTAATCCAAATAATACTTACCACCAAATCCATCTTCTGAGTCAATATCTGCTTAGGACTACAAGAAACAACGTGGCAGGTTGTGTAATTGCTGTTATTTGTGGATATTTTCCCCCACAAATAGTTAAAATATAACGGGAACCAACAATTGGCAACTGTTGGAGACTATAACAAAAATTAAAAATGTAAATTTAATAACATGTTTGATATATTGGGTAGGTGAACAAGCTGCTCCCGGACTATAGAAAATTCAAAAGTACCGCCGTTATAGTGCTTGACAGTGAACGTGTCATTGGAAGGTGCAAACCTTCGTTGTTTTCAAATGTTTTTTGCTAGTTCTATAAAAAAATAATTTTATCACGTTGCTTCGAAATTCGATAGAATTAAACAATTTTAATAATATAATGTAGTAATTTTTTAATAATTTTTAAATCATTTAACAAATTTTATCCAGTGTACGTTCCATGTAGGATGTTTTTCTATAATTGTATACTTAACTACTCACTTTGCAAGTAAGTCTTTAAAATTTTGATGTAATTACATACTTTAACACATTGTTTTTCATATTGTAGCCTTGATAAAGATAATAAACATTAAAGAAAGCTCGGTAGAGTAAAAAAAGAGTATTCTTTAACGAACCCACAAACCCGGCTGTATCCTTAAGTTAAATTTCCACTTGTTTTTTAACTATTCAGCCAAGACTACCCAAACATTTATGTATACATATACATACAACATAATATAATTACAGAATACCAGTACTTAATAAGAGAAAAAGTACTTACAACTTTTTGAGGTAAGTGTTAAAAAGATGGTAAATAAAAACATGTTAGAAAACGTTTGGAAACTCACATGTGTAAAAAAACCTAAGTATAACATCACACACACATTAAAATTGTTTAAAAATCAATAATTAAAAAATATCATATTTTGGGTTAGACCGCAAACAGCAAACAAGGCGATAAATAAGACATTTTTTTACATTACATTACAATTTTATATATACATATTACCATTCGTCTGTTACTGTCTGTATATTGAGAATAATCTTAGATGGAAATATGTATAGTTTAATCCCGTAGAGCTAATAACATCTACCTTTTAATATTGTTGTAACTTCAATATGTCAATCCGATGATGATAGTTTTATCGAAACAGCTCTCATTGAATTTGAAACAGCTAATTTAAAAAAAATAAATTTAGAAGTTGTATTCAAACGTTTCGTTTTTTATTGTGCTTATGTTTTTTTTTCACCACCAAAGGTATTAATTTTTTTTCAATCATGTCAGAGAGGAAAATTTTTTAAAGTACTTTTCTTCCCCTTGGTTAAACTATAGAAAGTATTTCAGTATTTCTTAAAACAACTTGTATATCCTGTATCCTGATAGACATAATTTTTAGATAGGTCGCCTTTTTTAAGGCAAGAGTAAGAAAATCATAGTATGATTTGTCTCACTGTTAGTAAACATAGCCATTTTAAATTCAAGATTCTTAGATACGTGTATTCCTGATAATACCAATAGTTATTATTATTTTGAATTTTTTTATAATATTCCCGATATATGAATTTGTATGTAGAAATTTTTTATTTACAGGTTCTCAGCAATCCAAAATATTAAAAACCTTTTTATTTTATTTTGATGTATTTTTTCAATAAAAATATCCGTCATTACCTTGTTTCATTTATTATATTTATTTGAAAGAAGATTGTATATATATTTTTGTATTAGATTTGAAGGGGTGTAACTTCCGTAAGAAGCGACCTTGACTGTGAGAGGAAAGCAAAAATATACTCATAAGACACACACACAAGAACCAAGGGTGTCTGGGATCACCCGGAGAGAGTTTTTCCATTGACCCAGTTGTCTAGCATTGGCGGTGGATTCGAATCGGCTAAGACCAGTCTCCTGCAACCGATCTGTGCCATTCTCTCATCATAAGCGGCACTGCTTCAAATAAGTCAGTTAGTCAGTAGCCGATTGTCGATTGTTTAAGACAAGAGAATATCGTGCCGAAGTTAGCAGCGTTTCGTCTGCTGCTGGTATCTTCGAGCGGTTTTTTTGGGTATTCTCGTTTTTTGTTATTATGCGTTCGGTCGATGTATTTATATATTGATAAGTGAATTCGCGAATTGTGTTTGCATGACATTTTTTATAATTATTTAAGAAAAAGTTTTTTATATTAAGTTGTTTATATAATTGGTTTATGTGCAGGAATTTCGATAATGTAAGTAAGATGTTTGTTTAGTTATTAGTAACAATAATTGAAAAAAAATGCCGAATTTAATATATACATTTTTTAAATTTAATTTTAAAAAGGCAATTATCTCGTACGACAATGATTTAAGATAAGTAATATATCATAAAAAAGTAGTAATAACAAAAAAATATTACTATAAATATTTATAATATACAATTTTTTAAGGATTTTTCATGTTTTGAAATAAATTTTTAACGAATTAGAAAATATTTAGATTTTTTACTTTTAAATAAAATGTATCCAATTAAATATTTTCTTAAACATTAAATGTTGCCAATATTTTACAAGGTACATATATGGTTAAAGCTCCAAAGCGATTGTTTGTTTAGTGTTCTTAATATTATGGACTTCCACAAAGTAAGGGTTAGTACAATAAATTTCATTTATATGTACAATGAGTATAATATTAGGATTATATTATTAGCACAAAGAGGAAATATTATGTATTTTAATAGAATATTAACTATCATGTAGAGAAGCCAATTATCCACGAGCGAAAAATTGTCAGCACGAGGCATCCCACTATAACAGTTATTTAAAATTTACAATACCGAATGACAGGCTATAAATATATATACAAGTGTGGTTGTTGATTCCTGGTTATAATTAGATTCATTATCAAGCCACAAACTGTTAAACAAAAAAAAATTTCTAAAAATATGTTGTTTATTTCAAGTTTATAAAGAATTTGTAGAGAAAATTTCACACCTTGACTATGTAACCAATAAAATGCCTTCATTTTGACTAGTTACCCTGATTACTAAAAAAATTCCGAATTCCGCTACGATATTTAAGTGGACATTTTTTGACAGCTGAAACCGCATAGAGAACGCTGAAACCTTAACGTACACACCATAGACAAATACAAATATATCATGAGGTTTTCTGACAGATGTCAGATTGGATTAATAATTATTTTCGAAATTATGGTGTGAAATTTTTATTTTCGGCAAAACTACCCAAACAAACTGAATGAGAAAAATCACTCCTCCTACGGACTCATGTTCGTATTTTTGCCAAATAAAAAAGTTTTCATCGAAATTAAAAATTTATCGATAAAATTTTAAGGACCTTTAATAATCTGTTGATCAATCTGGTAATTTTTTGGAGCATAAATTTATAATAAATAGTTTTTTCTACTCCTATTTTAAACTAATCATTACGTTTTTGAGAGCATATATGTAATGGCTTATTTAGAATACACATGTATTGTAAATTATTGGCAGCCACTTCCGTGAGAAATTGTAAAAAATAATGAGATATGTAACATTTACTATGGTAAATATGTTCTCATGAATACCTTAAATTGTCCAAAAGCCAAAATTATTGAATTTTCTCTCCAAAATCTCTGTAAAATCAAAATAATAATCATATTTTTAGTAAATTAGTTATTCAACAGTTTCTGGGTTGGTAATGAATCTAGTCCGTAAATTATAAACTGTCTCTCAGTATTGTAAATTGAAAATAACAAACTGTAATAATGTAACTATAAAGTGACATTATTATTAAATGTAATTTTTTTTTAAACTTCTTCAACTTATGCCACTAAAAAATTCAATAAATGAGATTTATAAATTTGGTAAGTTTAAAACAGTAACCCTAACAGTTCTTAAACTTATATATTAATCACTAAACAAAAACATTGAAATATTAACGATTATTAAAAGGAAATCAATAAATTAAAAAAAATTAAGAATAATAAAAAACTCTTCGTTTTAACAAAACTTCCACTATTTATTTAAAAAATTGTTTTTTAAACTCAATGACAGCCGTTTCGCTATACAACTAGCATCGTCAGATTGACATATTGAAGTTACTTTTTGTTTGTTTGTAGCTAGGTACCTAATGTTTATTAGGTAGTTATACCGCTAGACCAAGTATGGAAGTAATAAGACACAATAAACATCAGGTACCTAGCTACAAACAAACAAAATGTAACTTCAATATGTCAATCTTACGATTCTAGTTGTATAGCGAAACGGCTGTCATTGAGTTAAAAAAAGCAATTTTTTAAATAAATAGTGGAAGTTTTGTTAAAACGAAAAGTTTTTTATTATTCTTATTAAGATGGACTTCCAAAAAGTAAGGGTTAGTACAATCAATTAAAAAAAAATTAATAAACCCATATCAAAATACTAAAACAACATCAATTAAATTAAGTGATTATTAACATGGCGGGTAAATTTCTCTCATAACGTTTGAAGGACATTGGATGGCACAAATTTAATTAAGAAAAATGAATATAAGTAAAATTTAAGTGCTTACTGAAGCAAGGTAAATCAAAACTTAAAAAGATCTTAATATACACAGCTTTTCAGATAAAAGTATCCAACTTTAATAACTTTTGTAATACTGGTATTTAAAAAAATTCAAAAACACGTCAATTTAAGTGGAAAGCATTATGGCTTATTTAAACTTACTGGAAAAGCCAACCGCTCACCCCTAGCAGCATCCCTTTTTTAAATTACTTCTCATATTTGCTATTTTATTTTAATTTTAAGAATAAAGCATATTGAGAACGAATTGAGAGTAATTTATATATTTTTGGCTTCCGAATATTGGACAGCACTGAAGTACTATTTTTATTTTTGTAGTAATTCATTTTTATATTCACACCGAGTCAAATGCAGTAATGTTCTTATGAATATTTTGGATATTTTGAATAACATTTAATTAAGATTTTATTTTGTAAATGTTATTTTGTTGTAAATGAAAGTCAAAAACCATTATTAAATGATTTGAAGAACATATTCTAAAGTATATTTGGGTATGACTAAACTGTTAAAAATTTATTATTCAAAACGTTTAAAGTTTAAGAAAACAGATTGTAAAATTTTGAAATGAGATATATAAAAAAGTGACATTTTCAAAATAATGTATATTTAATTTCTATTGATACCCCCCTAAATTTATTTGATTCTGTTTATCACTTCTTTATACGATAAACTTTTGTAAAAACATTCTGTATATAAAGGGGATTTAGAGAGACTTACTTGAAGCGTGACTTTCATTATTATATTAATCATAAAGTTTACTTTATCTTTGTTGATTGTTTATCATATAACAGAATCAATTATAAATTTCAGTAGTCAACTTCGGTCAATGACCACGTTGTCTAATCTCGATATAGCATCTGGCGTTTGATGAGTTAGCAAAATAGTATTTAAAAAAACTGGTATTGTTAAGGTCGGATTATTTTACATTGATAATTTGAAAAGGGAAGCGTCTGGACATATTCAGGTTGCAAAAAACACCATTTTCCCTTCCCGTAACGTTAATTATTGTAGTACTAGTACCAAAAACAGTTTTTTTAACCGATTGGTGGAATAATTGTGCTTTTCAACAATGTTACTGGCCTTAATTTTATTAAAATTAGTAATGAATATTACTCAATATAATATTAAATTTTATTTTAATGGTAAAACAACTATATGTACTTGATTGTACTAACCCTTACTTTTTGGAAGTCCCTCTTACAAAGAATAATAAAAAACTATTGTTTTAACTCAACTTCCAAGTTTTATTGAAAGAATTAGGTTTAAAATCACAATTACAGCTGTTTCGCTAAAAAACTATCATCTCTACTAGTCAAAATAAAATTGTCAACATAAATAAACCACGACTATAAGTACTATACTATAAGTAGTAGCAATAGGAGTGAATTGGGGATCTTTGAAATAAATGTCGTGAAGATCATTGAAAAATGTTATTGGAGCACTGCCAGTTTTATTTTTTTCACAAACTAGTTTTTCATATATTTTTTTAAAATGTTCCTCCACTTCTCATCACATTTTTTCACTTTTCACCACCCCGTTTTTTCTAGATCACTCGAAATTGTATCCCAAACCTTCTTTTTGGTGAATATTGGGAAGGAGAATTTGTACTTATGTGACACATATATTTGTATTAATAATTTTATTTTATCATCATTCCAAGAAGCATGATTTTCATAACTTGTGGGGTTCCTGGATTCTCCAGTATTATCAATAGTTTCATTTCCTGAACAAACTGGTATTGTATTATCAATAGTTTCATTTCCTGAACAAACAGCAGTATCATTTGAAGACCGCAAAACTAAACAAATACTACTACTAGAGTCTTATCTCATTCACTATTATTTCTTGTGTCTATAGATTTTCCTTGTTTCCATCACACTTTGATGTTTATAAATTATTGACGAAACATTTGTGTCTCGCTGTTAATTCGTTTTCTATGATATACGCTAGTATTCCCATAATTGCGTTACAGTGACCACATGCCAAGATATCATTGGTCATGATCTAAAAAGGATTAATATAAATATTAAACTAATGTAAATAAAAGAATATGGCTTTAAAATATTGATTGGGTGTAATAATACTAATAATTTATACTCACATCCATTTCAATATTTATTATTTAAACCTTGATGCCTACTACAGTTCCATTGTTAAACAGAACACATTGGTTGGCACTTTTAATGTTCTTAAGAAATCAGATTAACTTGGATATTAAGGACTGGATATTAAGGACCATTACAGATATTGTGTACCACATAGTAAGTGCATGCCAGCCATTGGTCCACTCCATTCTAAGAATATTTAAACCTTGTTAGGCTTATAATAAGTTTGTAATTCAATATTTAACACTAAAAATCTTGTAAATCTGTTTTAATAATTTTGTTTTTTCTTTTTGTGGTAAGTGCATTACTTCGAACAATTGCCTTATCATGAAGGCAGTTCTTATTTGTTATATAAGAAAGTAATAAGCCATTTGGTAATACAGACCAATAACTATTTTGGATGGTCAAAAATTTAGAATGGAGCCGAAAAAAGCGATTAACATTGCTTGCAGGTACTAGTTGTCAGTTTTTTTCCTTGCTTCTCCACATATCTAGCATTTACCTCAGATCCACACACCACATCTACTTTCCTCCTAAGAATTACCTTGTCCAATACACCATGCGCTATACTGCATTTCCCCAGGTTTATCTGTAAAACCTTCCATCCGCCATTGGTCCTTCATCCCCCACGCTGCCTTCCCCGTACCTCCTATTTTACCAAACTCCTCTCTAAGAGGTGGTTCGGCAGATTCCCTCTTTTTCCTTCGTTTTTACCCCTTTTTTCTCTAAACAGTTGTCAGCTTATATTCTGCTTATAGTAGGTATTAATGAAATTATGTCCGCCCAAAAAATTATTAAGAACCTTCCAAAGGTGGAATTTGATGATTCTGCAACACTAAATGCTATTTAGTAGGTTCTTAATTTCTAATTTTTTAAAAGTAACAATTTATACTTTAGAAACAAATTTAGATTAGAATTCCTGGCGACCGCAATCTAAGCGTTCTAGAGGAAAATAGCTATTTAGCAGTGCTAGCACTTACCGCTTACGAACACCACATTGCTTACAAGCGCTTACAATCACTTTTTCGGCTGAACGTCTCGATTGTCTACCACATTATTTTGTTTTGGTCTTTTCAAAATATATTACAATTAAGGTAAAAGTGAGAAAGAAGCTTTGAATAACTTGTCTTAAAAATTGAAAGTTCAATTGAGTTGGAATAAACAATATGATAAGCTAAAATAGAATATTCAAAAACACACTAAAAAGCATGAATGTGGCTAATTCCCATCGACAAAAACGCAGTTTTAAATTTCGCAAGCCTACAGCTATTATTAAAAAATATTGCTTAGTAGAAAATACAGCAGTATTTAATAGTTAAAATAACTACAACTTTCACAGGAGTGGAGTGTACAGCTGAGATAATAATTATTGTAGTTTAATATCGGGAAAATAATGTGGGTTAATGCTTTCGCAAATGAGTAAAATTTCGGCTAACGGTTACTTATGTATTTTATAACCGCCATTTAGTATTTATTTATAACATTTTTGAACGCCACATTAATAATAACATGCGGACCATTGTCAATGTCAGAAACTTCTTGGTGCACTAAGCAATATAATAACACATAAATCTTCAGTTTTAATAGGGTATATTATCGGCAATTTCTCCTTTCAATCAGTTTCTAGTAATAGAAAATCTGCGAAATTTATTACGCCTTGTTATAAAATTATTTAAACGATTATTCTAATCTGAGGAGCGTTAACGGGTACTTAAAGTTTTTTCTTAAAAGGGAAAAGGAAAAAGTAATATCGTTAAAACCAGTTTTTATTAATGAAAAAATCAAAATGTTTAGACAATACAAAGGTAAAAGTAATTTTCTGATATTTAAAACGAAAGTAACACTGCGACTTAAAACTTGGTAGGTTAGGGGTAAAAACTTTTTCAATTTTTCAAGGCTATGTTTTTACTTTTGCTTGAAAGCGATATTTTCGTTACTCAGTTTAGACATAAAAGTAGTTTGCAATATCAAGCAAAGAAAATAATACGTTTTCCTTATCTGCATGGAAAGTTACAAGTAATTTTGATCTATTGACACTACAGAAAGTCTCTTGATTCACTGGTTCAAGCTATATAAATGTCAGTCTATATCTTTAAATTGGCTTGTTGGGATTTATAAATGCACCAGGAAAAATAAGGTGACATGTTTAATGAAAATCATATACTAATTAGTAGTAATTGAACGAAAGTGGTTTTAAGATTAAATAATTAGACAAAAATATATGTAGAACCACAACTGGTGAAATAATAGAAAAAAATATATAAAATTTAATGTACTATCCCTTACTCTGTGGAAGGGCAATAATTAAAAAACTTATTAACGAAATTTCCATATTTTACTGTTTCGATATATTATCGATATTATTATCATCGTCAGATTGACATATTGAACTTTTTGTTTTTATATAATTATAAAGCTTTTCCTCTTTTCTCAGAAAACGTCAAAAACCTTAGTCAATCAAAGGAATACGCAACTCTTACAAAAATATGAGGTCACTCCTGATAATTCCTTATGGGGTAACATTAACGACTATAGAAAAGTATACCGTAAAATTATTTCAATAAGCGACTTTTATAAAAATTGTATTATTAACGCCATGAAATCTTCTAAAGAAAACTTGTCTATTATAAATTGCTTAAGGAACAAGCCCCAGTCATCTAATTATGATGTTTCTGATTTTAATGAACTAAACAATTATTTCGTAAATATTAGCAATAATATTGCCTCTAAGTTACCTCAAAGTGGTAAAGCACTTTTTTATATACTTGCAACTAGAAAGACCTCCAATAGCTTTGTTCTTAGACCAGTTACTAAGGAGTAGCTAATTCAAACCATTATTAAAATCCAAAAAAGTCTTCTTTCGGTATCGACGGCTTATCCATCAAAATATTTTTAAACATTCCTGATACTTTAACTTCGCTGATAAATGAATCCTTTGAAAATGGTATTTTTCCGAATTGTCTTGAGACATTAATTATTATTTTACTACATAAAGGTGGTAACAAAAAGAATACTTGCAATTTAGACCTATTGAAATGCACTGCTGACGCAATGTCTTCTGTCCTAGATAAAGTATATACATCTATCAACAATAAATTTTATACCGCTACTGTCTTTTGCAAAGACATTTGACTGAGTTTATCACAAGATTCTGTTGAGTAATAGTATATTACATAACTCGTTGGTTAAGGAGTCAATTGCGCACGAGCGACGTTGCGAGGGCGTAATTGACCATAATCTACTGAGAAGCTATCTATTTATAAAGACATTTATTTTTAACAATTTATAGAAGCTTTGTAAATATAAACCAAATTTACGAATTTTTAGAGACTATTTTCTTTTAATGTTAATGAATAATTAATTATTTAATTTGACAGGTAATAAATAAACAAAAATCGTATTAAATTTTTGAAAAATAAATTTGTCGTACGTAGGATTCGAACTTAAGTGCCGTCACTTACAAGGCCAACGCTCTAATTTATGACCCACCACTGTTTTGAAATTTGACAGTCAATGCTAATTTCAAAAATTTAAACATCAACTGATATTACGTATCTGTTGTGTAATTATGGTCTTAACCAAGCGTAATTTGTCATATAATCAAGGCAATACTGATATGAGAGTAAATAAACTTAATTATTATAGCATCCGTGACCTTCCGTGGAAATGGTTTAAATATTTTTTTGGAAATAAAAAACAGCTTGTACACCCCAATGGGAAATACTCCAGCAATATCCTTATAAATAGTGGTGCGACACAAGGTTCAGTTTTAGGTACAATCCGTTTACTTTTTTTATCAAAGATATTACACATTTAAAACTAAATGGGAAAATTATTCTATTTGCAGATGACACCAGTGTAACCTGGAGAAGTACGGACTTGGCAAACTTATAATTAAACATTAATAGAGATCTGCTTTCTATGAAGGTCTGGTTGGATTCCAATAGACTATGCTTTAACGCCGACAAAACGATAGCTTTATCCTTCAAGGCTACTTTACAACCTCTTATACTCAACAAAAAACCTTCAACGTCATTGTTAGCTTATTCTGTATTTGAATTTTACCGTCGCTATGATATGTGTTTTTGGGGTTCCTGCACTTTATATAAGTTTAAATTCATTTTTAAATTACAAAAGAGGGCCATTGGCTAGTAGGACCCACTGCAAGTTCTTGTTTAAATCGTACAAAATTTTAACCCATGCAGCTCTTTTTGTATTAGAGTCTGTTTGCTTGGTTCGTAAATCTATGGAAAACACAACTGATAGACAACTTTATGGATATCCTACAAAAAATGTGAATTTGGATATCTCGCTAATCCTTCTTTCCTCGGACTTTATTAAAAACTCATTCATCTACAATGCTAGAAAATTGTAAAACTCAGTTCCAGTTGATTTAAAAATTGAATTTTTCGATGGTTCCATTTGACATGGACATTTGAGAGGTACAGACTACTGTACTGTACGTAGTGGCTATAGGATTTAACACATATTGGATTTTCATATATTAGTAGCTATTTTATCTATATAGTATTAGTTATAAGTATTAGAGCTTGGCTAATAAAAATTTTGTAATTTTTCAGTGACAATAAAGCATGTATTTCTCTCTGTTGTAAGTTATAAACTATAAGCTGTTCATTTGTATCTTGCTTCAAAATTTCTCATTGTTTATATAATATATTTGCTAGAGCATATGGTTGATTTATTTTTAATTTAATTTTTACTTGTCCTTTCTAAACAAAGACATCTTTAAATACTTGAAGATATTAAATGTTTAATAGCTTATTACCAGGGACTTGTGATTTTGACGTTTAGGTTCCTGACGAAAAGAATTTTATCTGAAGCTTTAACATGCCAATAAAATATATTTTAACCACTCGTGTAGAGACATAAAAAAATTTTAACGGTTGTTTTAAAAAATTCGGCGAAGCTATTAACAAGTTTGAAAATATTTTAAAACCTTTTTTAAAGTAACTTTGTTTTTGCCGAACTGTAGATAAGGAATTCGACCTAAAAAAATAAGAAATAACCCAGTATGTAGATTTTTGCCCAGCGTGCTACACGTCATTAAAAAAAACCAACATTGGTAGTTGTCGCATTGTTGATTCACAACTCTCGAGAAAATACATTAATTCATCGGAAACCGTTTGGGTTTCTTTTTTTTTATTAATTATTGAGTATAATGCAACTGTCGCCATTACTGTCAACTTGGACATCATTAATAATTTTTCTCTTATTGATTATTATTTGGTCGTTTGCAGAATTATAATTGCAAAATTTTTAAATGTAAATGATGAAACACGATGAAGTTTTGAGAATATATTCGATAGCGATGCAAAAGGATTTTAATGGTAATAATAATGGTAGGTATATTGCAGATGTTTCTGATATAATGAAAGTTTGCTTTTAATAATTTATAATAATTTACCCTGATCATTAAAACACTAAATTTAGTTAAAACGTGTCCCATTATTTTCATCGGAGTAAGCTTAGGTTAGGTTACGCTATGCAAGATTCGGTAAGGTTTCCTTCTTCTTTTAAGACTTGTATGTAACTAACGATAAGCATTTATAAGAACAGTAAAACAAAGTTAATTATTTCTTGCCGGACCACTGCAGTGTTCTTTAAGCGGAAATGGTAGCTATAAATGAGAGAGCCAAATGGACACTTTAAAATGGATCTAAATAAAATATCCAATGACATATTTATCCTTACTGCTACGAATAGAAGTACTCCGTCTTACCAACCTTGGATGGCGAGAGGAGTCCTCCTGCACCTTGTTAAGGCAGGTATGTCTAAATGCTTAAACTGCCATGAACCAAAGATAGTTTATCCCTATCCAGAAACTCTATTAGAAACGCGATTGCGGCCACTGGACATAAGCTTGGAGGAAAAGGAGAGGAAAGAAACGATAGTTCACATACTCTCTTACTATCCTGCCCTATCCGAAAAAAACATTTTTTGCTCTGGGACAGCCCTACCTGGATAGCCTATCCGATTTGCAGTCGGTTGGCATAAAAAGCCTCATACTGTTCATTAGCAGCAGATACTGCTTCTCACGGTAGTGGTGGGGGTGGTAAACACCCCATACGACAACACTGGCCTACCTGAATTCCATTCCGACCCTCTGTGTGTCTAACATAATCTATATAGAAGCTTATCATTTATAGTTGCTTCAAGCAAAGCTATACAAAAACAATGCACTAATCACATTCACGCAAGATTAGGTTACAAGGGATATGGATAAGAAACTGTTCTTGCGTTATTTCTAGTATTTTTTAAAAGATCAGATACTTTTATTCTGGGTCATAAAAGTAATTTCTCTGTACTTCGACCTATTGTGATCTTTTTTGTCCACCTTACTTTAAAATGCCAATCCACGTTTAACTTTCAGAATAGCTATCAGTAAGTATATGTGACACTCTTCTTTGTTTTCTTATTGATTAGGTCTTCGCATCTGTATGCATATGCTGCGTCATTGTTATTATCACCATATTTGACAGTCAGTCACAATATTTTGTATTATTTTTCAGTTGTGCATATTTGAAAAGATACATTTTGTACAAAGAATTACTATTACTATTATAAAATATAGTATATTATATAAAATTATAAAATCTAGGTCCTAATTCTATAGGAAAAGAAATCAAATAATTTTTCTGTTTGCACAATGTACATGTTCAGTCGTTCCTTAAGCGTTTTCGCTGTCTGATTTGCCTTTTTTTAGCTGACACTTTTCAAAGACACTTTGCTGTTTGAACTAATATATTTAGAATACTTTTAGATTGTCTTTATCATATCATATTTAACGAGTCAGATCTTAGTCATGCGACCTGCTATCTTAAAGTCGAGAAACGACGAGGATGATGGTGGATATGCTGACAGGACATTGCAGGCTAAGGAAACATATGCACATAATCGGCCTAGCAGACAGCCTATGTAGGTTCTGCCAGGAAGAAGACGAAACTGCGGAGCACATACTTTGTGAGTGCGGAGGCCTAGCAAGGGTGCGGTTTCACCTACTCGGAGAAGAAAAACCGAGGACAGAAAGCTATGCGAAGGGGATAGCGTACAGGCTAATAGGTCTAATAAACACGATAAAGCTGGATACCGTACTCTAAATATAGGGAGGCCCACAATAGATCTGCAAAGGTCGTAGTGGGATAGGACAAAAAACCACTCCGTCACTAATCTAATCTAATCTAGTCTTCCAATTTCCCTTTTTAGTGAGAATCTCCGGACCAAGGAATTATTCTTTTGCCCCCTATTTTGTGAGGATCTCGTGCGCTATTTTTAATATCAATTGGTAATTTATAGCACCAGCTTTTACTTTATGAATAATTTAAAAAACAAAATCTTTAAATTATTTAATATAGATCTAACAAATAATTGTTTATCACTTAAATTAGCATACATACGGCATTTTCAATTCCTATAAACAAATAAAACCTTGGTTAAGAAATGGATTTAACAAAACAAATAGCTTCATCTAATGGCTATTAAATGTATTTAATAAATAAATTAATAAATAAGACAGAAAAGAAAATATCACTAAAACTTATTCTAATATTTCCTAAACAAACTAAAGAAATTTATAATTATAAAAGCATTGCATATTTATAATGCAATTTTAAAAATAACACCCTAAGCTAAAACACACAAAAACTATTTTATCCACGATAATACATAATGAACTCTTAATTTAAAGATATGTATGTAATGAACCAAAATTTTTAAAATAAAATCTCAAAAAAATATTTAGTTGTCGTGGATGAAATAGTATTCTACTCGTGTATAATGGCCATTTTTCTCTCGGCGATTTGAGCCGTAAATTTCACCTCGTGAATAATAGCCATCATTATTATAAAATCTGGTATTTATAAAATTAAATGTTCAAAATGCGGTATACTTACATAAAATAATATCAAACAATGAGAAAGTTTAAAGTAGGATAAAATGAACACCTAAGAGCATTTAAATTGTTAATTGCAAAGACAACACAAACCAAAGAAATACCAACAAATTTTTAATAGAAAATTTAGATTTTATCGAATAACTTGAAATTAAGAGATATTTATCTGCTCAACAATTAGTTGTAAATGAGCAGACAAATTTTGAAAGTTCTCCACTGTTTGCTTTGATTCAGTCTTAATTTTATACATACAAGATATAAATGTACCACAAATACATTAAGTTATTGTAAAGATCAGCACGAAATAGTCTTTTCCTAGTTTTTTTTATTTGCACAGTTATACTGATCTTAGAGGAAAATGTATATTATCCTTTAGTACTATGTTAATAATATCTATTATTTCAACACTTGGTCTAGTACAAATACCTTTTCAGGGCATAATTATTATAACTGACAGCTAAGCAGCATTTAAAGCGCTCAATTAGAACAAATTGGTCTTGGAGTTTCTTGGCTCCCTGGACACTCGGAAATAAAAGGTAATAGCAGTTAATTTTATTTTCAATAAAGTTAGCAGCATTGAGAATAATGAAACAATCGAATATTGGGAAATTCTACTAGGTTTAAAACTAGCAAAGACCTTATTAGATACCCAAAAAGATCCATACAATGTCTAGGCATAAGTAAATTTAATAAGAATCTAAGAATACTTACAAGGATCTTTAGTAGATAATATAAGTTCAGAGAAGCACTACATAAATTAAGGACAGAGGAGAAATCTAAATGGAGATACAGTGAGCTTGAGGAATGAAACTCAAAACATGTTTTCACAAAATCATGTTCGGCACTTGTAAAATACCTCATCATAAAGAAATGATTAAAGACGCTGCCATAGCGATGAGTAGCACTTACATTGTCAAAGCAATAGATCTCATAGCAGGTAGCATTTGTAAAACTTTATAAACTACTTTACAACTATCTTGATCAATATCAAATAGTTATAAAACAATGGTAACAATGTGCCAATCTGATGATGGGTTGAATTGCTTTAAAATAAACCTGTTTTAATAAATTGTGGAAGTTTTGTACCACAAAACTAAATTGTGTTCTTAGGTTATCTTTATTTGCGTCGCCCGACTTATTTTAATGGAGTCGTTATCTCCAATTTCCCATCGGAAATGATTTTCACTGACAGTAAAAAAATTGAAATGTTATCTCATCAATATAATAATTTTATATTTTTTTTAAAAATAGCAACAATTATCCGTACATTAATACGAAGATAATTCATTTATAATGAAGTTGAAGGATCATTTTTCAGAAACGCCTAATGAAATAGAGTTTTTGTCGTGTAAAAAGAGAAGATAACACCGGCAAAAAGTATAATAAAAATTTGTTACAGATATAGATTACATGATAATTGGTAAAAATACCGGTTCGATGATGTCGTTCTTGGAGAAAGCTAGTATAAAACTCGCAGGTATATATATCTACATGTGAAATTGTGCATACTGATCAAAAACATGACGGTAATTATCGACGACTATTAACTTCCTCGGATACTATTAATGTAAGAGACATTTAATGAAAGTGTCGAGATAGGAACATACAGCGATATTGTTATTGGGTACTTATCGATATATTTTAATAGTAAGTAGTAAAGTAGTAAACCAGCTTTTAATTAGCTAACGAAAGGATGTAAAAATAGCCAAATAAAAATCATTTAAAAACTAATTAATATTGATATAGATAGGGAATTCCAAACAAAAATAAAATTTTGTAGGAAATAAAAGCAATTCATTCCGGAATTGCGTTAGTTTCTTACTACCTTGTCGGACACGCGATGTCTACTAAATTAATAATAATTTAGCAGAGTCAAGTTAGTCTTGGAACCAAAACAGCTCAGGGACAGGTTTTGTTGTTATTGTTACTATTAACAACGGAAACAACCCCTTGCTCGCTTTCTGTGACATATATTGTGTAGCTATAGTAAATGGAAAATTAAAAGCGTTGCACGGCATAAAATTCATTTCTAATTTAAAATTTAGTTATTTTAGGGCCAGTTTAATAATATGCTGTTAAAACCTCTGATAGTTACCAGCAGTATAAATTTTATCTCTCTGGTAAAATTATAGATAACTTAGTTTCTGTTTATTAAGTGAAATTTATCCTACCGACAGTTATCGGGTGCTAGACAACTTAGCATCAGCGTATTGTGCAGACCAGAAGGAAAGAAAAATTATTGAAGCGGATTTATGCACAATTCCTTAAAAAAAGTTTTTTTAATGTATCTTATTAAAAATGGAAAATTTATTTAATTTAGCTTTCGACACATATTTACCTTTCTGTAGGATAACGAATTCTTTCCTCAATTGCCAAAGAATATATTGAACAGATTCTTTTGTCAGTCAAAACCGATTAAAAAAAATCATTACTATCCTAATAATTCATATGGTTTGGGCGATCCTGAAATATTTTGGATCTTCTTTACACATAAATTGTGTTTAAAGTCCTCACAAGTGTATCAATAATATGTCTATTTCCAGAACTAGTAGATAGTCATAAAGCCAGAAATATAGAGATTCGTAATCCAGTTTATGTAACGGAAGCAATTGTAAAAGAAATCTTTAAAGTAAAATGTTTTAGTTATTTTAGTTTTATTCTCCCTATTAACTTATTTAATGAATTACACCATACATAAATTATCTCGGGTGGTATTGATGAAAAAAGTAGAGAAAAATATCAGTTTTTAAAGATCAAAACAAAAATGCAATTGTTACTGAACAACTGTCGAAAAAACAAAGAAAATATAGTGTGTTGTGAGCACAGTATAGTGTGGAAAAGCCAAAAAATATTTTGTAAATCGTTTTTCCAACAAAAAAACATCATCGTGTTCGAACTGATTGTCGATCGTTATGAATGTTCTTTGATGTTAGATGTGGTATATTAGCTCACGGTTATTTTCCCAAGGGAAATCAATACGATGGACTTTCGCAAAGTAAGGTTAAGTACAATAAATTTCATCTATATTCTCAGCTAATAAAATTCTAATAACCTTGGTTGGTGCCCTTGGTTTTAATTACAGCCATTCGTCTTCAAAACCTGAATATTCCAATTAACAATTTCTAGAAAATTGTAATCTCTATGTTGTCTGGTACTTTGGCTCTTAAACCTGTTTCTCTAAGCCTATTTCTAACTGCTTGTAAGCTTATTTGAATATTGACAGTTCAGACACAATCACCTTAACAAAATAAATTTCAATTTACGGTGTTTCTCCATGTTGAGGAATGACAGATACAACAGAGAGGCTAGACTATCCGCTTGCCTTGCCTTGCTTCTGCATTAATTTTAAATCGTTCTGAAACTTTCCTTCAGAATTTTACACTTTTACAATTGTACAGTAACTTAATCTAAACTATTTTAAAAATTAAATTTATTGTACTAACTCTTACTTTTTGAAAGTCCATCTTATTAAGAATAATAAAAACTCTTCGTTTCAACGTAACTTCCAAGTTTATTTGAAAAAATATGTTTTAAATCACAATGACGGCCGTTTCGCTATGAAGCATTGTCAGATTGACATTTAAATTACATTTTGTTTGTTTGTAGCTGGGTACCTCATATTTAGGTAGTATTAAGCCTTAATAGTTTTCTATTATTCTTAATATTTTAAAAATCATTAGTTATAATTAATTTGGTCAAATTATTTTGATTAATGTACATATTTATATAAAATCCCGAAACACGTTAAATTTAAATTATAAATTAGCATTCTTTAAAGTGAAAGTGTGATCCCTACCTTTAACCCCTATGATGTTAATTAAATTTAGAAGACATTTTTATTTTTTAAGATTAAAATGTTGCCAAGACCTTCGCAGTGAGCATTTTGAACAACTACGTCATGACATTCGTATTTTATACGTTATAAACAATTAAATATTAGGTACATATCATATATTTTATTTTTTTATGTTAATTTTTGCAAATAGTAATCGAAATAATGAATTAATTCCATTTGGCTTTTCCACACTGTATAAATACCTATATTAGTTACAATATTGTTGGTATATTATTTTACTGTACCTACATTTTATTAATTAAAAATATGTACGCTAACAAAATTTTCTTTATGATAATAATTATTTTATACAATCATTAATACGCTAATGTGCAGCAATAAATCACTTACGATTAAGCCCTTGAGTACATCTGTGTTTTATGTTCATTAAGAAGTAATAAGAGTTTGAAAACATCTTAGGGTAGAAGTGTGAGGACCGACGCCCAAGACGAATTTTGGAGACCTTTAAAGCTAGTAGTAATACCCTCCTAAAAGAAAAATATTTAAATATTTAAATTAAACAAGATTCCGAAGATATTGATTTAGAAATTAAATTAAAAGTACAATATAAAGTAAACTCATTAAGAGTAGATTTAACCAATATACCCAGCACATCATCTACTTCTTACCAATCTCATCCAAATCTAAAATATCCGCATTTAGAATTTAAGAAGTTTGGTGGTTACATTCGCGACTGGTTGACATTCTGGAGTCAATTCACTAAGACCAGTTAATTTCTAATGATAAAAAATTACAATATTTGTTTCAAGCAACAATACCAAAGTCAAGAGGTCGACAGATTGTGGAAAGTTATTCTCCATGCGGTGAAAATTACCCAAAGGTAATTTAATGCATGACGAGACGTTTTGGGAGACAAGATTTACAAATTGAAGTGTATGTACGTGAACTTCTAAAACTTGTTTTAAATAATGTGAACTATTCATCTAATTTAACCCTTCTGTACAATCAGAACGAAACACAACTACGTTCAGTCGAATTCTGTCTTTCAGAAGATATGCTTAGGATTTGGGAACGCACAACGAGTTTTAAAGTTGAAAAATCCGTCTTGAATCACTTATGAATTTCTTACGAAAAAAAGTGGAAGGAAAACGTATGGCTCTAGCAGTAACCGGTTTTGGAGATAAGTTCAAAAGAAGAGAAGTTCAGAAAGTCATTCCAACTGCCACCGAGATGCTTAGTAATGACAAACCTTCAGTACCATGTGTTTTTTTGTAAGACAAAAGGAAAAAAGAACGGTAAACAACTAAAAGGTTGAATTAAACTTTCACTATTTATTCGCAAAATATAAAATGCATTGACAGCCGTTTCGCTATAGAAATGAAAGTCTTCCTATTTCTCCAATTTTAGCAAATATCTTTATGGATAATTTAGAAAACACAATCTTTAATTCTAGTTATAAAAACAACATTGTATTTTTGTATAGATATGTTGATGATGTGTTAGCAGGTTTTGAAGGTAGCGAACGACAATTAGATATATTTTTTAATTATATCAATACGTTACATCCTAAAATTAATGTCACCTTAGAAGTTAAAGAAAATAATTCAATTAATTTTTTAGATTTGAGAATTGAAAAAGTTAATAATTCATTAAATTATTCAATATACAGAAAACCAACACAAACAGATGTAACCACACCATATCATTCAAATCATCCTATATCACATAAATTAGCAGCTTATAATTCTATGATACATAGAGCATTTTCAATTCCAATGACCAAAAATAATTTTAATAAAGAAATTGAGATTATAAAACAAATAGCTATATTTAATGGCTATCCAACACATTTGATAAATAAATAAATTAGTAAAAAAGAACAGAAAATGTCACTACAACTAATATTCCCTCAACAACCTAAAGAAATTAAAAGTTATAAAAGTTTTACATATTGTGAAAATATTTCTAATAAAATTTCAAAAATAATATATTCGCCAACATCTGCCTAAATCACACAATAATGTTGGTACAAAATTGTTAAATGTAAAAACAAAATTACCTAAATTAAAAAAATCTGGTGTTTACAAAATTAATTGTATATATAGGTATATGTAGGTAAAATACAAAGAAGTTTTGAAATAAGATTCAATGAACATTTAAGTGCATATAGATTACAACAACCAGATAAGTCAAACTACGCAAAACACGTTCTTGAACATCCACACTCACTCATACACACCAATGACATTCAAATATTACATATTTGTGATAAAAAACAAAATTTAGATTTCCTCGAAGAACTTGAAATAAAAAGACATCTAGCAGATCAACAATATAAAGTAAGGATAATAAAAAACTCTTCGTTTTAACAAAACTTCCAATATTTATTTAAAAACTGCTTTTTTAAAAGACTCAATGACAGCTGTTTCGCTAGACAACTAGCATCGTCAGATTGACATATTGAAGTTACTATTTATTTTTGTAGCTAGGTACCTGATGTTTATTAGGTAGTTATAAGGCTAGATCAAGTATGGAAGTAATAAGACATAACAATATTAAAGCCCAGATGTTATTAGCCCTAAGGGATTATCCTGGATGTATTTCCCTCTAAGATCAGTATAACTATGCAATGATATAGAAAAACCAGGAAAAAACTATATTATGCTAATCTTTACAATAACTTAATATATTTGTGTTACAATTACGTCTTATCTATGTATAAAATGAAGACTTAATCAAAGCAAACACTTTAAAAGTGGAGAACTTCCCAGATTTATTTGTTCATTAACAACTTTAAATTGTGGATCTGCTAGATGTCTTTTTATTTCAAGTTCTTCAAGGAAATCTAAATTTTGTTTTTTATTACAAATGTGTAGTATTTGGATGTCATTGGTGTGAAAGAGTGAGGTTGGATGTTCAAGTAGGTGTTTTGCATAATTTGACTTATCTGGTTGTTTTAATCTATATGCTCTTAAATGTTCGTTAAATCTTACTTCAAAATTTCTTTGTGTTTGACCTATATATACAGCATTACACTTTGGACAATTAATTTTGTAAACACCAGATTTTTAATTTAGGTAATTTTGTTTTTACATTTAACAATTTTGTACCAACATTATTTTGTTTTTTATTATCCTTAATAAGATGGACTTCCAAAAAGTAAGGGTTAGTACAATCAATTTAACAATATAAAGCAGTTAATAAATAAATAAATCTTGGAAGTTCACCACCATTTAACTGTTTACTTTGATTAAGTCTTCATTTTATTCATAGATAAGACGTAATTGTAACAAAATTATATTAAGTTATTGTAAAAATTAGCATGATATAGTTTTTTCCTGGTTTTTTTATATCATTGCACAGTTATACTGATCTTAGAGGGAAATACATCCAGGATAATCCCTTAGGGCTAATAACATCTAGGCTTTAATATTGTTATGTCTTATTACTTCCATACTTGGTCTAGCCTTAATACTACCTAATCAACATCAGGTACCTAGCTACACACAACCAAAATGTAACTTCAACATGTCAATCTGTTCTACAAAAATATTTTTAGAAGCTAATTTTGATCTTCGATTATGGGAATTGAAAAAATTATAAAGAAAAAATTATATCAACAATACTTGGATTAAATTGGGATTGAAAGTATGACACTTTCTATCTATACCTGGATAATTTAAATAGCTTAGACCTGTCTATCGTAACAAAGCGAATTTTTGATCCTCTAGAAATTATTGAACCTGTTTAATTATGCCCCAAACTGCTTATACAAAAAACCTGGATATTCCTGTTAAACTGGACCCAAGAAGTATCCACTAATGTACCCACTAACTGTCTTCATGTATTTACTGATGCGAGCAAAGATGCTTATGCCACCGTCATATTTTCCGATGTAACAGTTCAGTTAGTAAAAGTTAAATCTCGAATTTCTTCTAGTCAGAATATATCTATTCCAAGTTTGGAACTTTTAGCAGCCACTATTGGAGCAAGACTATACAAAAATGTGAGGCACTGGGCTACGATAATCTTACTACTTATTTTTGCACTGATTCTACAACTGTGTTGTCTTGTATAAAATTAAAGGAAACCTGAAAACCTTTCATAATTGGAACTATGTACCAGGAACCATAAATTCAGCAGATTTGCCTGCGAGAGGGTGTACTACAACACAGTTCTTACAATCTTGTTGGTGGAAGGGTTGGATAAAAAGATTTTGTTATAACTCAACAAATCCTAAGAAACCTAGAAAATTCGGATTACAAGTTCAGGAATAGAAGAAGCAGAAATATTTTTATTACGTTGCAAACAACAAGAAGTTTTAAATGAGAAGACTTTAGAAAACACTATTACAAATACATTTAAGGATGAAAATCAACTGATAAGAATAAAAATTACTGAACGTAACGATACAGCAAGTTGTTGATTTCCCATACTTTTACCAGATAAACACCCAGTTGTAATAAGACTTATATTTGAAAGACATGTAAAAATGGGTCATGCTGGTGTTCAAATAATTTTAAATATTTTAAGAGAAATCCTATTGGATATTAGGAGGTAGGAAATCAGTTAAATCAGTAATATCAAAAAGTGTGGGTATGTATGGGAAACATTTCAAAGAAAATAAATACTTATCCAATTTATTTACCTAAAAATAGAGTTAGAGATGCCCACATATTTGAAGTAACCGGAGTTGATTTCACTATATACAGGGTGTACCAACCTTACGACAAAGTTCGGTATATGGGTTGTTTTAGAATATATCAAAAAATATTATTAACAAAAATAGTAGATGTCTTTAGGATACATATTTTAAAATTACCTTAAACTATACAGAGTGTTTTATAACTCCGTTACAAACCAAACATATGATTTTTTAAATGGAAACCCCTGTATATTATACCGAATTTGGTCTGCTCAAATATAAGGTTTTGATACGTTATACAGAATCCTTCAGAAGTTATGGACACTATGTTTGAAAATCGTAGGTAAATCAACGCTCTGTATTTTATTGTACGTTGAAGAAAAAAAAAGGTATTTTTCCTAACAGTGTTTCTTAATATGATACAATATCACCGTATTCTATAAAATATTATTTATTTTTTTGTTAAGCATTCCCCATACCCAAAGTTTATGAAAACAGAGTTATTTTGTAATATTTATTGTAAACCATTATTAACCTATTAATATTATTTGAAAGAAGAGAGAAAAAGAAAGGTTCCAGTTATCGTCCACCCTACAATATATATTACAAAATAACTCTGTTTTCATAAACTTTGGGTATAGGGAATGCTTAACAAAAATTAAAGTTAGAGTATCGTGTATTCTATTTATGATATAAAATACAGGTTGTTCCATTTGAAAGAAGAGAAAAAATGAAAGTTTTGAGTTATCGTCCATCCTGTATACAAAAGGGAAAATAATTAATATTTAATAGAATACAGTGATATTGTATCATATTACGAAACTCTGTTAGGCAAAATACCTTTTTTTTCTTCAACGTACAATAAGATACAGAGCGTTGATTTACCTACGATTTTCAAACAATCGTGTCCATTACTTCTGAAGGACTCTGTATAACGTATCAAAATCTTCAAAAAAATGTGAGCAGTCCAAATTCGGTATAATATACAGGGGTTCCCATATTAAAAATCATATGTTTGGTTTGTAACGGAGTTATACAACACTCTGTATAGTTTAAGATAATGTCAAAATATGGACCCTAAAGATATCTACTATTTTTGTTTATAACATTTTTTGATATTTTTTAAAACAACCCATATTCCGAACGTTGTCATAAGGTTGGTACACCCTGTATAAACAAATCAGGTAAAGTTCGGGTTGCAATTTTTATGCGTGCTGTATATAGAGTCATTCATTTAGAAATTATGACATCGTTAACTACTGAAAACTTTATACAAGGATTTCGACGATTTATAGCAAGACGGGAAAGACCAACTACCATGTATTCAGACAACCAAACAAACTTTACAGAATGCCAAAAGTAACTAAATTGGTTAGATTGGGAACAAATAAGTTTTCAATTGAGAAAATTTATTGGAAATTTAATCCACACCAATTGTTAAAAGGAGTTTGGTTAAGGTAATAGGAAGAGCCTGTTTAAGGTATAAAGAACTAGAAACTATATTATATGATTGTGAAGCTTTGGTGAATTCTAGACCTCTTACTTTCAGAAGACATGTCAGATTTTATTCTGCTTAGTCCGTAAATATTTTTATAAGATATTCAAAAGTCTGGTACTGCTTCCTTAGAAAATATAGAATCCAATATTACATAAAAAATATTCAGTATTTTTAAAGGATTATAAAAATAAAAACAAATATACTGATGAATTAATTTGAAATAAGGATCATTATATTTTCAAATTTGTCCATTGATATTATTTTATAAAGTTAGAATTAAGAAACTGAATGAGTTATTTAAACATTTAAAAGAATTTTAAGTTGTTTTAAAGTTAACGTCTTAAATTTAAAGAAAAGAGAGTAAAATAAATAAAATAATAGCGATATTCTTAAAAATAAACAATATTAAAATTAAGTTGGCTACGCCAATCTTATTTATGATGTGCTTATTTTAATATTAAAATCTTATGAATAATGGTTCAAACAATGTGAGAGAAAGTGCCGTTGGTATGTAATTAAAATTGAAGATACACAAGTTTATTATATTATTCATCTAAAGTTCATTTATCGAAGAACTGATTAAAAGTAGATATTTTTGTTTCGCCCTCACTGCCCATTTCTTCTTGTACATTGAACTATAATTTCCTTTGTGATATTACTGTTTCAAAACTCTTTCTTATTATTATTAATAAAAAGCTTTTTTCTAAAACTTAGTGAAATAAATTTTTTTAAACTGACTATAGTTAATTTTGTAAAGGTAAATTGAAATTTCAGCTAGTCCGTGAACTTTATAATCAAAAATTATATTGTAATGAATCCATGAAAATAAAACAAAGAAAAAATATTGAAGTAAGTTAGCTAGTGTTATTATGTTTTATATTATTTTTTTACTACTTTTGAGGAAATAAATCGTTTATGAATAAACAGCCTAAGTTATACTAACTACTTAGAATAAATCACTATAATAAATAAAAAACGATTTTTGGAATTATTCACGAACTAAATATCAAGTAGTAATAGATACATAGGATTTCCTTTTTTAATTTGCGTGCCATTTTAAAGATTAATAGTGAACTATAAAATATGAAAAGTAGAAGGGTTCCTGGCTGTCCCACCTTAATTATGCACTTTATAAATAAAAACGGTTTCTTGTGGAAATTTTCCGCTATATTATTCTATCTGCCGTTGTAAAACGAAAGTTCTAACAAATCTAAGAGATGATATTTACTGGCAGCGGCTGAAGGGTTACGAAAAACAACAAAAATTAAAAAGAACTTTCATTTTTCAAATTTCTTATGGATTTAAAGATTTGTCTGGACAATGGTAGAAAATTTCGGAGAAACTCTATAAAAACTCAATACAGTTTTACAATCTGTATGCCATTAGAAAGATACTTCAACTGTATAATTAATTAATAGTATGCAATTTGGCATACATACAAGGTAGTGCAATGACATGATAAAAATTGCAATAAACACTGTGCCCATTATTTTTACTTTTTGCATGTTTTTATTATTTATTATTATATTATTATTATTAATTAATGTTATCCTAAGCAAAAATAATAAATGTCATGCCTGTTGTTGTTTTGATTAAATAATCAAAAGAAAATCGTCAGATTTAATTTCTGTTTTTTTTTAATTATTTAATGTAAGATATAAATAAAAAATGAACTACAGCTTCATTATTTTAAGTAGTAAAATAGTTGTTTATTATTCTTAGTAAGATGGACTTCCAAAAAGTAAGGGTTAGTACAATAGATTTATAATAAGTATCAGCATTATCTTCTTTGCCATATCCAGAGTCTTTTCCGTAATGTCACCAATGTCGAATTGCAACGAAGATCATCATGATTATTAGATTCTGCGTTCTCTTTATCATTAACTTTTGGATACAGCAATAGTACTTCCTCATCATTAGCGTTGCTTTCTTTTGGATCTATAAAAAAATTATGAAAATTAAAAAAGCACGACTTTGCAAAGATAAAAGCACGAGTTGAAAATAATAAGTAGCTTAAATACTTTTCTGCATATTGGGAGAAACATCATTCTATTGAACCTCCGGAAGGATAGGCTGTTTTCCAGTTTCCACTCGTAACGCACTGATTCTACGTACCGTAAGCACTGCCTTATGGGCGTACATGGCCCAATCGCCCATTGTATTCCCCAGTACGAGTTTCGCCCTACTTATTTCAATGACCTGCGAGAACAGGATAAATTCACGTGCACAACCAGATAAAGACACTTTCCTACGTATAGTCAAGAAAGCAGTAGCTTTCCGCGTGTTGAGCTGAGTGACCAACTGACTGACCTTTCCTAAGGAACGACTTACCTTCAGCGTGCTAACCTACTAAGACGTTCAAAGCAAAGACCATATCAGTACTAAGTACGCTTCACCTACAGAGTGCTGAGATGGACAAAAAAGCGAAGGTAGGTAAGTCATGAACGATTCTTTTGCAGCGAGCTGAGCTGAACGTTACAAAGGTGTACAATATTGAGGACTGACAGTTGATCGCTGTTACCAATGCGTCACCTACCTGTTCTTTTATATTCTCGAATAACACCATGGTAAGTTACCGGGTCCGGATTCCGTTATATTCGCACTCCGATATCGCAGAGCATTTTAATTAGCATACAGTTTAGAATAATAAAATACTCTTCGTTTGAACGCAACTTCCAAGTTTATTTGAAAAATACACGCCAATACCAATGACATTCAAATACTACACACTTGTGATAAAAAAAAATTTAGATTTCCTTGAATAACTTGAAATAAAAAGACATCTAGCCGATCCACAATTTAAAGTTGTTAATGAACAAATAAATCTTGGAAGTTCTCCACTATTAAACTATTTACTTTGATTGAGTTAACATTTTATACATAGATAAGACGTAATTGTAAAACACAAATATGGATGTAAAAAATACATAAGAGGTAAACCTATCCGTGCTGGGGCATGGGTTGCAGCACTAACTACTGATACTGTATACAGTTTCAATTGTATCAAGGCAAAGATAAGAACGTAGATAGATATTTCAGTTTGCAGACAAACTGATAGATATTTCAGTTTGCAGACAAACTGAAAAAACATTACGGTGATAAAAAATTCTTCATTTATTTTGACATTTTTTCACTTCTGAAAAACTTATCTAATTGTTGGTTCAAAAAGGTATAGGAGCACCAGGTACCACTAGAGAAAATAGAAATGGCAAATGTAAACTGATAGAAGCTGCAACAATGAAGAAGCTTGATAGAAGTTCCATATATTCTGCACTTGATAACCATAATAATTCGGTTGGTGTTCGCTGGAATGATAACAATATTGTCACATTCATGTCTAATGAGTATGGGTTAGAACCAGTCGCAAAATGTACAAGATATTCGGCAAAAGAAAGATCTAAAGTCACATATCACAGCCTTACGTTGTTAATAAGTGTAATACTTTCATGGGGGGTGTGGATCAGCTGGAGAATTGCCGAATTGCATTAGAGGCAAAAATTGGAACATTCCGCTCATTTTTTGGATGTTGTATGTGTCACAAATGGTTTTTAGCTCGTTAGTATGAACCCATCTCAAAAAAGTTAAAAACCAAAAAGATAGGATTCTTAAGGTATTTTTCTGAGTCATTTCCAACGTTCCTTGAACTGAAAAAGAATTATCAATTTTGGAAAAAAATAGCCTTAATGGGTTAAACAAAAACAGATGTTTAGCGCGTTTTCCGTTATACCTTTAATGTTTAGTTTGTTTAGGTTTCAAGAGAAAACTTATTGCTAGGGTTATGTAAAAACAAAATAATAAATTTTTTTCATTGCTTTGTTGGGGGTAAGTAATTTAAGATGCAGACAACAGCTTTACAAAAATTAATCTGACCCGAGCTGATCTACAAGCACTGATAGTGTATTATGTCAGCTTAAAGTCTCTTCAAGTTGTCAAACAGTTTGTGTCAACGCTAATGAAAGGCGCGTGGTTAACCAAATCATCCAATCTCCGCAAAAAAGTCTTGTACGACCAGTACGTAAACTGAATATAAGTGAAACACATACACGTCGAATGTTCAAATGTATTGGCAGCTTTCCATACCGAATTCAAATGGAGAACGATTATATGTGGCGGATAAATGTTAAAGAGAAATTTACTATAGACAAGTGCTGAGCTTAGTATATATAAAGACCGAATTTTTAAGAAACGTATGATTTTCGGACGAAAGTCATATTCACCTCAACGGTTACTTCAACCGAAAATCAAATCAATTCCTTGTGCTTGAACATCCTGATACCATTACAGAAAATATTCTCCACAGTGCTTGAATAACTATTAGGTATGTATCTGGTCATGGGTTAATTGGTCCTTATTTTGTATACGAGAATAAGCAGCTAGTTACTGTTAATCATGAGCAATACAGACATAAAATTGTGGAGTATGATACCATATTTCGCTCTAAAATCTGCCAAAAGCTGTTGAAGAACTACGGATGGAATAAGAACTTATTTACAACATTCGCAGCAACCACTTTTCTTAAATATGTTTAATAATGGAATTGAATGTGGTAACCTTTACTTTGTGGAAGTCAATCTTATTAGGAACAATAAACAACTAAACGGATGAACTAAACTTTCACTATTTATTCGCAAAATATGTTTTTAAATGCAATGACAGCACTTTCGCTAAAAACTGACAAAATGTAATGCAGCATATATAGTTCAAACAAAAAGAAATTTTGAAGTAAGATATAATGAACACTTAAGAGCATAGAGATTACAACAACCAGATAAGTCGAATTATGCAAAACACCTACTTGAACATCCAAACTCACTCGTACATACCAATGACATTCAAATACTACACATTTGCGATAAAAAACAAAATTTAGATTTCCTTGAAGAACTTGAAATGAAAAGACGTTTTGAAAATTAGTGTATTTATCAGGGTAAAATAGCCTAGAGTTCAATCGGAACTAAAACTTTCTCCCCAAAATAGATACATGGAAAAAAATCCGAAGCTATTTCATCGCGAAATATATGCATATTTCGTTCCGAAATCCGATATGCCTAAAATTCTAACTATTAATTAATGAATACCTACACGATGTAATAATAATCTCGATGCCTGCTGTGTTGTTGTTGAACGGTGGACATGAAAAAATGATCACAATGATAGGCGGACTATTACCTAAAATTACATGTTCCTTTATATAAAGTTCCTGAACGGTCGTCAAGGAGCTTTTTAAATAATTATTATAATTTTCTGTAATTGGATTTAAGAGTATTTTTTTAGTTTGATCTTGTGTCGGTGTAAGTATATGAACTGAATATTCAAATATTTTTAAAAACGTCCCTAGGCTCTTTTACTAACCGACATTCTTGGTTATCTAGAAAAAAAAATTCAGTGTGACCCAAATTATTAGAAATGCAGTTCGCCTTTAATTATGTGGATCGAAAAATCGGGGCGGTTTTTAATAGTAATAGCGGATCCTTGGTATAAAATATTTGAAAAAAGTCTCTACCTAGCAGTAATAAGAACCATAAAATAGGGAATCAGATAATTACATTCTGCTAGACATAGATAAAAAAATAACTAAAATAATTTCTTCAGCAACATCGGCATTAATATTATTTAAAATACAAAATAATGTTGGCACAAAAATGTTGAATGTAACAGTAAAATTACACAAATTTAAAAAAAATCTAGTGTTTACAAAATTAATTGTACAAAAACAAAGAAATTTTGAAGTAAGATTCCATGAACACTTAAGAGCATATAGATTACAACCAGATAAGTCGAACTATGCAAAACACCTACTTGAACATCCAAACTCACTCATACACACCAATGACATTCAAATACTACACATTTGTGATAAAAAACAGAATTTAGATTTCCTTAAAGAACTTAAAATGAAAAGACATCTAGCAGATCAACAATATGACATAAATGTAAGACAAATATATTAAGTTATTTTGTAAAGATCAGCATGATATAGTTTTTTCTGATGGTTTTTCTAAATATTTGCACAGTTATACTGACCTTAGAGGGAAATACATTCAAGATAACTCCTTGGAGTTAATAATATCTAAGCTTTAATATTGTTATGTCTTATGACACTATAACTTAATTTAAATATCTAGGCTCATATCTAGACTTCTGAAAACATCGTGGGCTAGGATCGATATTTGAAACAAAAAAAAATCACAGTAACTAAAAGACCAATAAAAAAGGTGGGGAATATGATTACAATGAAAGAAAATAGTATATTAAACAACGCATTTCATATGGCTTTCTGTTATGACATGAATTCAAGTTTAGAAAACGAATCGCGAAGATATGAGTTATTTAAAGGACGAGTGTCACAACACCCATATGAAATAAGTTGTTTATAATATTTCTTACATATTGCCATTTTATAATTTTTTAAATTAATTTATTTTTTGTATGTAAATTACGGAAATTTTGATTTTAAAAAGTATGTTGATGATACTATGGGTGTGTTCGGGGAGCACGCTTTCGAGCTATGTAGCGCCAAGAGCCATATAACGCAAACGAGGAATAGTATTAGATAGCGCCAAATGGCGCAAATAGCGTGCTCCCCGAACACAGCCTATGTAATTTATAACATTTGACAGTTTTGAAATTTAAATTATCAAATGTTAATGTTTTAATAGTTATTTATGATATAACTGTTAAAAGTACATTTTTAAGGCACGCATGTGAAGGTTTGCAGAATAAACGAACCGAATTCTGCAATTCACATGAGTGCATTAAAAGGTACTTTTAACACTTATATATCATAAAATATATTTTCTACAAACGTTCAAATAAAGTAATTATACAGTTTGAATTGAATTTTAAAAACCTGTATTAATACATCCAAAGGAGATAATTTTAAATTGCATCGTATATTACGGACCTTAGCAACTTCTGGTACTAAATAGTAAAACAGCAGTGCAAAAAATTAATTTGTCAAATTGCACAAATTATACTATTAATATTAATGTTAATAAATAAAATCTAAATATTTTGACGTTTGCTTTCAAAATCTAACAATTTACTTTTGACAGCAGTCCCATAAACATTTTAAGGCATTCAGTGCCATAATAGTATATTAAACAACGCATTTTATATGGCTTTCTGTTATGACACGAGTTCAAGTTTAAAAAACGAATCGCGAAGTGATGAGTTTTTAAAGAACGAGTGTCACAACAGCCATATGAAATAAGTGGTTTATAATACTTTTTATATTTTGCAATTTTATCATTTTTTAAATTAATTTATTATTTTTATGTTGTTTTTACTTCTTTTAATTTACAATCTGCTTCATCGAAGCTATAAGCAAATAGTCTGAATGTTAAATACATGAGGGAGAGACTGTGGCAACCGTCCTATTATAATTTTTACATTTGATCACAATATGTATATTTAATTTATTAAATCTGTTGGCCATAGTTTCTTCAGTCTTCTTGCGAATTCGAGAAGAGTGTTCAGCAGTCTTGCTTCATCATTTGGATGACTTCTCAGTCCATCAAGGTAGCTCTTTGTGGTCCTTGGAATTTCTTCCTCTACGAAGGGTGTAGCTGAGTCCTCGTGTAGGGTTTTATTGCTTACATACCAGGGTGCATTGAATATCATCCTCAATATTTTTGATTGGAATCTTTGTATTATCTTGATATTTGATGGCTTTGAGCAACCCCAGAGTTGAACACCATAGGTCCAAATTTGTTTTGTCATAGTTTTATACAGGAGCAGTTTATTTTTAATATTGAGTTTTGGTTTTCGACCAATAAGCCAGCTCATTTATCGTATTTTGATGTTGATCTGGGTTTTCTTGGCTTGCATGTTCGGCTTCCATGTTAATCTTTCGTCAAGGGTTAGTCCCAAATATTTGACTTGTATGCTGACTGGTAATTGTGTATCAATAATGTTATTGTTGGAAAACATCCCTTCGGTTTGTAAATGTAGGTTGGGTTTACTTTGTTTCATTTACTTTCACCTTCCATTTGTTGAGACATGTTCCCAATTGGTCAAGGTAGTTTTGCTGTTGGGCAGACGCAATAATAGGGTCCTCATTGACAGCGATTATAGTGGTGTCATCAGCGAATATTTAGATTTGGGTTGTTTCAGTGGTTGGGATATCTGCGGTAAATAATAGGTAGATGAGAGGGTCCAGGACACTACTCTGTGGTACGCCTGACTTAATGGGAAAATATGTGGAAGTTGTTGTGTTATATTTTACTTGGAAGTAACGATCTTCAATGTAGGATTTTATGATTAAGTGTTTAAGTGTTTTGTTGCCTTCCATATTGAGTGATCTTCTTTAGACAAGGTAATAATGTAGTGTTCAAATGTGGCATTGCGTGCTTCATTTAGCGCTGTTTTTAATTGTCTGGTTAGTCGATTATATTCGTGTTTGTCATAAATGTTGCGGCTTCTTTGTCATCTACCCCTTGCTCTTCGTTTTTCGACTATTAGTTGTCTAATATAATTCGAAGTGGTATTTTTGTTTTCTTGCTTCGGTGTTGATGGTGTAGCTCGATATGCAGCTTGCTGAATTTGTCAGGTGAAGTGGTTTTAAGTCTAATTCCAAGATTTATATACGTCTCAAGCTGGTACTTAAGTAGATCTGGTAATCTATTTGTATCGGACGGCCAGTATGTTGGTTGTCCCGTCGATAAGTAGATTTTTATATTTTGCACTTATAAAAATCTTCATTATAAAACGCATTTGCGTATCGTAATGTAACTTTTACGCACGCAAATTTTTGTTTTAAATGGTTGGCACATGAGTGTATTATCTAATGACATGACTACTGACAATGATATTTGTGGCTAATAGCAATTTATTAATTTTTTATTAATCTTTAAGAAAGTATTTGTGAATATGAATATCATCTTTTACTTATATAATATATTATTATTTGGGTATTAGTAATTTTAAAATATTTTAAAACATTAAAATTTCATAATTTAAATGTCAAAACTGTCAAATGTTATAAATTACACAGTGCTACCGACATACTTTTTAAAATCAAAATTTTCATAATTACATAAAAGTAATAAATTAATTTAAAAAATGATAAAATGGCAAAATATAAAAAATATTATAAACAACTTATTTCATATGGCTGTTGTGACACTCGTTTTTTAAAAAACTCATCGCCTGGCGATTCGTTTTTTAAACTTGAACTCTTGTCATAACAGAATTATATATGAAATGCGTTGTTTAATATACCATTGCAAAATGTTATAGTGCAAAATATAAAAAATAAATTACGGGTGAGTCGTACTTTTGTATTAACAATCTTTTCAAAATACCCAAAATTCAAATAACCAAGTGTTTGGTTTATTTTTATAGTTTTATTAAACTATTATTTGTTTTGTATTTTTAATTTGACATGTATATATTGTGTAAGTGAAGTGTAAGTGATAATTAAAATTCATTTATTTTGTTGCAGCTTACGGAACTAATAATGTCTATACTTCTATGTTTGGACAGTGAACAGAAAACATTAAATATGAGGTGAAGAGATCATTTTTGTTATACTCGGGATTATCCTTGATAGGCTGAACATGGGCTTAGAAAGAAGGTTGCCTCACAGGACACTGAAAGACTTCGTTAAAGGTAGGTGAAACATAAAAATTTCTTCCCACGGCTTACTTTATTTTAACATTAATACCTGTGATATAACATGCGAGTGTATCAAAGGCCATTACATGAAAGTTGCGTACACTATTTTTAACTCCTTATCTATTTACTATTGGCTGTAAAATCGGTAGCAAAATAAATAGTATATTGTGCAAGAAGTGCGACAAGTTGTTGATTCCTCACGAAAGTGCAGTTGAACGCAAAAGCTTAAGGGTAATGGACAACGGCACATCAGTTGCACATACTGTAACCATATTATTACGTTGAGCGTCAATTTGTGATATGATTTACATGTTGAGAGTGAATTTATAAAAATATTTAGTTAACTTTTAAAAAATAACAATATACCAAAAGAAAAAAATGTAATTTACAATAAAACAAACATTAATCCTAATTTCGTCTTAATTAGTTGTAAAAGATATTTCAATAATTAACAAAATTTATAAATGTTTATCACAGCAAAAATTATGATAGTTAAATACCTCGGCTAGGGGTGAGTAAGTTCATTAGCTCTGACTATAGTACAATATTTGTTTCTTTAAGAAATTATAAGGGCGCCACTGAAATCTTTTTATTTTTTATGATACTACTAAAGAAAGTTGTTTTAAGCTGAGTTATTTAAATAAGTATCATTAGATGACAGAAAGATGTCAGAAAAAACTGTCTATGAAGATAAAAAAAAATGATATGAAAATGTATAAACAGATAAAAGATAAATAGATTTCCTTGGTGCTAAAATGAATGAAGTTAAGAATACGTTACAAAAAAATAATCCGCAAACAGTTCTTTAAAACTACTTATTCTAATACAGTTGACGATATAGATAGATATAAACGGAGATAAAAGAGAAAAAAATATGGAAACAGTAAACTTGATATACCACAATAAACTTATCTGTTAACAATAGTGGCCGATCCTTCGCCGCACCTTGGGGTCGCTACAGCACTGTCTAGGTGGTTCCAAATGATTATGGAAGATCACGAGTGGAGGGATGATCTGCCCCAGTTGTAGAGATGATCCAGTTAAAAATGTGCATACGAGAGCTTAAAGTTTACAAGCTGTTCAAATTTACTGAATCTTCAAATTAAAGAGATGCTTCTAATTTACTGAATCTTCAAATCAAATAGTTGCTTCTTGTTTACTGTATTATATTCCAACTTTCTGTATATGACAGTAAACCAATAGAAGAAAATGAGACTGGGAATAATTATTAAAACCTCTTGAACTCGATAATGCCAACTCATTAGTACACCTCGTAGCGTAGCTACTTTGAACTTCCAATTATAATTATAGAGACCGTATTCATTATTTTATTATTAAAAATTTTTTAGGAAAGATGGAGCTAGCGGTACTAATTGAATTTAATATTTAGGATACCAGGTGCTTAAAATGTTAACAGGTACTGTTACAATACTATTTTGTATAACAAATACGGCGATTTACTTAGGTACAAACAAATAAAAAGTTTTAAGACATGTGACGTTTTTAATGTCAAAAAATAACTAAACTGATTTAAGTGCGAAAACGGCTCCTTGTCACAGCACATATACTACTTTTCCAATATGAGGGATACTACATGTGTAACAGCTTTTATTATTTTAATTAAAGTATAGTAATTTTGTAGGAAAAATCGGAGTGGAAATGCAAATAAACCGAACAATACACGCTGCGTATTTTTGTGTAAAAGGAAAAAAACGAATTTGTAGATAAGAACACGCTCCAGTTCGATAATGGACATTTTTTTCGCGAGAAACAAACACCAATACGCCTCATTATTAGAAACGTCACTGTCGCCATTATATCCAAACAATCTTTTGCCTTATTGTAGTTAATTGAAGATTTTTATATTATGTATTTTTATGTATTTTCTTGTATATGAGTTATTATAGTGCTGAATTGACACATTATTATCATTAAGAAATATTTCTAGACATATTTAAAGAAGTTTTATTTTGTTTTATATAAAAAAGGTTGCTTTTAAGGTTATTATTTTAATTTTTTCTCACCACCTTAGAACAAAATAAAATTTCTTTAAATATAACTCAAACTATCCCTTAATGATAATAATGTATTTATACAGCACTAAAACATCAAAAACAAAAAACAAGAAAATCCACAATAAAAAAAACTTCACACTAACTACCATAAGGCCACAGTTTGTTTGGATATAATGCTACGACTTATGTCAAGCAATGGTGACAGTTACGTCACAATAATGTGGCGTATTTCACTCCCCACATTCATGAATTTTTTTATCGATATCTCAATATAATATGGATATAATGCTACGACTTATGTCAAGCAATGGTGACAGTTACGTCACAATAATGTGGCGTATTTCACTCCCCACATTCATGAATTTTTTTAACGATATCTCAATATCAATAAACCATGGTAGAAATGTGAAAGAACCTTGTTGTCACACATTTTTCGGTTTTTCTCTAATTAATGCAATAATAATACCTTAATTAGTTTTCCGAATACCATATTAATATAACTAATTACGTGTGTTGGCTATGGCTTGTCCACTTGTCCAGTATAAATATAATTGCACGTCACAGCTGTCAGAACGGGACTATGTTGCCAAGCATTTAAAATAGTATTAGAATATAGTAAATGTTAAACAAAGTTTCTATAATATTCTTCTTTTTATATGACGCGGCAACATAGCGCAATTGTGCCAACATATAAACTATTTTAGCCCAAATTATGTTCATTTGAAGTTTATATTTTATTAGTCCAGGAGTTGTATTTGATATTAAATTAATTACGTTACCTTGCTTAAAGCATTTTTTTATTATTTGTAATAACTTGCGGCCTACGAATTTAAATATTTAGCAAATTTACATAAAAAAAAGATACTGATTGACAGTAGCAAACGAAAGAAGGAAGTCAATCGAATAGACCGATTTGTTCACTTTGATGACGTGCACTTATATTTATACTGAACAAGCCATATTCGTTTACTTTATGGTAACTCAAGGTAGTAACTTACTCATTTTTAGTTGACTTATTTTTGATGTCACTGACTTCTTATCCATAAACCATATTACCTAGAATACTGCATGAGTGTCTGTTCATTTTTTTCTGAATTTGAACTCAAAATAAAGATTTCTTAAGATTAATATTTTTTTACAGTATTATAAGGTAAGATTAGCTTCTTCTTCTTCTTCTTCTTCTTCTTCTTCTTTTTTCTTTGATGGGTTATATCCTTGAGGGTAATTTAATCAACTATCTCCAACTTTCTTCATATAAATATACGAAAGTTAGTTTAGGTAAGACAATACAATATAGGTTTATTGTCTGTTTACAAATTTATAATAACGGCTTAATTTTCTGTTTTTTCACATTTTTTCTATTTCTATCTGATCGACTCGGTTAACCTGTCATTTTAAAAGGAGAAAAGTACGTTTTTTCACTCCTAGCCTCTATACCTAACTTTATTGGTTTTTATTGAGGTAGTAAAGCTATTCATTATTAACCAAGGTAGAAAAATACAGGGTTTACTTAAATAGAACTAAATATCAATCAATTTGACAGAATGTGAGGTTAACTGATGCAAAGACAAAATGAAAACATTTTTTTTTTCTTACTTAATGAAATTTAAATCAATTATCTATTTATTTTTATATCGATTTTTACAGGAGTGACTGGTGATCGGTCAAAAAATTTTATTAGCTTTAAAAACAAATATTTTATGAAAATAGAGTGCCAGTAATTAAAAAAATGCTTTATGAGCCACTGTAGAAAGGTGAATTATTGTATCGGATCCATTTAAGACCTCGACAATAACAATTTATTTTTCTACCTTTACGCATAATTACTATTTTTTTTGAAAAAACTAAAACATCTTAAAAATTGCGCCAAGTAATGCCTTTTTTTCTTCAAACGTCAAATAATGATAACATTACTTATCTAACTTGATCCTGTCAAAGTTTGATTTCTCCGCCGGCAGCAGTTTTTTTCCCATTTCTTTACGGCGGAGGGGAAAATGTTGTCATGGCAACAATATGAAACATGTCACAAAGCAATAATACAAATGTCATTAACAACAATTAAACATCATTTTTATTTATAGTAATATTAAAAGTACAATTAGTTAATGAAGCATTTTCTAAATTGAAACCGTGCAAAAATGGTCCCGCCTCTTGATACGCATTGGTAATTGTTGATAATACTGATGATCGAGCACAACTGTAACCAGGGAGACGCAAATCTCACCGACGACTTAATTATTTTAATTCCTTACATCTAGACGACTTTGATAGTTGTCACAGTTAATTTAGAGTAAAAATAGCGTATGAATTGTACTATTTATGGTTGAAAATCGCTACGTTTAAAAAAAATAGTATATTTTATTCGGCAAAGAAGCGACTTTTCTTGACTTGCTCTCTATTACGCGCCTCACTTCGTTCGGCGCGTAATATCGGGCGCGTCAAGAAGTGCTTCTTGTCACAACTTATAATTGAGATCTAAAAGTTTAAATTTCTCCTAAACCCTTAATTTTATCGAGTTCAAAGAGTACATTTTCATTAGTAAATGGATTGGAAAATTTATTTTTGAAATTTAAATATTATTCAGATTGTCCCCATTAAAATTACGGATTATTAACCAATGGGCACAAGCCGTCTCTGCTTATCTGTACGTAATGTAGATTCATTTATACCGTCAAACACAGGACATGGATGTATGCAATCCGTCACTGGAATTTTATAGTATTCCAATGTATAGTTTAGAAATTATGACAAAACAAAGGTTTTTATTTCGAAACTTTAGAGGTCTCGTATGACAAAAATTTATTTGAACTTCTAACATTATTTTGACCTCTTCTATTTGCTCCCGAATTTTTGGCATTAAGTTCCTGAACACCCTGCATAAGTAAAATATATTCATATTCACAAATACTTTCTTAAAGAACAATATAAAATTTATAAATTGCTATTAGCTACAAATGTTATGGTCAATAGTCATTCGATACTTCACTCATGTCGCCAACCGTTTAAAACAAAAATTTGCGTGCGTAAAAGTTACATTACGATACGCAAATGCGTTTTATAATGAAGATTTTTATAAGTGCAAAATATAAAAAAAAATTTACCGTCTGGGGATTGTAATTACTTACCTATTTTTAAACATAAAAATGCTAAATATTTTTTATTTCAATAATGACTTAGAATGCTTAACACGTAAACATTTATACAACGTATTCGAAGAACACAGCTATTAACTCTAGACTATTTTTATTTATCTTATGTTTTGGTTTAAAATTAATAGATTTTATCAAAAAGCAGAGGAAATTTATTGCACTGACCCTTACATTGTGAAAGTCCATCTGAACACTGAATAAAGAACTTTGTAATAAAACTTTCATTATTTATTTTTTTTTGTTGGGTTGTTGGTGGATGTTATTTATTGTGTGCGTTTGGCAGCGGATACAGAGCTGTGGCTGCATTATTCCCTTACTACCGGCTATTTGGAAAAGCTACTGGAAAACCACAGAAGACCAGTAGACCGGTAGTCATTGAGGTAGTTACTAGCTGATTGCTAGTGGGGAGGAATCGGGGAAGTCTTGGTTTTTGTCTGGATCTTGGCTAGGGGTAGCGCCGAAGAGGCGGAGAGGAAGGTATGGGTATTTTATAGAGGGAAGTCTGAAAAGAGGAAGTCGGTGCATAGTCTAGTGGGATTTTAGGTAGTTTTTGGTTTGGTTGTTTTGGGAATTAAGGCGGCTTCGGACAAGGTTAGGCTAGGTTTAATGTGCGTTTCTCGCCCCTCCATTGCGGCCAATCTCGGGCCTAGTGTGGCTCACTCCTAAGGGTTACAATTTACCATCCAGTCTGCACTTCTTCATTTCCAAAGCGGGGCAGTAGCAAAGAATGTGCTCTGCCGATTTGTCTGCCACACTGCAGTAGCAACAGTCCGACGTATTACTCAGACAAAGCTTCCTCAGGTGGTTTCTCAAACGGCAGTGTCCAGTCAATTGTCTAGTAAGAATGAGTAGGATACTTCTACTCCATTCCAGTAACTGTGATGTTTGGAGGGTTGAGATATAAACGCTTTCGAGTGGATAAGCCCCGGTATATTCTCCGAGTGCAGAAGGGTTTCCCTCGCTGCCCAACTGTAGATAATGTCCTTGGCATTGCTTTTTGCAACCCAGAGTAGCGCGACTCTTATTTTCTCCAAGGTTATTAAGGGATTTGATACAGCTCAACACCATCTTTAAATCAACCTGGGCGGATTTCAGTGCTTTTAAAGTTGTCAAACTGACCGACATTATGTATATGCTTTGGTTTACCAGGGATTGATCAATCATCTCCCTTGCGCACAAATCTATGGCAAACATTTTCGCCTGAAAGGTAGTAGCGTACTTGCCAAGGTTTATTGAAATGTCAACTCTCGGTTTTCTGCTCCCACTCCCAGTGGGTTTTTCGAGCCATCCGTGTGTAAAACACAGTCAGTCCCAAAGAAGGAGATTGCTCCTTTTCATTCGTCTCTACTTGGGAATAGGACGTTATAAGCCTTTTCCACGTGTACACGTGTGGCAAGCATGTCTGATATTATTCCAAGGACTTGGTGGGAATTTATTTCCCCATAGTGCTTCCCCCGTGGTCTGTAAAGCGTTCACAAATAGGGGAGATGATGTTTTCGTAGACTACTGGAGTCCGTCAAGGCTGATATTTACAAAATCAGAGAATGGCTCATGCGTAAAAGGTTGATTTTCGTGTTATAAAAGATGGCTCTGTAGTCTTTCTACACTAGTCGAAAAAAAAGTTCCCTGGTTCTTTGCGGTAAGAAAAGTTGTGAGAGATTTGGGTCGATTTTGATACTGATTGTGCGGTTTGTCAGGTGTGGGTAACTAACTAAGTTTGACGACTTCGAGAGGAAGATAGATGCTCATGAACTTCCTGACTAGTACGATATGTCATACCTTGTCAAAAGCCTTCTGAACATCCAAGAAGATGGCTGCAAAACAGTGTTTGTAGTTGAGAATTTTTGTAATCGTTGTATGGAAATTTACAAGCAGGTCAGTAGTGGAATGTTCTGATCTAAAGCCTGATTGGTTAAATGGAATTATGTGCTCGGAGCAGAAGTTCCAGATAAAGTGCTTCAGCAAGCGCCCAAGAAAATAACCCAGAACGCTGATTAGTGAGATTGGCCGGTATGACCCAGGCCTTGGGATCACAACGGGGTTGGCATTTTTCCAACATTTTGCGGATATATTCCTGATCTAGTCTTAACAGTACGTTACCTAGTTAAATCAACATCTCTTAAAATCAAATGACAAATGAAATATTTTAATCTAATAATAATATACAAAAGTTTTATTGCAAAGTTTTGTTTATTGTTCTTATTCTAAAATAGTTTGAAAATTAATAATACTTACTATCTAATACAAAAGACTTTCGATTAGTTTACCCAAAAAATTTCTTATTAGGTACACCCATCAATAATTTGTCATAATTTGTTCGAATTATACCAATACTTGTGTTTTTTTTTATATTTGAAATTATTAAATTTGCTCTTTCCGTTATAACAAAACATAAAAAGAAATTGCACGTATTTGTAAATTTGTATCATACAACATAAGTAATTTAATTTCATATAAAAATAGCACACAATGATGATATTACGTTTCAATTTTCCGGTATATAAACAATCGTTATTTATGCCTACGTAATATATATGTCGATGGCCAAAAATAAACCAACTAATAACCAAGTAGGTAAATAGATTTTTTTTCGACGATTGTTCTTCTGTTACGATCTAGAAATTCAAGCCAGCGTGATGCATAAGTGATGAAGTACATAAAAACTAATAGAAACCTGTTTTAATACTATATCATATTTTGGAACTTGACCAAACCATAAGTCAAACTATGATTATTTAAAATACAGGTCATACTTATATGCGAATTATTGTTTGTCAGCTAGGTGGTCTCATTATATATTCGTTTAGAGAGTTATTTATCTAATTATTAAAACAGTGACGGAGATCGAGATATTACGATAGTATTAGTGTCTAAATATATAAATTCTTAACGTGAGCTGTCTGCATCTATGATTTACTATCTGATTAGTATCTGTGACCTTTTGGTGTCCTGCTTAGCATAAAGATTTGCATCACTTGAAATGCAACAAGAATACTACCAAAAGCAATAAATCAAGGAGCTACATGAATACAAACTATAAATGTAGGAGTTTCTTCCGAATTAAAAGCAACTACTTATCGAACTTTGCTAAATAGCGACGTGTTAAATACTTGAATAAAGGGAAAATTAAATAATTTTGTCTTCACACATAAATAGTTATTTGCATTTCAAAATCTGAAAACTAACTTATAGAAGCAAGGAGTGTTAAAAATACCGAGCTCCTGAAAATGTTTTCTTAATGTATTAAACTTTAATCTAATGTATTAAACTTACGAGCCCCTATGAGAATTACACCTAACACACAGTTTTGACACTTTAAAAATTAGTAACAATGTGATATTTTTTCAAAATCATTTAAGTAAGATTAATGAATAAAATTTTGTAAATAAATAATTGTGGTTAATTTAATCAAGAAATATTATCTTTTATTAAAATGAATGTCAAATAAATACTTTTATAAACAAATTGTATGAGCATTATCAATGCAACCAAATATACACATCGGTATGGTATGCTTTTGTTTCCAAGGTAAAATAGTCCTATTGATTTTTTTACTTATAGAAGTATGATTTAAGGTTTGTTATAAGTGTCTTATTATTTTCCTAAAAATTGCTTTGAAATTTCAATAAGTGTAATTTTTGGGTATACTATGGGTATAACCAAAACATCAAAAAATGAAAAATTACAGGAATTAAACGTAACATGCAACACATATACGTATCTTTGGTACGTAAGGCTATTGAGTTTACGTATTTTGTCTCACATGAAAGAAATGCGTGTCAAATACGTATCATTATGAATACGCAAAATTCAAACACCTGATCTGAAGAAAAAAAACTAAAAATGATAAACAATACTTTTTTATATATTGCACTTATAAAAATCTTCATTATAAAATGCATTTGCGTATCGTAATGTAACTTTTACGCACGCAAATTTTTGTTTTAAATGGTTGGGAACATGAGTGAAGTATCTAATGACAAGACTATTGACCATGACATTTTTGGCTAATAGCAATTTATTAATTTCATATTGTTCTTTAGAAAGTATTTGTAAATATGAATATGATATTTTACTTATATAATATATTATTATGATGTAAATCGTCATCTTCTGTAAAATGCACCTTTTCATTTTCAATTTGCATTTTTGTTAAATTTGTGCTTGTTTTGATTTCAATACTGTGTTTGAATACTTATTAGCTTTTGTTAAAGTTTATCAACTAGTACACTTATACCCATTCGTATATTTTCGATTAAAATCGGATCGGCATCTTTATGTGCAACGTACCTCACAACTCAACAAAAATTGTTACTATGCATGCTTTGCTGTCATTAGATACGTTTACGTTTATTTTGATGGAGCTGTCTTAAGTGTCTAATATTAAAAACACATTACTTAACACATAACGTTTCTCGATTACCAATTAATTTCACTAATTTCACACATAACATCTGGTCTTTAACCATTACCAAATCTCCTACTTCGTATTTCTTGATGTTAACGTTACTCAGTCTATTTTCCTCTATTTGTTTGTCCCTGTTCTTTTTCAATCTTGATGCAACTTCTTAATTATCCTTACTTTCATTTCCTAATAATAATTTCATTTATTTCTGCTACTAATGGATCTTCATTTAGCCCAATCGCTTTATATTTAAAAACTACCTCGAATGGAGTGCATTTAGTAATTCTATGTATAGTCGTGTTTAAGCTCCATTGAATATCGCTGATTTTATCGTCCCAATGGTACTTATCATTTTCATCATCACAATCTGTGCTTGACGACAAACAGGATAAAATTGTTTAGTTTAACCTCTCAATTTGACCGTTACCCCTGGGCGTTCCTGCCGCAATTTTTACATGCTGTATGTAATGGTCCTTACAAAATCTTTCAAAACAGTCTGCGGTGAAAGCTGTGCCATGATCGGTGATGATTCTAGATGGTTTCCCATAGTGAGATATAAATTCTCGTACGAACAGGACGGTTTCTTCAGACGTAGTTCTTTGAACAGGTTTCAGCACAGTGTACTTTGCAAAGCCATCTATTAATCCTAACACATAATTGTTATCTCTTGGAGTCCGAGAGAAGGGTCCCAGATGATCCAAGTGAACAGTATGAAAACAAACATTGCCTTTATCTAAAGGATGTAAACATTTTGGATTCCTGGCGTTAGGTAGCTTATGATATAAACAACTAATACATCTGTTCACGTATTGTGTGACAGAATCCCGCATTTTTGGAAAATAATAATTTTCGTTAAATTTAGAAAGCGTCTTGTCGATACCCAAATGATTAATATTTCTATGGGTCATGCTAATGACTTCGTACTGCAGATCTTTAGGTACATACAACCTCATTCGATTTTTCTTTAATTTATAAACTCTACCACGGCAAAGAGTATACTTCTTGGGAGTTTCCTGATCCGCATTTTCTAGCTTATGACATATTTCCAAAACTTCTGGAGAATTTCTCTGTATTGCCGCTATCCAATAGGTTGCGACGTTAATGTGTAAGATTGGTAGTCCTATGATTTCTGTTTCTTTAGCATCCTCTACCGGATTACGACTCAACGCGTCAGCGACAGCATTTAGTGTAGAAGAATGATATTCTATTATGTATTTAAACTCAGATAGTCGCATGAACCACCTTCCAATTCGTGGATTTAGGTCCAGTTTATTTTGCAGCATCTTAAGGCTGTTACAATCAGTCCTTATAATAAAGGTTATCCCAATTAAATAAACTCTAAACCGTTCTACAGAATTTACAATGGCTAATGCTTCTAATTCGTAAGAGTGATATCGAGACTCTTCGGCTGTAGTTTTTCTGCTGAAGTAGCTTATAGGGTGAAGTTTCTTATCAGTTTGTCCTTGCAATAAAATGCCACTTATACCAAGACTCGATGCGTCGGTATGCAACTCCGTACGTGCCTTAGGGTTATATATGCATAAAATAGGTTTTTCACACAACAACCTTTTTACATTATTAAAGGCTTCTTCGTGGATTTCTGTCCAATGGAATTTGTTACCTTTCTTCAATAAATCGGTAAGCGGTTTCGTTATTAACGAAAATCCATTCACGAACCTTCGAAAATAGCTAGCCAATCCAATAAAACTTCTAACACTTTTAAGATCCGTGGGTCTTGGAAAGTTTCTTATGGCAATCGTTTTAATCTTACCAGAAGGTATGCCACTTTCGCTTATTTCAAAACCTAAATAATCAATTTTGTACTTAAAGAAATGACATTTATCCAATCTTAATCTTAAATTTGATTCTCTCAGAATCTCTAATGTTTCTCTTAAGTAAGCTAATCCTTCATCGACTGTACTCGATGATATATGATGGTGTCATCTAAATAACATAGTGCATCAGAATGTTTCAGCTTGCAAAAAATATTATTCATTACCCTTTGGAATAATGCTGCTTTACCTTCATAATCAGTCTGAATGACACATCTTGGAATAGCATAACCTTCTGGTCGGAAGCAAATATCATAATTTTGTAGATCGGATTTAATTGCGATATGACCTAAATAATTATCAGGGAGTATTGTACTTTTAGTAGTTTGTAAAATAGTTTTCTCTTCAATAGTGGGAGACACATTACATTCCTCAATTATGAGTTCTTTATTTCTACTAATTATTTGAACATTTGGCAACTCTGTAAACAGGTGTCCCACTATTAAAGCGACCTTTTGGCTATGTTCAGGTACAACATGTACCCTCACTTCACCAACAACATTATTTTTTTTTAAATACCTGTAAAGAGACCTAATGGTTTAACTAAACCGTTACCATACCCTACTAGCGGTTGTGTATTCACTTTGTAATAAGTGAAACCCATTTGTTCTGCTATATTTGCTCTTAATGTAACACAACTACTGCCAAGGTCCACATAACATTCTACAGGTTTATTGTTTAAATAAGCAGTTTTAAAATATTTTTTATGACTATCCTCAGATGAATTTATAACAAAATAGTATTATTTGTATCCGAAGTACTGGATACTTGATCAATATTTGAATTATTGTTAGTTTTCTTTTTGGGATACTCCCTAGCATAATGACATTTAAAACAAGAAATAATTTTTTGTCTAACTACAGTATCCTTTTTAACTTCACTACTTTTACTAAACTTATCAGAGTTTTTATTTGCATACCTTTTAATATAGTTAGCTCCTTCTTTCAAGTCTGGAAATAATTGGTTTACTTTCACATACCTGCTAAGTGGCCCTAGATAGTCTCTGAACCTCGAATCGTTTAGTCCATGAACCATCCATTCTATCTGTTCCCTTTCACTCATTCCACACTTAACACATCTAGAAAGTTCCTCGAAGTAATATTCAACAATCTCTTGATTTGGTTTCCATTTGTAGTTCTGTGCCTGTAATCTTAAATCAATGGTGCTCGTCTCGATTGAAGATGTTTCACAAAGTAAAATCTTCCACTCTTTCCAACTCTTCGTTTGACAGGGCTAACTATTTCTTTTCGCAACACCTTCTAACTTGGCTAGAGCATAATGTTTCATCGAATTGAATCGAATAACCGATAGAAATTTGGTGGAGATTTGATTTGTATACGAGGGTTAAAAGATAAATAGAAGAGCCCAGATTTAGGATTTAAGATCCTCTACAGGGTGGGGTGGCGTAATTGTGTGGAAGTCGCGTTGCCCTGGGTGGTTTGAGTGGGGTTAAGGGATAGATAATGGCTCGGTGTGGTAGAAAAGTGGCAGAAGAGTGCCGGTGGGTGTAGCGAGGCGGGGGTTTGGCTTTTGACTGGAAGAACTCGCAGAGAACGGGCCCGAATTGGGGGGGGGCCGACGGGACATCGTGGAGAATCGGGTACAGAGCTGTGGCTGTATTGTTCCCTTCCTGTCAGCCATTCGGTAAAGTGTTATAGGGAAACCACAGAAAACCTATAACCTGACAGAGCGCCGGAGAGGAGTTTGCGGGGTAATTCGAGGAATTAAGAAGATTCCTCGAAAGAGTTACCCGGGTTATGTTGAGTAAGAGAAAGATGTATTATTGTATCCCACAAGAGCGGGGGATGGTGTTGTGGGGTGGTCCCCGTAGTGGGTTTTAGCGAATCGCTAGGGGAGATGTGTCGAGGAATACTTCGTATTCCTCGGGGAGGGTGTCTCGGGGGGCTGCTTGAAGTAAGCGGAGTGGGAGATAGGGGATTTTTTTCTTTGGTTTGCGTGAGCGGCGATTGATTTGCCATGGAAGTTTTAGGGTGTTTTTAGCCTGGGTGTTGTCGGAGAGAAGGGTGCGCTGGACGTAGCACGATTGGAGATTTTGGAATCGTTCGAGAACGGGGGTGATGTTCGTGTTTTGGTAGACTACAATGCTGGGGGTGAGACGGTTTTGATATTTGCAATATCCGAGGATGGCTCGTTCACAAGACTGGATGGTGCTTGTGATGCTGGTGGAGGCGGTGCTATATAGAATTGCTTTGTAGTCAAGGAGTGGGCGAATAAAAGTTTTGTAGGTGTGCAGAAGAGTGGAGGGGTGGGTTCTACATAACGTTTCATTGCAATTTCATCCCAATCGTACAACTCACCAGTTTCTTCCATTTTATCAATCCAATGGTTAATGGCAATATTGCTAATAATATTGCTAAAATTTTTGTACCCACTAGCAACATATACTATATTATTTTGTATCTCAGCTTCGGTTGTGTTATCTACCATTGTTGTCTGTAATTTCTCGGTGCTCATTTCAACTATGATTTCCTCAATAGTTTCAGAAATATTCCGCTGAACAGCCAAGGTTTCAATAACACGTGAACTTATAGTAATCTCAGTAATCCCACTTCTGAAAAAATGTCGTACACTTCTCGTGTACTGTTTCTTTATTGGTCAGGATTCCAGTAGGAGTATTAAATATACGTTCCAGTATAAATAAACTTAGCGAGTATTTTAATAATTTATTAACAAACCAAACAAACTTAATTGGCATTCACCTTTTACATTGCGATCATAGAATGCAAAAATATATATATATATATATATATATATATATATATATATATATATTTTCCTGGAGGGGATTAGGAATCTGCAAACAGACAAATGAGCTGGCTATATGCGATCTTAAGTGCTCAGATAGTGTCGGGTTGACTTTGCTAGTCGACCGACTAAACCCTTCCCCCTCTATACAGCGCTATAGTATTGGAAACCGCTTTCGCATTACTTCAATACTATGCACCGGACCTTCCGTTTTAGGTTTGTGGGCTTCACTCACTGGTAAGTATTTATCAATTTGTCATATTATATACATGTTTACTTCAGGTAATTTGTAACGCTTTCACCTTCTAAGCGTTACTATGGCCACCCTTGAAACAAAATGTTCGTTTAAAATCTCGGGCGCCAGTTGTTTTAACGTGGTATGCTCCACGGCCCCTTGACACTGAGCGTCAAGAGCTCCAGATAGCCTCAGATGGAGGTTACGGCGAATTCTAGGGGTCGTGTTGAACTTAATTTAATTTACTAATTATTCGTGCTGGTCCTCGGTTTAGGGAGTTACAGAAACGGTAATTCATACTATCTTTTACTACTCTGTGATCGAATTTATTTGTAAAACTAACTAACTAACAAAATTACTGAAAGGAGAAGCAGTCAAAACGGTAAGGTTTCCCAATATGGTACCAATCGGCCGGGTAGACGAACAAGTTGTAACTGAGCTACCGCCAAGTTCGAGATGCCCTTTGGATTGTAATTATAACTGAAAAATTTTAATTTAAAAGCGAGAAAAAAAATATTCGGCTGCCAGACGGGCAAAGAACGTTTTAAATCTGCCAGGTAACGAACGAGTTGTAACTGAGCCACTGCCAAGTTCGAGATACCCTTTAGATTTTAATGGTAATCAGAAAACTTCGATTTAATAGCAAAAGTATAGATTCGTTCACTAGACGGGAAAAGAACGTTTTAAATCTGCCAGGTTATTGAACGAGTAACTAAGCCACTGCCAAGTTCGAGATACCCTTTAGATTTTAAATTAAAAGCGAAAACTGTGATTTCGATTAAAAAAAAAGTTTGGTTGATGAAACGGTAAAAACGGTTTAAATCTGCCAGGCAAACGAACGAGTTGTAACTGTGCCACTGCCAAGTTCGAGATACCCTTTAGATCTTAAATTAAAAGCGGAAACTGTGATTTCGATTTAAAAAAAATATATTTTGGTTGATGAAACGGGAAAAAAACGGTTTAAATCTGCCAGGTAAACGAACGAGTTGTAACTGAGCCACTGCCAAGTTCGAGATACCTTTTAGATTTTAATTGTAACCGGTAAACTTCTTAAAAGGAACTAAAATAATAAAAAAAATTGTATTTAAGAGGGGCGTCAAAAATGTGACAGCTGAAAACGGGTGGCAAGCCTGAATTGTACCCAAAATTTCAATCATTTTGTAAACAACAAATCTAAAGAACGCCTTTAAATTACGTATTCAAATTTTAACAGGATATAGCTTAGACCTTTCTCTAGGAGATAAGGTTTTTTAGTTAAGTTTTATATTGTGATAAAAGAGATATTGGTGTCTAAGTGATGGTATGTTTTTAAAAAGTTTGACAATTTGTGATCACGAATTTTAACGCCAGAAGCTTAACTCCTAAAGAACGCATAGAGAATGCGACTAGCAAAATATGAAGTTAAAAAAAGATATATTTTTTGAGATTTGTTGCACGCAAAATTTGAACATTGCGCTAATCTGTCAATTTAGTTCAACAGTTTTGGTGGCGCTATTTTCAAAGACGTATGTCGATTCTAATTCTCCAAACTTCACTTAACATAACCAACCTAACCTTATTTCTCGTTTATAACGTCAAAATAATATATTAATTTTAGTGTTTTGCTTTTAAATATATATTTGTCTATAATAATATTCGTTTATAATTTACCAGAAGTTAAAAAAAAATTAATTTTAAAGTATATTTTCACAATTTGCGTTGGTGTTTATATTGTTTATCCAACATTATCCAACTGTGATATGTGCAGTGTTGTTGGAATTTAGTGTTATGAACCGTTGTTATTTCCTAAATTACTTTTTACTTAAACACAGTTGTCTTATTTTAGTCGAATTGGTAAAAATGCGAGTTTTGGGAGACCCGATTTTTGTTTATACTTTTTTTTTAATCTTTTAAGTTACCTAATCATTATCTTATACATTTATTTGTTAAATAACTAAACCCAACCTAAGGGATTTACATATATAAATTAAAACCACATATTATGTGAATATTAACAGCTAAGTGTTAAACTGTTTTTCTAAATAGGCATGATAATAATGTCCACAAAGTAAGGGTTTCTACAATATTTATTTACATGTTCAATATGCATAAATATAATAGCTTTCTCTTTAGATAATGTGAAGAATTAAAATTTACAGTCAAATATGTAATATTTTTATTAAAACAGTTTTACAAATTTGGGTTGGATACATTTACTTGTTATTTACTAATAATATGCAGATGTTATTAGGTAATGTTTGAAATGTAATTGAACCTTAAAATAAACATTTGTATTTTAAAACACATAGTAGTAGCCCACAATAGGTTTCATATTGATGTAGCCATGGGTTCTATAATGGTCCAGATTCAATGTTTTTGAAGAAACAGTTCTAAAAAATAAAAGATTAGAATTAACAGTAAAAATTATTAATTATTTACTATAAATAGAATAAAATCTGTGTAGGCAGTTACTTCAGGTCCAAAATTTTTGAGGAAACAGTTCTAAAAAATTAAAGATTAGAAATAAAATATAAAATAATTCATAACATTACTAACTCGGTTACAAATTTTGTCAGTCTTCTTACTATCAACAGAATACAACCAGTGTAGGCAGTTACTTACCAAAGTTTTTGAGGAAACAGTAGCATACATTTTAAAAACCATCGATTTATTTCTCCAACAATTTAGGTAATTATCTAAACATATATGGTTGCCAGAAAAAGTATATTGCTAAAATAGTATTTTCAGGACATTTTTTAAATACTTTAGAAAAGTAGTAACCTATTGAATCTTGTAGAAATATTTTGTTTACCATACTCCACCTAATAAAATAATCAAAAATTAATCAAATAGTTTTGATTTAGATAGTAATATTCTTCCTGGTCTATCCTAGTATTTAAAGTAGACAAAGGATGGCTCAAAGGACGAGTAGCATTAACACTTCTCTGAGATGTCCTAGTAGGTAGGTACTCAAAAAGAAAAAAAAATCATATATCTAATATGCAAAATACCTATATCAATACATCTTTTAAAACTAAATTTGATATTTAGATCATAGATAATAAAATAAATAATACCTACCTATTAATTGTAAAAAAATTAAACCAGTAAATAAACAAATTAAAACTTACCTCTATCACTTCTGATTACTAGATGGAGAGTGCTTTCAAATGTAAATAAAATATGGATCTTTATAAAATAAATAAGATTTTTTCATTTGTGTGAAAGATACCAGTTAAAAAATTATTATGTATGTATTGAAATTAAAATGTATCCTATTGGATGTATCCAATATTGTATCCAATAGGATACATTTTAATTTCAATTGATTGCACAAAGTATGGAGTTGACATTTTTGGAATATAATTAATAGCCATAATTTAATGATTCAATTAGTTTTATTAAGATATACCCATAACATTAACAATTATGTTTAGTACTTGCAAGAGTATTGTTGGCCAATTGCTGATAGTCAGCTTCTCCCAATTCTTTAGGTATCTCAAAATAAAAATAAACTATAGGTAAGCTTTATTGTAGGGTGTACTTTACTTTGTACTCCATTTTTCATTAAATCATGGATCTGGGTGGTAATTTAGGAATGTCCAATACTCTCTAAAAAATAAATGATATTTATTTATTTAGGCAGTAAATAATTAGCAAGGTACTTACTTGAAGTCATATTGAAGACAGACTAACCTGTTAATGTTTACAAACATTATAGTAACACTTTTGCAATAATCATCAAACGTTTTGGAAATGTATAAATTTTTCCCCACAAAATATATTCTAAAAATTTACATCTACTTCAACACCTTCAAATAATACATCCATCAGAAAGTAAATAAAATAATCTCTGATCAAACTAACCTCGTTTAATTTTGCATTGTTGCCAATACATTTCAATCTCAATTTTAAAAAAGGTATAATTATAAATATACTTTCCACTTTATTTCAATGTTTCTTTAGACCATGTTGATGTGTGTATATAGAAACCGTAATATGTTTTTATTATAATTAATATATTTATTCTAATAAATACCTTAATTAGTAAGGGTTAGTACCAGAGCTGGGTAGTATCCGGATACTTCTGTATACGGATATAATATCCGGATATTTTTTATGTATCCGAAAGCTGTATCCAGAATACTTTTTAAATCTTGTACCCGGTATCCGGATACTGTTTTTGATATTCAGATACTTTTAAATATTATTTATTGCCCTCCGATAATGCACCTAACGTAGGCACAACACTGCCCTTCCTTTAATTCAGATGTGTCTAACATGTTAAATCCCATTTTTCGTACTGGTTACCGTTATAATATATTATTCTTTTGACTTTTAACGTCCTTCTGAAAAGTGTAGTTCTTTTTCACGGGTATGAGGACAGGCATATAAAGAAACCAATTAAATTTTGGCCGACGTTTCATCGATTTATTTCGACATCTTTATAAGTTTTTGCCCTGAAGATGTCGAAATAAATCGACGAAACGTCGGCCAAAATTTAATTGGTTTCTTTATATGCCTGTCCTCATACCCGTGAAAAAGAACTACACATATATTATTATATTCTAATGGAGCTTTGTTTTTACCTATAAATCAGTTATAAAGTTTCATAAGTACGTTATTTATTATTTATATTTTCTATATCTCTCTTTTCAAGAACCCCCTTGTACCCTGTATTTATAATTATTAGAAGAAATTATTTTTCGGATTATAATAAAGGACATCCTAATATTTATATCTTTATTTTCGTGTACCTACAAGTACAAATAAGTACACCCCCTAAAAAGTTTGAAAACTCGGCTGCTCCGACGCTGGCTAAATTCAATATCAAAAGCTCAGGCAGTGACACGAAAAAGTTTTTCGTTAGCTCATCATTAAATGTATTTTTATTATTATATATTACATTAAAAATACATGCACATCACATAGTTTTAATACTAATAATTTATGCCCTTTTTAAAAAAAGTATCCTAGGAAGTATCCGGATACTTTTTTTCAATATCCGACCCAATTTTGATTAGTACAATAAATTTCATTAATTAATTATTTGTTAGGAATGCCGAAATCTTATTTTATTTTATTTTTTTTATATATCCATATTTTAAATCCTAAAAACAATTAATTTGTTACGCCTATGAAACACAACAAACTTCCTAAGTGCATCCAAATAAAATATTTTTTAATAAAAAATATACAGGTATCTTTCATCTGTTTATGGTCTCAAGGTCAAATGTATGTGTGCGTCGTGAAAATATTCAAAGATTTACGAAGCAAAACTCATATTTTCATCTCTGTCTAAGATAAAGAAAGTCAACAAGCTCTAAAAATATTCAAATTTATAATAGGTTTGTTCCAACCAAGCAAAGAACTGTTCTAGAACGGTAATATTACCACTCACGAGACCAAATTAGTGCACTGCGCAACTCACTACACCACTGCGCACAAAAATTACTATTTTAGAACGGTTCTCTGCTTGGTTGGAACAGACCTAATAAAAATACTAATTTGAAACCACTATCGCCATCTACTCTACATTCTTGTAATTTAAAAATAACCAGATTTTTCACTAAATTCAGGCAGTCTTACCAAATTAGAAACGCCCCTCTTAAAGTGTACCAGAGTTTCGACACACAGAGCATAATTTTATATAAAACGAATTGAAAAAAAATCAAATTCTAAACATAGTTTAGGACCAGCAAAAGACTATTATCCCCTAATTAGCAACGTAATAAAACATTTTTTTTAAATATAACACACTTTATTTACGACTGTTGTAAATTTCAAAAAAAATAACAAAAAAAAGTAAACAACAAAAGAAGTCGGAAAAAAGTTAATGTAACCGGTCAGATTTATAATAACAAAAATAATTCTCCGCTACGAAGGTACGAAAATTGCAGGTTTTAAAATCAAAAATTATTTACCTTTCAATTACGGTGAGGTTTCTCTAAAATTTTTAGCTTCGGCGGGTCGGTAACGGCACACACTGTATTTCGGTTTTTCAAAAAGAAAACGAGAAGAGTCGGGAAAGAGCAGACTGAACGAGAGCAGACCGAAAAAGACCTGAATATATATATATATATATTAAACCAGAAATTTTTGGGGTATACGGCAATGTGTTTTAAGAAAACTCTTTTACTTGTTTTCCAAGCTTTCGAAATATATTTATTTCATTATCAAGGAATAAGCACGAGTATAAACAAAATTGGTGTTAAAAAAATGGTAAATATAACATCAAAAACTATTTTAACTTTAATTTGGAATTTAAACAATATTTTTTAAGTCAAATTATTTATAAAACAAAATAACGTCATAAAATGAATAAACCACTTAATTGCTTAAGATAAAATGTAATAATAAAAGAGTAGAAAATAATAGGTTATAATTTTTTAATTTCTTCTTTCATGAAAAATGTAAATTTTGATTAAAATATTTAATTGTTCTATGATAAAAAATAAGGATATCTTATTCTTTTTTATAATTTTGATTTAAGCTTCTAAAATGTCATTTAAAATCAAAATAAAAATGTCAAATAAATGTCATGAATTTTAGGTATTATTTAGATCTTTAATTGTAAGTTTATCCAAAGATAGCAGATAATAATAAATGTCACTCAAGTTTTTATGGTCACTTTTTTTATTCATAACAGTGGCGGCTTTTCTTTATGTGCTGCTGAGCTGCAGAACTACCAAACAACCATAGCAAATCTTAATTATTAAAGAATAATTAATATAGTTTTATTTCAAATCTGCCATATTATCATATTAAACATCAACTGTTAATAATAATTCACCAACAACGATGATTAATATTATTTTTTTTACGTATTTACTCCTCTAGTGAAACCGTATAATTTTTTTACGTATTTGGTGCTCCAGTGAAGCAATCTTTTTACGTATTTGCTGCTCCAGTGAAGCCGCGTCGATAACAACCGAAACACTGGCAGCGGTAAAATGCATTTATTAGGCAAACGGCGATCTTAGCCGATGTGCTTTGGCAATCGGCTGGGCCACTGATTAACGGCCTCGGAAATGAGCTGCAATTCACGACAGTTATTCGTGACCGTTGCATCTGTGCCGTGTTTAGAAATTCTTAGGTTACAATTTTGTTTAATTTGTTTTGTTCGAGCGTGTTTAAAACAATGGAGTTTCAATTTAAATAAGGTGTAAATAAAAAATAAATTTGTCGTTATTAGTTACTATTAATTAGTATTAAAGCTAATTTTATTGTTTTTGTTTTCGTATGTTATTCTATTTCTATTATTTTATATTGGCCGTGGTTCATGCAGCACACCCTATAGCAGATGTCACGAGCCATAATATCATTGTCTTGTGATATAGATGCTATTTCCAAAAAAAGTCTTTTTTTATTGTTAATTTGTACATCCAAAATACTAACGGAAGCATAATCGATAAGATGGTCATTAGTTATTGAATGTTTAGCCAATTCACATCTTTCAGAATGTAACCTGGTATCACTCTTATGCAAGGATAAACGTTGTTTTAATCTTTGGCCAGTTTGACCTATGTATTTTTTGTCGCAAGCAGAACAAGGAATACAATATACTACATTAGATAAATCCAAAATTGGAGTTGTATCTTTTACTTTATTAAAAATTTTGTTTAAGGTAAGACATGTTCTACTCGTAATTTGAATATTATTTAATGGTTTAAAAATTCTACTTAATTTAGATGTAATTTCTCGAATGTATGGTAATGATACATATAATTTTGTATTATTGGTTTGAATGTCTAATTCTTTATTATTTTGATCATATCTATTTATATTGTAAGAATTATTACTCAAATATATATATATATATATATATATATATATATATATATATATATTGTAACGTTTATTTATTTTTACTAGTCTTTTTAATTTATTTTTAAACTATTTAAATCACTAACACTGTTTAATTTATATAACACAATTTATTTACAATACTTTAATTTATGTAAGACAATATTTACAATCGCATTTATCTAACAACATACTACTGACTAACTAACTAAAATATTCAAATCGGTCCTTAATATATAGGTAAGTATTGTTCCAGCATACTCCGGTCTTTTCTGGTAGTTTTCTCGATCGTTCGACGGCTTCGCTCATCGGGCGCCGTTGAAAGAAACGTATTCTGGAATATTCTCGCGTCTTCCGTCTGCTTCGCGTCTGATCATAGCGCCAGGGGCGTACTCGCACAACATTGCCCCCTCCTTAAGAGATAGTTCCTCCTGGAACTTTTACGGAATTGAGACTGGATGGAGATACTTGCAACTGAATCCTCGTCTACAATTTCCAGTTGCATGGAAATAACATGGAATGGTCTTTGATGTCAGCTGGACACGGGGCAAATGGCTGCATACCAACACTTGGACTTCGGTATCTTGAAAGATTACTTCCACCATATTTCGGATGACCCTCCAATCCAATGAGTTGCACTCTATTTTCGGCATGGCTAGCTTCTGTATGTTGGACTTCAATACGTGCTCTCTCAAGTTAAGTAATGATTCCCATATATTTCGATAAGTGGGCTGGTCTTGGTAGGTATTCTTGGTAATCAGATAGAAGAGGCAACGGGAGTCATCTCGAAGTATCAAAGCCTTCCCAGTGGCTGGTAACTGATTTCGAAGTTCTGACAGTCGACCAAACTTCCTTCGAAAGACAGACGCTAATCCTCGGCCGTCGCTGATAGTGGCGGAAACGCTATGGGCCAATGAGTAGTCATCAGGAAGTGTGAACAGGTCTTGCTGTTTCTCAATAGTCACGCCGTATCTAGCTTTCCCAGTACCTCCATATGCACCCATAAATTCTTCGAAAGCAAGGTCGGGTGTATCTTGGACTTGATTTACGACTTCTTCTTCCTGGTCATGATCTCCTTCAAATTTCGCCAGTCGGTTTCGGTGTACTACCTTAGGTTTTCCATTCGGGGTCTTTATTATACGGTATATGACGTCATTGATTCTTTTCTTGATGATGTATGGACCCTCCCAAGATTGTTGTAACTTTGGTGAGTACCCCTTCCGTCTTTTCGGGTTATGGAGCCAGACTTTGTCACCTTCTTGGAAACATCCTTCTATAGCTTGGGTATCATACCGTTTCTTCATCCTGTCACTGGCAACTTGGAGATGGGAGCGAACCAAATCATGCATGTCGTCCATTTTTCTACGTAACTGGATTACATAGTCTTCTCCAGCTATATCCTCTCCAGGTCGGCATCCAAACTCGAGGTCGCATGGTAACCTCATCTCGCGTCCAAACAAGACTTTTGCTGGTGTTTGACCTGTTGATTCATTGACGGCGGATCGATAAGCCATTGCAAAGAGCGAAATATACTGGTCCCAGTCCCTTTGGTGATTGGATACTACTTTTGATAGATATTTGCCAATAGTTTTATTCATGCGTTCTACCATTCCATCTGATTGTGGGTGCAATGCTGTAGTTCTTGTTTTCTTCATTCCTAAATTGTCACAAATTCCTTGAAAGAGTTGACTTTCGAAGTTCCTTCCTTGGTCACTGTGAATCTCCAAGGGCACTCCATATCGGCAAATAAACTCCTTCACTAGCACGTCTGCGACAGTTGCTGCCTCTTGATTTGGAATGGCGTAGACTTCAACCCACTTCGTAAAATAATCCATCACCACCAACATGTATTTATTCTTATTCTCAGTAGTGGGGAACGGTCCAGCAATATCTAAAGCAATTCTCTCAAATGGGCTACCAACGTTATATTGTTTCATGGGAGCCTTTCCTCTTTTCTGAGGTCCATTACTAGCAGCACAGATGGTACACTTCTTACACCAGTCCTTAACATCATCGGAACTATTCATCCAATAAAACCTTTCCCGAACTCTCTGCAGGGTTTTCTTGACACCAAGATGACCTCCTGATGGACTGTCGTGTAACTGTCGTAGTACTTCGGCTACTCTACTCTTTGGTATAACCAATTGCTTTCTGTTAACGGAACCGTCATCGTTTTCAATTATTCTCTTTAATAAATCGCCTTCCAAAATGAAAGACTCCCACTGAGCCCAATATGATTTAAGGACTGTAGAGAATTTTGACACTTCTTGCCAAGTAGGTCGACGATCTTCTATCTTCCATTCTCTCATTTTCTTTAAGACAGGATCATTATCTTGTTCTTCTTTAATTTTAGTAGGTGCCCAGTCGTCATTAACTACAGTTGTTCGTAGTATTGCAGTTTCTTTTAATTCTGTCCTACTGCAGTGAGAACACTCTTCTGGGCACGGTCTTCTGGAAAGGGAGTCTGCATTTCTGTGACTTATCCCAGCTCGATGTTCGATCCTAAAGTCGTACTCTTGGAGTCGTTCGATCCACCTGGCAATTTGACCTTCAGGGTTCTTAAACTGCATTAGCCATTTTAGGGCTGCATGGTCCGTCCGGATTAAGAATTTTCTTCCATAAAGATATTGGTAGAAGTGTTCCACCGATTTCACAACTGCCAGAAGTTCTCTTCTCGTAACGCAGTAATTCCGTTCAGGTTTGGAGAGCACTTTACTAAAATAACCCAGGACTCTCTCTTGTCCATCTTGAATCTGTGAAAGGACTCCTCCAATTCCGACATTACTGGCATCTGTATCCAAAATAAATTCTCCTTCCGGTTGTGGGTAGCCTAATATCGGTGCTGCGGTTAAATGCTTCTTCAGAGTTTCAAAAGCGGTTTGACAGTTTTCATCCCAGCAGAACTCTCTCGTTTCCTCTGTAAGGCGTGTTAATGGCTTAGCAATGTCTGAAAACTTTCTGATAAATCTGCGATAGTATGTACATAGACCAAGAAAACTTCTTATTTGATGTTTATCAGTTGGTTGTGGCCATTGTTTGATAGAAGCGACCTTGTCCTTATCTACAGACACGCCCTCTTTGCTGACAATATGACCCAGATAATTAACTTTGTCTTGGAATAACTGACATTTCTTTGGATTCAGCATCAATTGGGCAGCTTGAAGTCTTTTAAAAACATCTTCTAAGTTCTTCAGATGTTCTTCGAATGTCTCCCCCAAGACTATGATGTCGTCTAAGTAGACCAGGCATCGTTTTTCCAAGACAACCCTCTTAATACGTTCTCCATCAGCCTTTCAAATGTCGCAGGAGCATTACATAGTCCGAATGGCATGACATTGAACTGAAATAATCCAGAACCGGTGGTAAAGGCTGTCTTTTTCTTTGTCTCTTGGGTCCATTTCTACCTGCCAATAACCAGACTTCAAATCTAAGGTAGAAAATAATTTACTTCCAGCTAGAGTGTCCAAGGTATCGTCGATTCGAGGCAGAGGATAACTGTCCTTCTTGGTAACATTGTTCAACTGACGGTAGTCTACACAGAACCTCGTAGTTCCATCCTTTTCTTGACCAAGACTACTGGAGAGACCCATGGACTGGTAGAAGGTTCTATCACTCCATCTTCTTCCATTTCTCGAACAATCCTTTCAGCTTCTTGCCTCTTTGCCTGTGGTAGTCTTCTAGCTGATTGACGAATTGGCTTGGCATCACCCGTGTCGATTTTATGTTTTACAGCAGAGGTACGTCCTGTCTTACCTCCCTTTGGTACAAAAATGTTGCGATACCGATGAAGAAAATCTTTCATTTTTCTTTTCTCTTCTCGGTTTAAAGATGTACCAGCGACCGCCACCATTTGTTCAAACTTATCGTTGGAATTATCGGGAATAGTTTTCTGTCGAATTATAGATGTTACTGGTACGGAGGTTCCAACTTTGGTCTCTTTCTTGATCGTAATTGGGTGATCATTGACATTTATAACTCGTACTGGAATTTCTTTAGCAGAAGTGACCAATCCTTTTCCTATCAAAATTCCTCGACCGACCTCCTCATCATGGTTCCATGGTTCCATCATCACCGGTATTCCTTCGTCAATAGCTCCTTGCAGTCTGGCCACTATGATCGTTTCGCTTCTACCAGGTACCACAGTATCCTCCTGGACAACGGCTGGCACGGTTTTGTCCTCATATGGATGAAGGAATATTTCTTCAGAACCGACTTTGATAACTCTGTTCGTGAAATCCAGTTGGAAACCATGTAAGTTCATCACATCCATTCCTAATATGACATCTTCCTCAATATCAGCAACAATAACAGTATGCGTGAACTTTTCTGAGCCAATTCCTATTTGAACCTGGGCTTCTCCAAGGATGTTAGCTCTGTCACCTGTGGCAGTTCGCAGTCGTAGCCTTGTTGGTAAAAGCTTCTTACGGCTATTTATAGTTGTTGGCCGTATAATCGTTCTGGTCGCTCCAGTATCCACCAATAGTGTATACTTTTTACCGTTGACTTCACCATCTACATATACACTGTCTTCGCGGCATTTCAAAGAGGCTATTAATATGAGAGGGTCTTTGGAAACGTTCTGGGTCGAAGCTGCCCTCTAGGCCGGCCCGTTTTAGTTTTTCCTGTGGAGTAGTTTCTTGATTCGTAGTGACCCCAGGACGTTTACATGAATTGCGAGCATGTCCTATTTCACCACAATTCCAGCGCCTGATGGTCTTCTTCTTTTTCTTATCAGTAAAGTTCTTCATCATACTTACTAATTGGTCTAACTTATTTTCATCTTCCTCTTCCGTTACGGACCTTACTTTACTGTATCCTCCACAAGCTTTCGAAGCCGCTTCATACTCAAGCGCGGCAGACAAGATGTCAACTAATGTTTTGTGGTGAGCTAAACGGAGTGTCTTTGCCATTTCGTGGTCACGAAGTCCATCAAGAAATGCTTCAACAGCTAAACATTCCATCATTTGTTCTGGAGCTGAAGGGTAAGCAAATCTAACCAATCTGGCAATATCTACTTCGTACTCTTGAAGTGTCTCCTCTCGCTTCTGTTTTCGAGTCTTTAACTGCGATCGGTACAAGTTCTCCAAGTGTTCGTGACCATATCGCATGTTCAAGCTTTTCTTTAGTTGCTCAAAATTATCTGTGTCCTCCACTGGTATGGTCTGAAGAACATCCAAAGCGTCTCCTCTCAGAGCGATGGTGAGGTTTATTGCCTTCTCTTTTTGGGACCATCCGTTCGCTCTTGCAGCTGTTTCGAACTGTTTGAGATAATTTTCCCAAGACATCTTTCCGTCAAAGGTTGGGGCCTTAACACGAACAGAACTTTCGTTGCCTTCCAATTTCGGTTTCCGCTCCACTTTGAAGCTTCTCATTTCGTGCTCGTTTTCCTCTCCTAAATCTTCCATATCTTCTTTACCTCCTTTTTCCATCTCTTCCATTTGCTTTTCCATTTCTCTTATTTTCTCTTCAATTTTTTTTTCAAATGAAGACATTTTATTTTCCGTAGAAGAAATGTCCAAAGAAACTTTGTTTTCCAAAGAAGAAATATCATTTTTTAAAGAAGACATATCAGAAGAAACTCTTTTTTCCAAAGAAGAAATGTCAGAAGAAACTTTATTTTCCAAAGAAGAAATGTCCAAAGAAACTTTATTTTCCAAAGAAGAAATATCACTTTTCAAAGAAGACATGTCGGAAGAGATATCACTCTTCAAAGAAGACATATCGGAAGAAACTTTATTTTCCAAAGAAGAAATATCAGAAGAAACTTTATTTAAGGAAGAAATAATTGTAGCAGAAGAGTCGTCTACAAAAATATGATTTTCTGGATCTAAACCATCATTTTCCAATGCTTCCTTAAGTCGCTCCAACAACTCAGTCTTCCTTCCTGTTGTTTCCAATTCACGATCCTCCAGCTCTTGACGCAATTCTGTCACTTTCAAGTCACAAAGTTTTTTCGACATATTTATTTATTTTTTTTTTACTCTATATTTATTTACAATATCCCACTTCTGACACCAATGTAACGTTTATTTATTTTTACTAGTCTTTTTAATTTATTTTTAAACTATTTAAATCACTAACACTGTTTAATTTATATAACACAATTTATTTACAATACTTTAATTTATGTAAGACAATATTTACAATCGCATTTATCTAACAACATACTACTGACTAACTAACTAAAATATTCAAATCGGTCCTTAATATATAGGTAAGTATTGTTCCAGCATACTCCGGTCTTTTCTGGTAGTTTTCTCGATCGTTCGACGGCTTCGCTCATCGGGCGCCGTTGAAAGAAACGTATTCTGGAATATTCTCGCGTCTTCCGTCTGCTTCGCGTCTGATCATAGCGCCAGGGGCGTACTCGCACAACAATATATATATATATAATTAAATGTATGTTATTTGCCGACTAATAGGTATTAAACCAGAATTTTTGGGGTAAACGGCAATGTTTTTTAAGAAAACTCTTTTACTTGTTTTCCAAGCTTTCGAAATATATTTATTTCCTTTTTAAGGAATAAGCGAAAGTATATACAAAATTGGTGTTAAAAAATGGTAAATATAACATCAAAAACTATTTTAACTTTAATTTGGAATTTAAACAATATTTTTTAAGTCAAATTATTTATAAAACAAAATAACGTCATAAAATGAATAAACCACTTAATTGCTTAAGATAAAATGTAATAATAAAAGAGTAGAAAATAATAGGTTATAATTTTATTTCTTCTTTCATAAAAAAATGTGAATTTTGATTATAACATTTAACTGTTCTATGATAAAAAATTAAGATATCTTATTCTTTTTTATAATTTTGAATTAAGCTTCTAAAGTGTCATTTAAAAATCAAAATAAAAATGTCAAATAAATGTCATGAATTTTAGGTATTATTTAGATCTTTATTTTTATGTTTATCCAAAGATAGCAGATAATCATAAATATCACTCAGGTTTTTATGGTCACTTTTTTTATTAATAATATCATTTTCTTGTGAAATAGATGCCATTTCCAAAAAAAGTCTTTTTTTATTGTTAAATTTTATATCTAAAATACTAACAGAAGCATAATCGATAAGATGGTCATTATTTACGGAATGTTTAGCCAATTCACATCTTTCAGGATGTAATCTTGTATCACTCTTATGTAATGATAAACGTTGTTTCAATCTTTGGCCAGTTTGACCTATATATATATATATAAATTTTTTTTTTATTTATATATTGTAAGAAATCACCCGAACAAGAATTAAAATTATTTATCATTTGAATCTATTTGTTTACAAATGCCGCTGCCGGTCAAAGGGATTATTAAATGGTTGAGGCCCTAAAAATATTGGTATGGGTCGGCATTCTGATAATCTCGGTGCTCGGGTTCACATGCCGCTTATTTAGTATTTTTGTTTTATTTTAAGTTAAAAGAAATATAAGTTATAGACGAAAATCCAGTGTATTTTCATAGTGTTTCTAACATCAGAAGTGGGATTGTGCTTAACGCTTACAGTGAACTTTGTTATTAAACGCCGTTATAAGAAGTTGAAAAACATTTTACGTGTGGAAATAGCTACCAAGGAGGGAGTTTCGACAACACTTTTGGCTGAACTAGTTAGAGCTATAACGTCACAGCGATCCTGTGATCAGGTACATTTGCCCTATTTCAGACTCGAAAATAATGAATCCAGTAAATGGGTAAGTCAAGTTAAAATTACTAAAATTGAAACAAGCTGGTCTGACGTTAAAACCTTAACAAGAATTGGTCTATTTTTACCGAATGAGACAAAAAGATGGTTCGAACTTTGGAACTCTGATAACAGAGACTAGGCAACTTTTTGTATTGATTTTATTGAAGCTTTTCCACCAAAATTTTCTAGTTCTTTTATAAACACTTATGAATCTTATGTACATGAAAAGTCTGCAATGTTGAAAAGTGTACGTGCAAAATGGAGTGAGACTGATTTAGTAGAATTATTCGTTTATGGCATATTAGAATTAGATATACGCAATGCTGCTATGAATGCTCACTGTTTTTGTCTTCCTTTGTAAAACCTATTTGTAGTAATGAGAAACAAGAAACAATTTCTGACAAACAAGCAATTGGGTTTGCTAAAGATTCTAAAAATGTTATCAATGTGGCAAAATGAGACATGCGAAGGCAAATTGTCGAGTCAAAAATCTAAAACCATTATCTGACAATCGAAGTTTCTCTGCCAATCAACCTGAAGTGCCAAGTACTTTACAAAATCCCGAAACTTTGTGCGAAGAAAGGCCACAATGCATCGAATTGTTTTAAAAAAGCTGCAATTGAAAAGCGGCGCAGTATTAACCTGTGTACAACATGTCTTATCGTTATTTGGACCACCCAGACGAATAGTAATGAATACTTCTTTTAAAACTAAAACATTTTCAAAATATCTGGATCAATGGAACATCGAGTATCATTTTGTTACTCCAGATGTACATACAGAAAATGGACAAGTTGAACGATATATCCGAACTATTAGAAACTTGTTAAGAATCGAAACTAAAGTGAAATCAGAATGGCCGAGTGGATTATGGAAAATTCAACCTGATCTTAACACAACTATTTAGAAGTCAACAAACAATGGCCTTTGACCGTTGATCTAAAAGAATTTTTTGAGTCAGATAGTGATTCGGAAGTAAGTGATGGCGAGTAAACTTTGTTACTGTCTCATAGTGATTACGTCAGTTATTTTGGTCTCTACTCCGTTAGTGATAGAGCCAGGTGAGAAGTTGCGGTGTTCACAAATATAATTTGACTTTATTTATTTATTTTTTCTGTCTTTGTCTCGGAAGTAGCAAAGGCAGGTGTAAAGTTGTGGTCTTCACAAGTATAATTTGACTTTATTTATTTATTTATTTATTTTTTTCTGTCTTTGTCTCGGAAGTAGCAAAAGCAGGAGTGAAGCTGTGGTCTTCACAAATATAATTTGACTTTATTTATTTATTTATTTATTTATTTTTTCTGTCTTTGTCTCAAAAGTAGCAAAGGCAGGTGTGAAGCTGTGGTCTTCACAAGTATAATTTGACTTTATTTATTTATTTTTTCTGTCTTTGTCTCGGAAGTAGCAAAGGCAGTTGTGAAGCTGTGGTCTTCACAAGTATAATTTACTTTATTTATTTATTTTGTCTGTCTTTGTCGCGGAAGTAGCAAAGGCAGGTGTGAAGCTGTGGTCTTCACAAGTATAATTTGACTTTATTTATTTATTTTTTCTGTCTTTGTCTCGGAAGTAGCAAACGCAGGTGTGAAGCTGTGGACTTCACAAATATAATTTGACTTTATTTATTTATTTATTTTTTCTCTTTTTGTCTCGGAAGTAGCAAAGGCAGGTGTGAAGCTGTGGTCTTTACAAGTATAATTTGACTTTATTTATTTATTTTTTCTGTCTTTGTTTTGGAAGAAGCAAAGGCAGGTGTGAAGCTGTGGTCTTCACAAATATAATTTGTCTTTATTTATTTATTTATTTTTTCTGTCTTTGTCTCGGAAGTAGCAAAGGCAGGTGTGAAGCTGTGGTCTTCACAAGTATAATTTGACTTTATTTATTTATTTTTTTCTGTCTTTGTCTCGAAAGTAGCAAAGGCAGGTGTGAAGCTGTGGTCTTCACAAATATAATTTGACTTTATTTATTTATTTATTTATTTATATTTTCTGTCTTTGTCTCGGAAGTAGCAAAGGCAGGTGTGAAGCTGTGGTCTTCACAAGTATAATTTGACTTTATTTATTTATTTATTTTTTCTGTCTTTGTCTCGGAAGTAGCAAAGGCAGGTGTGAAGCTGTGGTCTTCACAAGTATAATTTGACTTTATTTATTTATTTTTTTCTGTCTTTGTCTCGAAAGTAGCAAAGGCAGGTGTGAAGCTGTGGTCTTCACAAATATAATTTGACTTTATTTATTTATTTATTTATTTATTTATTTTTTCTGTCTTTGTCTCGGAAGTAGCAAAGGCAGGTGTGAAGCTGTGGTCTTCACAAATATAATTTGATTTTATTTATTTATTTTTTCTGTCTTTGTCTCGGAAGTAGCAAAGGCAGGTGTGAAACTGTGGTCTTCACAAATATAATTTGACTTTATTTATTTTTTCTGTCTTTGTCGCGGAAGTAGCAAAGGCAGGTGTGAAGCTGTGGTCTTCACAAGTATAATTTGACTTTATTTATTTATTTTTTCTGTCTTTGTCTCGGAAGTAGCAAAGGCAGGTGTGAAGTTGTGGTCTTCACAAATATAATTTGACTTTATTTATTTTTTCTGTCTTTCTCTCGGAAGTAGCAAAGGCAGGTGTGAAGCTGTGTCTTCACAAATATAATTTGACTTTAATTATTTACTTTGTCTGTTTTATTGGTCTTTGTCTCGGAAGTAGCAAAGCCAGATGTGAAGCTGTGTCTTCACAAATATAATTTGACTTTAATTATTTACTTTGTCTGTTTTATTGGTCTTTGTCTCGAAAGTAGCAAAGCCAGGTGTGAAGCTGTGTCTTCACAAATATAATTTGACTTTAATTATTTACTTTGTCTGTTTTATTGGTCTTTGTCTCGGAAGTAGAAAAGCCAGGTGTGAAGCTGTGTCTTCACAAATATAATTTGACTTTAATTATTTACTTTGTCTGTTTTATTGGTCTTTGTCTCGGAAGTTGCAAAGCCAGGTGTGAAGCTGTGTCTTCACAAATATAATTTGACTTTAATTATTAACTTTGTCTGTTTTATTGGTCTTTGTCTCGGAAGTAGCAAAGCCAGGTGTGAAGCTGGGTCTTCACAAATATAATTTGACTTTAATTATTTACTTTGTCTGTTTTATTGGTCTGTGTCTCGGAAGTAGCAAAGACAGGTGTGAAGTTGTGTCTTCACAAATATAATTTGACTTAAATTAATTACTTTGTCTGTTTTATTGGTCTTTGTCTCGGAAGTAGCAAAGCCAGGTGTGAAGCTGTGTCTTCACAAATATAATTTGACTTTAATTATTTACTTTGTCTGTTTTATTGGTCTATGTCTCGGAAGTAGCAAAGTCAGGTGTGAAGCTGTGTCTTCACAAATATAATTTGACTTTAATTATTTACTTTGTCTGTTTTATTTGTCTTTGTCTCGGAAGTAGCAAAGCCAGGTGTGAAGCTGTGTCTTCACAAATATAATTTGACTTTAATTATTTACTTTGTCTGTTTTATTGGTCTTTGTTTTGGAAGTAGCAAAGCCAGGTGTGAAGCTGTGTCTTCACAAATATAATTTGACTTTAATTATTTACTTTGTCTGTTTTATTGGTCTTTGTCTCGGAAGTAGCAAAGCCAGGTGTGAAGCTGTGTCTTCACAAATATAATTTGACTTTAATTATTTACTTTGTCTGTTTTATTGGTCTTTGTCTCGGAAGTAGCAAAGCCAGGTGTGAAGCTGTATCTTCACAAATATAATTTGACTTTAATTATTTACTTTGTCTGTTTTATTGGTCTGTGTCTCGGAAGTAGCAAAGACAGGTGTGAAGTTGTGTCTTCACAAATATAATTTGACTTAAATTAATTACTTTGTCTGTTTTATTGGTCTTTGTCTCGGAAGTAGCAAAGCCAGGTGTGAAGCTGTGTCTTCACAAATATAATTTGACTTTAATTATTTACTTTGTCTGTTTTATTGGTCTATGTCTCGGAAGTAGCAAAGCCAGGTGTAAAGCTGTGTCTTCACAAATATAATTTGACTTTAATTATTTACTTTGTCTGTTTTATTGGTCTTTGTCTCGGAAGTAGCAAAGCCAGGTGTGAAGCTGTGTCTTCACAAATATAATTTGACTTTAATTATTTACTTTGTCTGTTTTATTGGTCTTTGTCTCGGAAGTAGCAAAGCCAGGTGTGTCTTCACAAATATAATTTGACTTTATTTATTTATTTTTTCTGTCTTTGTCTCGGAAGTAGCAAAGCCAGGTGTGAAGCTGTGTCTTTACAAATATAATTTGACTTTAATTATTTACTTTGTATGTTTTATTGGTCTTTGTCTCGGAAGTAGCAAAGCCAGGTGTAAGGCTTCGGTCTTCACAAATATAATTTGACTGTAATTATTTACTTTGTCTTTATTGGTCTTTGTCTCGGAAGTAGCAGAGCCAGGTGTGAGGCTGAGGTCTTCACAAATATAATTTGACTTTATTTGTTTACTTATTTATTTTTTTTTGTTTTATTGATATTTGTCTCGGAAGTAGCAAATACGTGGTCTTCACCAATGTCGTGGAATAGAAGTCTGGACTTCCCAAGTTGATATGTGCTGGTGAGGTACGTAATCGTATTTTTTCAGGTCTGGCCGATAAGGAGTGAGACGTCGAGAGCGACGCCTCTGTCAGTATGGCCGTGTTAGAAATCACCCGAACAAGAATTAAAATTATTTATCATTTGAATCTATTTGTTTACATAAGCCGCTGCCGGTCAAAGCGATTATTGAATGGTTGAGGCCCTAAAAATATTGGTATGGGTCGGCATTCTGACAATCTCGGTGCTCGGGTTCACATGCCGCTTATTTAGTATTTTTGTTTTATTTTAAGTTAAAAGAAATATAAGTTATAGACGAAAATCCAGTGTATTTTCATAGTGTTTCTAACAATATATATATATATATATATATATATATATATATATATATATATATATATATATATATATATATATATATATGTGTATATATATATATATATATATATATATATATATATATATATATATATATATATATATATATATATATATATATATATATATATATATGTAAGGGTGATTACCCTTATTTGGATAAATGGCTATTAAAAATAGATCTGAATATAAAAAAATCTTTGTACTCACCAAACTACTGCAAATATCACGTATTCTTTGCCTAGGTGCACTTTGGGGATAAGGGGGAAAGGGAAGGAGTCACCAGCGAATTAATTGTTGATTTTTTTGGATTCATTAACACGAAAACTAAAAACTTAATTAAATTATATTATTAACGAGAATGGCTCTGAACTCGTACTACCACGATCGGGTCGTTTTTCGATCCGTCGTATCAAGGTGCGATAAAGAAAAGGTCAAGTACGCCGTGCCTACTATTACGGCGAAAGTATACTTAACATCCTCCCCCGCGCAATGAAACTTTGAGGGGGTGGCAAAAAATAAAACAAAACTTATAAAACTAACCCATTGTCCAATAAAGCTACTTATATAACAAAAAAATAAAAAAAAATAGCACATGGGAAAGAAAAAAAAACTTAATATTAATGAAATAACTATGCTCTAATCAAAACAATAATAGTAGTTATTGATTGGGTAACGGACATAACTTCGTTACAGGCCGAGTATATAGGCCCATTTTGGTTTTAATTGTAGCCACTCTTACCACTCCGTCTTTACCCGGATGAACGTGGTCAATAATGCCTAAAGGCCATTGTAAAGGTGGTATATTTTCCTGCAAAATTATCACTAGGTTTCCTTCCGCAATAGGATTCGTTGGAGTATTCCACCTTTGCCTGACTTGAAGGGTAGACAAATATTCCCTATGCCAACGCTTCCAATAATGGTTTACTAGTGAGTCGAGAAGTTTGTATCGGTCTACCGGTCTAGTATTTTCATTATAGTTTTCTGAAGGCAAGGAGTTTAGTGGGGCACCATACAAAAAATGAGCAGGAGTTAACGCTATTGGGTCATTAGGATCGTTACTAAGGCTACATAAAGGTCGGCTATTTAAAAGGGCTTCGATTTGTGTAAGAACGGTATTGAATTCCTCATAACTGAGAATTTGGTTTCCAATAACCTTTGCAAGATGAATTTTCATGCTTTTAATATTTGATTCCCAAATACCTCCAAAATGGGGGGCAGAAGGAGCATTTCGAATCCAATCGATTTTATTAAAAGTTAATTCTTTCTGGAAAGAAACTTTAAACTGCAAAGAATTAAGAAGAATGTTCAATTCGTCGAGTTGGGTTTTGGCGCCTATAAAATTAGTGCCACAATCCGAGAATAATTTGAGGCAGTTACCTCTTCGGGACAAAAATCGTTTAAAGGCCGCCAAGAAACACTCATTAGAAAGAGAAGATGCTAACTCAAGGTGTATAGCCTTGGTCGCTAAACAAATAAAAAGACAAACATAGGCCTTTTGAGTTTTCACGCCTCGATGACGACTCATAGTAATTGAAAATGCGCCAGTAAAATCAACTCCTGTATTAAGAAATGCTTTGGCTTGATTTATTCGTTCTGGAGGTAAATCAGCCATTAAAGGATAAGTTGGTTTGGGATTTAATCTGAAACAGTGATTACACTTCCAAATACATTTTCGGATAACTGATCTAGCCGATATTATCCAATATTTTTGTCGAAGTAATGATAATAATAACAATGAACTTGTGTGACAATAAAGTTTATGGAAATAATTTATTAAGAGTATCACAAATGGGTCATTCTTGGGTAACAATATTTGGTGGAGATGATCATATTTCAATGGGGAATGGGTTAACCGACCACCTACTCTTAATATACCGTCTTTTACAAAAGGATTCAAACGGCGTAAACTTGTTTTAATTGGTTTTTTTTTGCATAAAGGCATTATATTCCTCTGAGAAATGGCGTCGTTGGACTGCTTTAATCAGATGAATTTCGGCTAGATCGAGATCTCGTTTACTGATTGGTTTGTTTAAAGGAATAATCTTTACAAATTTTAAGGCATAAATAGTAGCGTTCAATAACTTTGTCCACGAGGATAAATAATCAATTAAAGAATAGAAAGGAGAGATATCTGGAGAAGATGCCATACAAACCAAGATTTCAGACTCGACTAAAGACAAATCCTCCTGATTATCGGCTTTGATCTTCTGAATAGGCCATTCGTTTAAATCTAAACCTAGCCAAGACGGTCCGGATAACCAATAAGGATTTTTAAAAAGACTAAGGGGAGTAGCACCTCTGGAGGCACAGTCGGCAATGTTATGTTCTCCAGGAACATAAAACCAATTATTAGCTGAAATGTTTTTCCGAATAATATTCGCTCTATTTGATACAAAGGGATTCCACCTTTTAGGGGTAGACTGAATCCAGTATAAAGTTATGGACGAATCCGAAAGGGCAAAAACCTGTTGAATTTCAATTCGAGAAGCCCATGTTTGCAACACATGCGCCAGAAGTTTCGAAAGAAGGGCAGCACCACAAAGTTCCATTCTAGGAATGGTTATAGCAGACATAGGAGCCACTCGAGCTTGTGCTTGCAGTAAAGATACATTTATGTGCCCCGTAGGCGAGACAGACCGAACATAAATGGCCGCTGCATAACCATTCTGGCTGGCATCACAAAACCCAATTAGACTTATGGGTGACTGTTCAAAGGCAAAAATATGTCGAGGAATTCGCAAATGTTGAATACAATGGATCTCCTTTTGGCAAATGTGCCAAATCTTTTCAATTTCAGAAGGGGCAGGTTGATCCCAATCAAGTTTTAATTTCCACAAAGATTTTATAGCTAGTTTAACCATTAACAAAAGAGGACAGAGAAATCCAAGGGGATCGAAGGAACGAGCTACAAATGATAACATATTTCGTTTAGTACAAAGTTCCTCCGTGGTTGCAATTTTAAAAAGAAACACGTCATCTACGGGATCCCATTGCAAACCTAGGATTTTTGGGAAAGTATCATCAAAGGTTTTGATACAATCTAGCTTCAAATCGCTTGGCACATGGGAAAGTACAGTGGCCGAATTTGACAACCATTTTACAATTTTAAAACCTCCAGAATTAAACATTGAAATTATTTGAGAAATACTTTCTAAGGCTATATCAGTATTAGGGAAACTAGAGACCATATCATCCATGTACATGTCTCTCACAATAGGCGTAACAGCAAGAGGATAGTGAGACCCTTCATCGATAGTTAATTGACGAACTGTTCTCAAGCTTAGAAACGGAGAAGACTTTACACCAAAGGATACTGTATTTAGGGAATAAATCGATATAGGATCCTCGACATCAAATCTCCATAAAATGCGTTGGAAATCTCGATGTTAAGCTAAAAGTTCTATTTGGCGAAACATTTGCTTAATATCGGAGGTAACAGCTATGGGAAATAATCTAAAATTTATTACAATAGATATGCAATTGTTCTGTAATTTTGGCCAAGCAAAAAGAATATCATTTAAAGAAACACCTTTGTTCGTTTTCATACTTGCATCGAAAACTATTCTGACCGGTGTAGATGAACTATTAGGCTTAAATATACAGTGGTGAGGGATATAATAGGCGGGGCTGCTAATTAGGTGCTGTGGAACAATCGACATGTGTCCCTGATCAAGATAATCTTGTAAAATGGCAGAATATAATTTCCGAAGATCGGGATTTTTAGAAAATTTTCTTTCTAGGGTAAGAAGTCGGCTTTTGGCTAAGGCATACGATTCTCCTAACGAGGAAACATCATTTTTAAATGGGAGGGCAACCTTGTATCTACCAGAATCGTTGCGAGTAACAGTTTTCAAAAAAAGCTCCTCACAAGTGCCTTCTTCCTCACTAAGGGGCGAAACTGAAGACAAGTCCTCCAATTCATACATTTTTTACTAGATGTTCTAAACTTGAATCGCTTTCCCTAATGGCACAAAGACTATAATCAACAAAAGGTGTCTTCGATAAAGAATCTGCAACGCCAGTTACGATGTATCCAAGAGAAGTATGAATGGCCGTAGGTGTTCCCTCTCGACCAACAACCTTTTGGCTTCCTAAAATATCGGCAAAAACTGTCGCACCCAGGATTCCATCCACGACACCTGGAATATCAAAAGAAGGATCACCTAAAGGTATGGTCTCCAGATAGTCCAATGAGCTAGAGTCCACCACGAACTCAGGCAACTGATTTGTAATTTTATCCACCAGTAATATTTCTATGGAAAAGGAAACATCATCATCGAAAGTAGAATAAAATTTAAGATTGGAAATTCCTTTGATAGGTTTTGAACTTCCTCCAAGACCTACAACGTTGGAATTACCTTTGAAATATTTCAGTCCTAAGCGTTTGCAACAATCAAGGGTCATAAGATTCACCATAGAACCACTGTCCAACAAAAAACGAACCTTTTGAATTCTATTCCATTGATCCCGAACATTTACAATAACAGTACCTAAAAGAACTACTTTATGTGGTTTTGAGACAAAAGTATTTGCGCAAAATGTAGCATTGACGCTACAGGTATTTGGCAGATTTACATCATTTTTTGTAGGGGCATTGCTAATGGAGCTAAGGGTTGGTACATTATTAACTTCCTTTTTGTGTATTAAAGTGTGATGTCGCAGGTGGCAATGATTACAATTAAATTTAGATGTGCAAGCTTGAACTCTATGTTTATTGGAAAAACAGTTTATACACAAATTTTTTTCCCTAATTAAGTTATACCTTTGATCAAAGGTGGCACCAGCAAAACTAGGACAATCTTTCAAATAATGATTTCCCGTTTTGCAATAAATACAGGCAAATCTGGCAATATTACTTTTCGTTAAAAAGGTTTTAGAAGACTTAAAATCATTGTTACGGCTAGTAGATGTTTGGGCTTGCGAGTTATTAAAATTAAAATTCGATTTAGGCTTTTCGATTTTTACAACTTTACGGCTTTGAGAACGTAAAAACTTTATCAAAGATTCATAATCAGGCAAATCTTTGTTAATTTGAGTTAATTCAAAATTATCTACAGTATCCTGAGAAAGTTTGGATAACGCTAAATAGGTTAGTAAATAATCTAGTGGATCATTTAGATTTAATCTTTTAAAGGCTGTCACAGTGGTATCAAAATTTTCCAAAAAATGCTTAATTGCAGTGGGGCTATTGTTATGTAGGCTGCGAAAACTAAAGAGTTTTTCTAAATATAAATTGGCTAAATATTTTTTGTCGTTATAAGTATCTTCCAGCAATTTCCAAAGCAAATCATAATTCGCTGGCAAGGCTTCAATGGCGCTAATAACTTTCAAAGCTTTACCAGAAATACTTCCTAACAGATACTGAAGTTTTTCAGCCCTACTAAACTCACTCTGAATATGTATCAATTGTCTAAAATTTTCATGAAACAAAGGCCATATAGACAAATCATCTCCATTAAATTTCATAAGATCTATTTTAGGCATTCTTAATCTATTTTCATTTCTTGCTACAGGTGGAGCCGCAGGGGAATTACTTTGTGGAGTGGGTATTAATTTTGCAGCAAAATATTCTATATTGGAAACTAAATCTTCAAAGGAGTTAAGGCTTGAATAATCAACTTCACTTTCAGGGTCAATTCTTTGCTTTAGTAAAACTATATCCTGAACTATCTCCTGATACTCGGACATGGTTTTAGGAAATGTACAATAACGAACCGAAAAATTTTTCAAAAGTGTGGCATTTGTGGGATCCGCTTCAAGAGCTTGACCCGCATCAAAGGCTTGTTGAGCTCTCAAAAAAAGGGTTTGCCTTTTGGCTATAGCTCTATCTAATTTTAATTCGTCGGAAGATTTAGGCATTTTAAATACGTTTAATTAACTTAAACACAAAAAGAGTATGAGTTCAAATAAATTAACAAAGGTAAATTATAATAATTGGTCCAAAAATATTTCTTTACCGGCATATTAAATTTATTAGGGCACATAAACTCGTTAAATCAAATTATGAGGGCAAATGATCACAAAAAGATCCGAAAATAAAGGCAACGCTTAAGTTTTCAGTGGCTAATTAGATAACTTATTCTTTACTAAGTAGTAAAATGGAAAAAAACTTAAAAGGCAAATATTTCCTTTATGATCACGATATAGAGCATTGTTATTTGACAAACTTAATAAAATCAACAAACTACAGGAAAAATTTATTACTTTATTTCGCTTTGACCAGAGCAAACAATTATTATCAAAACATAAATTCCAACGATTATTATAAGTATCCTTTAACAGAAACAAATAGGTGAGTTTTACTTAAATAAAACACATTACTATTCAAAACCTGTCCTTTTATCGCAACAACTATCGAACAAAAAATCGCCAGCAATGACGATAAAAATAAACATTTATATTAAACTTAAGTTTATTAGCATTAAAAAATTGAAAAGTCGTGGCTCTGAAGAAGCAAAATCCTACTGACTGCGCCAGATGTAAGGGTGATTACCCTTATTTGGATAAATGGCTATTAAAAATAGATCTGAATATAAAAAAATCTTTGTACTCACCAAACTACTGCAAATATCAGGTATTCTTTGCCTAGGTGCACTTTGGGGATAAGGGGGAAAGGGAAGGAGTCACCAGCGAATTAATTGTTGATTTTTTTGGATTCATTAACACGAAAACTTAAAACTTAATTAAATTATAACTGACTGACTGCGCCAGATGTAATGGTGATTACCCTTATTTGGATAAATGGCTATTAAAAATAGATCTGAATATAAAAAAATCTTTGTACTCACCAAACTACTGCAAATATCAGGTATTCTTTGCCTAGGTGCACTTTGGGGATAAGGGGGAAAGGGAAGGAGTCACCAGCGAATTAATTGTTGATTTTTTTGGATTCATTAACACGAAAACTAAAAACTTAATTAAATTATATTATTAACGAGAATGGCTCTGAACTCGTACTACCATGATCGGGTCGTTTTTCGATCCGTCGTATCAAGGTGCGATAAAGAAAAGGTCAAGTACGCCGTGCCTACTATTACGGCGAAAGTATACTTAACAATATATATATATATATTGTAATGTTTAGATATTCTATAATGATTAAAATATCAACAGAAGTTGTTTAATTTAACTAAATCCAATAATTTTAATCATATTGTATTATTTTATTGTATATTTTGTGTATTTGTAAGAAAATTTTAAGTTGGAAAATTATTTTATTATATAATGTATCGATATTATATCTAGTACTTAGTAGAAATTTCGCGAAAATTGATTATATAATGTGTAAAAAAGGGACAGATAATGTGTAAAAAGGAGACAGATATATTTTACTATATTTTATTCTGGAATTATCGATGATAGACAAAGCGAGTATGTCTAGTCATATATATGAAAGAAAGAGATACACATACTTCTTTCCAGAAATGTCTAAACCCTAGAACAAAAAACGAATAATCTAGAAGTTTCAAACCTATAAAAGACTGAACAGAGGTCGTTAAAAGGGAGTTTATTATTGGAAGTCAAACAGTGAAGATCTGAGTGTGAACAATCAATTTGAACAAACAGTTTTTAAAGTAGTTATCATAATAAAGTGTTAAATAGTGACGTTAAGAATAAAGTAAAACAATCAAAAAGTAAAATAAAGTGACAAAAAGTGACATTACTAAGATTGAATCCAAAAGTGAAATTAAAACGTTTTTTGGTCGATAAAAAAGAATATAAGTGTACTTACCATTATTAATACAATAAAACGAACAGTAATCCAACAAACACTAAACTGTATCAAATTTGGGGAACAAACAAAACACAATAATATTACATGAGAGTCCAAACGTCTAATAAGGCGACATTTTGCCAAGGTCGGAGGTTCCAAGTATCGCTTCGTTCGTCTCCGTTTTTCATAGATCAACTACAGATTTTTCCACCAATCAGGAAGCAGGACTTTATTTCAAGGTCAGATAAAATTGTAAACTTTTAAAAATTTTTGTAGTAGTTAGTTGAATTTTATAATTTAAAAAAACAAAGGAATTTACTTGATATTTAATAATTAGTGTATTTGATAATCTTATTTGCCATCACATAAACAACATTGGTTAGTTTAACTTAATTCACATCAAGTAAGTTCTTTTATAATTACTAAAGGCCTTTCTTTTTCCTTATTAAACTTCAATATTACTGTTTGATTTAAATATTTTATAATAAATTTATAATTATAATTGAATCAAATTTTTCATTCACATACCTAATAATCCAACTGGAAACTGGCGCAACCAAACACCCCTGAGAAAAAGATCTTGTTGCTAATAATAATATCAAATATTAATCAGTCAAATTCATAAATAAATAAATTATCTTTAGAATCAAAATATTCATTACAAGTGGCGCCCAACGTGGGGCTCGTTTCTGTTGGAAAATTAGGTTTTTAGATAAACAATTTCTGTTGAAAAATAGTAGACAATTTAATATTAAACTATAGGAAGGTTTTTTTTTTATTAAAACACAACATAATAAGATATTTTATTAAGATTAACATACATTTTTAATTTTATTTTAACATAAGTGCAATTTTATTTTATCATAATAACACAACCAAATATCTAATAAAATAAATTATTTTACTAAATATTTAAACAATAAATAACAAAAATGGAATCCAGAAAGACATTAAAAGACCTAAGTCTATCAGAACTTAAAAAAGAATTAGAAACCAGGAATTTAGATACTGAAGGATCAAGAGAAACATTAATAGAAAGACTACAGGAAGTACTAATAGAAGAGGGAATAAATCCTGAAGAATACATATTTCAAACAGAAGAACAGTTAACTTCTACTCAAGCACAACAAACCATGAAAAGAGGTGGTTTTGTCTGCGTGAGATATGATAGTATAGAAAAACCTAAAGAAACAAAAGACAATAATGAACAATTGATGGATATGATGAAACATTTACTTGAACAGATGAAAAGTCAAAATAAAGAATTAAAGGAAAGTTTAGAAAACAAAATTGAAAATACACAGAAACAAATAAAGAAGGATATGGAAAAACTTAATCAAACTATGATAGAGGAAATAAAGGAAGACATTAAAAACCAGTTCCAAAAAGAAGAGGAAACTTTAAAAAATGGTATTATAGAAATACAGACAAACAACAAAAATGAGCAAGACAGAATAATAGAAGAAATACAAATATTAGATGAAAAGAATGTTCATAATATTGATGAAACCATTGAACCGAAGAAAGCATTAGAAGATGATAAAAATGAAACTGTAGTAGAAAAAGAAATTATCTCTAATAAACTTACTGAACAAAACAAAAATAATGAAATTGAAACAAAAACAGAAACTAATATAATTGAGACAAAAGATAGTAATATGAAAGTTATAAGGAACATAAACCTACTTGAAAAAGTTCTACGAAACATAAACATTATAAATATACACAAAAATAGTTTAATTAAAGAATTCATATACAAGAAAAAGTAGAATATATAAAGAATATTTAAAACTTAACTTAATAAAGGATAAGACAAAAGAAAATACACGAGAGGAAATATGGACTAAGAAACTTCAACATAACTTAAACAATAACAAGATACTAGTACAATCTACATATTACACAACTTTAGACTACTATAATGAAATAAAAACACAAAAAGATATAGAAACATGGACAAAGAAACTACATTATAATTTAAGAAGCTACAACAATGTGACAAACATACAACATAACTATAAAATGAGATTAGATAATAACAACATAATAAAACTACATTCAAAATATGAACCAAAACTAAACTACTATAAATTAATAAAAATAACAGAAGAAACACAAAGGAGAAGAAATAAACAAGCATATAATTCAAGAACTGACAATATGAATAGACTTATAGGATCTTTACAAAACAACACAAACTCATATAACTATGACAATAAAAAGTATATAATAAATAAGAAGGTATACCAGAAGATAATTACCACATCAATTAAAGATAATAAACAAAATTGGAAAGTAAGAAAGAAAAGAAACTAGATAAAGAGTCTTCACATGTGTACATAGTAGTATAGGAAATAGAAATAAGATATAGAATTAAGATTATTAGTATAGTATCTATGATAATAAGCAATATTAAGATGACATCTACAACAGTAAAATAAGCAAAAACTACATTAACAATAAGATTAAAAATTAAAACAATAATAAAACTCTTAAGGCAACAACTTTGACATCATGATTTTGAGAAAAATGCTGCATCGGTGACAAAACTTCATATATGGTACATCTAAGTTTATGGATTTATCTGAAATATCATCTGGAAAAAAATAAAAATAAAACTAATTAATAAATCACTCTAAATCAAACTAAGTAAAAGAACAACTAATAATCTATTGGATATATGAAAACATAAATATTCAACAAACACTAGTATTATAATTGTTCGAGTAATAAAAATTAACAATAATTATAAAACTAATTTGATCAACAAAACAACTAATATTAAACAATGAAACTATTGTATTAATTCTATAAATAAAACAAAATGAGTACATGCAAGAAATATAAAGTTTAATATTAATTGGTATGAAGATACAAACAAATATAAAATATTAGAAGATAAGTACTTGGAGAACAGTGTAAATAAGAGTTATTAAGGAACTAGAGGAATAAATGGAAATGAATATGATTTACTTATTTGTGGAAGATACACAAGTGTGTATAAGATGAGATGATATGAAATGTTTATTGATGATGATTTAAGAAGGTATAAAGATTATATGATGAATATGAACTGATAAGTATAAGATTATGATAATTGTATGTATAGTAGAAGAAAGATGATGTGATAAGAAGTTGATAGTTGAGGGAAATATATTATAATCTATTTACAAAATACTCCAAGAAATATAATGAAACAAAATGATGATAATTTTAAACTTCATTGCTATTATTGCCTATATATGGAACCAATTAATTTAAACATAATATAAACATTTGAAAGACATAATAACATTATACAATTTAACAAGAATAAATTCTGTAATCCAATAAATAGTTTCATTGGAGGAAAACATACTTAATAAATTTAAATTGTAAACAACAGATACAAGTGAGTAAAAGAAGTTAAGATCTAACAACAATAAAATATCTATTAAGATGAACACTTACTTAGAGTGATTCAGTTAAGAAAAGAAAAACAATCTTATTAATATGCAGTTCAAACCCATATCAAATATAATGTTAAAATGTTGCTTTTATTCAAGAAAATAAATAATTTTAAAAAAATCCTCAGATGCAGATATTTTCAAAATCCTAAAACATATAAAGATGATATTTAGATCAATTTAACATAACATATTAATTAAAGCATACACAAATTTAATTTGCAGTTAATAAACAGATGATTTTAAAATTTGACATTTGATTTGATTTGATCATAGAACTAAGAAGTAGACTCTGTGCACAGAACGGTAAAAAGGCTTCTTCTTCGTTTTTATTAAATGTTCACGAAACAAATTTTTGTACCATGGTTAGTATAAAAAAATATCGTATGATATACTTAGAATTTAAAAATGTTTAATAGATTATTTAAAAAATTTCTATATCATTATAGAAATGTTTTTAAATAATCGGGGGCTGATTGTAATGTTTAGATATTCTATAATGATTAAAATATCAACAGAAGTTGTTTAATTTAACTAAATCCAATAATTTTAATCATATTGTATTATTTTATTGTATATTTTGTGTATTTGTAAGAAAATTTTAAGTTGGAAAATTATTTTATTATATAATGTATCGATATTATATCTAGTACTTAGTAGAAATTTCGCGAAAATTGATTATATAATGTGTAAAAAAGGGACAGATAATGTGTAAAAAGGAGACAGATATATTTTACTATATTTTATTCTGGAATTATCGATGATAGACAAAGCGAGTATGTCTAGTCATATATATGAAAGAAAGAGATACACATACTTCTTTCCAGAAATGTCTAAACCCTAGAACAAAAAACGAATAATCTAGAAGTTTCAAACCTATAAAAGACTGAACAGAGGTCGTTAAAAGGGAGTTTATTATTGGAAGTCAAACAGTGAAGATCTGAGTGTGAACAATCAATTTGAACAAACAGTTTTTAAAGTAGTTATCATAATAAAGTGTTAAATAGTGACGTTAAGAATAAAGTAAAACAATCAAAAAGTAAAATAAAGTGACAAAAAGTGACATTACTAAGATTGAATCCAAAAGTGAAATTAAAACGTTTTTTGGTCGATAAAAAAGAATATAAGTGTACTTACCATTATTAATACAATAAAACGAACAGTAATCCAACAAACACTAAACTGTATCAAATTTGGGGAACAAACAAAACACAATAATATTACATGAGAGTCCAAACGTCTAATAAGGCGACATTTTGCCAAGGTCGGAGGTTCCAAGTATCGCTTCGTTCGTCTCCGTTTTTTCATAGATCAACTACAGATTTTTCCACCAATCAGGAAGCAGGACTTTATTTCAAGGTCAGATAAAATTGTAAACTTTTAAAAATTTTTGTAGTAGTTAGTTGAATTTTATAATTTAAAAAAACAAAGGAATTTACTTGATATTTAATAATTAGTGTATTTGATAATCTTATTTGCCATCACATAAACAACATTGGTTAGTTTAACTTAATTCACATCAAGTAAGTTCTTTTATAATTACTAAAGGCCTTTCTTTTTCCTTATTAAACTTCAATATTACTGTTTGATTTAAATATTTTATAATAAATTTATAATTATAATTGAATCAAATTTTTCATTCACATACCTAATAATCCAACTGGAAACTGGCGCAACCAAACACCCCTGAGAAAAAGATCTTGTTGCTAATAATAATATCAAATATTAATCAGTCAAATTCATAAATAAATAAATCAATAAATTATCTTTAGAATCAAAATATTCATTACAATATATATATATATATATATTTTCTTCTTAAACTATGTAATTACCCAAAAATAAGTATTGTCTTGAGTACAGTATAAACTTGATTATATCATAAATTTGGTCATAATATCACAGTAAAAGCCACAAAATAAACAATGTTCTTTGGTCACAACAGGTTTCCATTTGGACTGAGTAGATACATCTTGTTAGAAAACGAGATGAATCTTCTGACCTAAAAATAATATACTTAGTATTAATTTGTATAAACAAATATTATCTCTACAGTTACACTAAAACAAAGTAGTATAACGTACATATTTGATAATAATAAACAAACATATGGTAGGTAGTCATATTGGAAAATGACATGTAAACAATGCGCATTGGTAAATGAACAAAATAGAATTAAAATTACTTACCTCAATGATTTACATAAAGGATATCTTAATAAGTTTCATCGAATCTGCAGTTACTTTTTCTTTAGTACATCTTAAATTTTCAATATTATACTTTTCAATTACAAAAATTCAAATAAATAAAGAATGTACTTGACATCTTATCTTGTATACGATCCATATTTAATTATTTTATCACAATCAAATATTTCCAATCCATAATAAGTGCAAATCCATATAACAATTCACCATTGGCCTAGTTTTCTTTTCAAAGTCAAATTTTTTTATCTGAAAAAATAAAAAAAAGGAAATAAAAATCAAAACTATTAATAGTTTTCATATGCTTAATAAATAAACATGTAATTTTATGTAATTAAGTATTTAGATTAATATTATAAAAAGAAAGTACTTACAAAAGTATAAGGAGACCAATTGTAGTCTTCGACAATGAACAAATAAGTATTCCAGTAAATCATGTATACCTTAAAAAAAAACACACAAGAGCAATTAAAAACATGTAATGAATACAGTGAAATATAGTGAACTAATCTTCATATCTAAAGTGTTGGACTTAATCAAACAAACTTATGATATAACACTTAGATAGTGAATAGTGAAATGACTATTGAAAAGCTTAGTTAATAAACATTAATCAAACACAATTTATGTAATAAAAATGTTTGTAGGATAATTGAGCAAGTTGTTTATATAAATTTTAAAATGTCAATCTTTGATAACACAGAGACTCTTACCTTATATAATGTGTAAGTGATACAAATAACAGAATCTTTTAAAAGTTTAAAATAGTAGTTTTTAGTTAAAATAGGATTAGTTTAATGGATTTATAGTAATTTTAAATACAAATGTTAGTTTTAATTCAAATTTTGAAAGTCTAGAAAATATGACGGCTTAAGAAATTTGTCTTTTTCAAATCTAAATTTTCATAGAAGATTTACACTTAAAAATTATATTAATAGATTTTTAATTTGCTTAATTTTGTATGTTAAAACAATCGAAATCCGTTTATTACGTCATTTTTGTCAATTTTCCTCGAAGCCTATAAAAAGGCCCGAAAATCGATGATTCACTCTCTTATGATTTTGGTAGCAGAGCAATTAACATGGTATGTATTAAATTAATCACTAAAAGAAAAAAATTTGCATTAATCAAAATCAGTTTATGTTAAACTAATACATGTAATATAACAAAATACATGCATTAAAGTATTCAACCAATAATAAATTACTTACTAAAGTAATAAATTGGACAAAACCGAGGCAGATTCCAGTAGAATTTAAGAGATTAAATTCAAGCGTTGTTTACACAACTGGACATTAGCAGCCATATTGTAGTCATACATTTCCGAAAGCAGACGAGGAGAAGCCGATCTCAGTGTTCGTGCCGTTCCGTTTTTGACAATAGCAATTTTTAGAAAACGAACTTTATAACAAAAGGTACGTGTCATAGTTAAGAATTTGTATTTTTGTGTTTATTGTTTTGTGACTGTAAACTAATTTATTTGTGTATATCATCTCCATTCTTTTCATATTAGGCTATTCATTAATTTAATTGTATTAGGCATATGAAAACCAATTAATAGTGTTTTTTATTTTATTTGTACAATTTCTTTTAAAACATTTGATATTAAATTTATTGTATGGTAATAATTAAATAATATTTTTAATTTGAATCCTACCCAGATAAGAGTCATAATTTAAATTTTAATTTCATAATAAGTAGACTGAGCTAGTTAAAATTTTAAAAGGCGCCCAACTATAGAGTTACAAAGAAAGAGTAAACATTAATAAAAGCTAACTAATCAAACAAAACATAACTAATAAAACAAAACAAATTAATAAATTATATAACAAAACATAACTAATAAAATCATACAAATTTAACAAAACTTACGTGGGATATTGATAAAATAAACTATAATAAATCAAATATAATAATCACCCCTAAATAAATCATTACAAATTGTCGCAACCAACGTGGGACTGTTATAAATAAACTATTAGAAATAAATTGTTGTTAACAAATTAAATTAAAAAAAAAAATTTTAAAGAATTTTTTTTCTATTTATATATTTTGACTTGTGTGTATTTTATAGGTTTGTTCAAAAATAGAACACTATAAACAAGTTTCTTGTAATAAATAAATTGAACAACAAATAAAAATTTTTTTTGTGTACAATTATCAATAAAAACATATGATAGTTTTAATTTAAATTTTGAAAGTCTAGAAAATATGACAGCTTAAGAAATTTGTCTTTTTCAAATCTAAATTTTCATAGAAGATTTACACTTAAAAATTATATCAATAGATTTTTAGTAAATATAAGGATAAGATTTCACTGTAAGTTATAAAGGATACTATTAGATATGGGATAGGGATACTAAGATATGTAAGTATTATTTATTTTATTACCTGCTATAAAATTTCTTTATAATATACAATTTTTAAACCTTCAAAATGAACCCATAGAGGTTCGAAAGCTCGGTAAATAAATTCTAAAACGAGTACACATTGGTTTCATTGTCACATCACCAAAACATTCCCATTATACAAATAGTTGGCAAATATTTCTATTTAAATTATATATATATATATATATATATATATAAAGGTAGTTTATTTGCTGACTAATAAGGTATGAAACCAGTAATATTGGGGTATGCAGCAATTAATAAAAGTAAACTCTTTATACTTTTTTCCAAGCTTTCGGAAAATTTATTTCCATTTTCAAGGAATGTATACGAGGATTATAAAATTTGTTCTTTACAATGGTAAATATAAATATAATTAAAACTATTATTTTATAATCCTCGTATACATTCCTTGAAAATGGAAAAAAATTTTCCGAAAGCTTGGAAAAAAGTATAAAGAGTTTACTTTTATTAATTGCTGCATACCCCAATATTACTGGTTTCATATATATACATATATATATATATATATATATATTTATATATATTGAGACGAAGTTTTATTATCATAAAAAATTTATTCATTAAAGAAAATATTAATTTCAATAAGAATGTGTATTATGATGATTAATTCAAAAACAAAATCATTATTAAGTCAATTAAAAGCAAAATAAATAATAAAAAAGTAATCACATTACATAAAAATAATCAAAATCACCATTAAAAAAAATAAATAATAATGAAAATATAATTCTAAATGTAAAATAAAACAAACGAACAAATTATAAATTTTTGTAAAATATTTTTCTGTTAAATATATAAAAGGATTTTCAAAGATCTACAAAAGTGTATAAAAAGTTCTTCTACGAATAACACTTGTGCATATGTGTGACGTAAAATTATCAGAACTACGACTGCTCGTACACAACAACAACATCGCGTGTTTGAAATGTTTAGTTTCCATGAACTCCAAAACTTTAGAAGTGCACCTGTGCCTGTATGACGTCAAATTATCAGAACTACGAGTGCTTGTACACGCCATCGCGTGTTTGAAATGTTTAGTTTCCTCGAACTCCAAGAGCTTAGAATAGCAGCTGCACGTTGTGACGTAGGAGTTACTCGGAAGTATATCGGTCGAATTTATGACTTCAAGCCTCAGTGATAATATAATTTGAGAGCTTTTCCGATCATAATAAATTATAAAAAAATTATTGAACATTAAAAATGATTATTGTATATATTATGTAAAAAAATTTGTTTGTAAAATATAAGTAGTTAGTTAGAAATAAGCAAATTAAGAAATAGTTCCTTCTGATTGGTTCTCGTGGAGTTTTTAAATGAAGCATTTTTATTGGTCAGAGAATAATGAGAGAGGGATCTCAGTCTTTACGTAAAAGAACCAGTCAGAAAGAATAAAAGGGATTCCAGCCTAATTTTAAGAGAGTCAAGACCCTTTATACAAACATTAAAGCTTCGTTTAAAAAAAATTTTCAACAAACATTTAAGATTTAATTTTAAAAAACTTTCACGACTCAATACTCAAGTTTAATTTAAAAAAAAAGATTCAAGACTCATTTTCAAAACATTCAACAACAGTTATTATAATATTCAACTCGTAATCTACATTTTTAAAAAAGACTTTGATTAGTCATAAATTTTATTAACTTTATAAGTTAACAGTATTCGACTTTGAATCGAAAATAGGTTTGTTGAATCGAGCAGAGTAATCTTATAATATAACAGTTTCAACAGTAATTTTAATGATACAAAAGTTAGTATTAAATTAATATAAGAAGCTTGACTTACCTTATATCAGAAATAATCCTAGTATGAAACTTTGTAACACATCACTTGTAAAAAGGGAGTCTTATCAACCAGTAAATTGTATAAAAAAAAATCCACAAGTAAACAATAATAAATTCTACATCGTAAGAGTTTCTGTCTTTAATTAAACCATTGGAAGTTCTACATCCCACGTGTCTACCAGAAGAGAAGATAGACCACCAGTTCCAGCGACACCTACATGTGAATGGCGAACACTCGAGAGACAAAGTTAAAAAAGGTATCGTTATTTGATTTGTATTAAGTGTGCGTATAAACTGTTTTAAAGCGATAATAATTATTAGCCGCTAGAGAACATTTATACTACTTTATTGTAAAGATTTTTGAATTTCATTTTGATAGAAGATTTATAATTTGTTTGAGCGTAAATCTGTGGTGAAACCTGTACGACCTGAGATATAATTTTTCGATTAACGATAGTGTCTATTTTCAAGAAACATTTAATTTTATTTGAGCTAGTCATCATTATACAACATATTATTTAAGGGGCTAAAAAACATTATTATTGTAGTAAAAAACTTCAACAATTACGTTAAATCAAATAAAAACAAACCACTAATAATATCATGTCAAAATTAACGTGAATTTACTAAAATAACATTCAATCATCAGAAAAAATTAAAATAATAAAACAAAAAAAAGAAAAACATAAGAACCCAACAACAATAAAAATTAATAAAATCATAATAACTTGGCGACCAACGTATCGGGCTCGATTAAAATCACAGATTTTAATAGTTTAAATAACAAAAAAATAAATCAATAAACATTACATTAAAATTTATTTAAAAATAAAAATACTAATAGATTATTGTAACTGAAATTAACATATAAAATAAATATTTCTAACATTTTATTATAAATATAAAAAGTCGAAACATAATGTCTGGTAAAGAAGAAAATAATTTTGATGCATGGAAAGTTGAAGAACTCAGGCAAGAACTTAGAAACAGGAATTTGGATGATAAAGGAACCAAACAAATTCTAATTAACAGATTAAAAAGCCAAGAACAAATAGACATAGACTACAATGCTGAAGAACCAGAAGAAAGGGGGGAACAAGAAGATGAACCTCAACAAAAAGATGGTACTTCTTCACAAACTGGAGGAAATGTCACATTGGCAGATTTGATGAGCATCATCCTAGCCAATTCAGAACAAATAGCGAAAAAACTAGAAGCCAACTCGGAAGAGATGACAAGAAAATTAGAAGCTAACTCTGAAGAAATGAAAAAACAAAATAGAGAAAATTCTGAGGAAATAACGAGAAAATTGAATGAAATAACGGAAAAATTGGATAAGAAAGTAGAAAATCAAGAGAAAAAGATTAAAGTAATTGAGGAAAAACAAGAATTTTTAAATAAACAAGTACAAAATATAGACAAAGAACAAGCGAAAACAATCTGAAATTAAACTCAAGAATATCAGAAATGGAAGATAACGTGAAAAGAGGAATACAAATAAATTTGGACATAGCCGAACAGGAAAACAGAAAAACAGAGAGACAATTAAGAAAAGAAATAGAAGAAAAATTAAATACAAATATAAACGTGGGAAACAGTAAAGAAATCAAGAAATTAAAGGAGGAACTCGAAAATAAAATAAAACAAGTGAATCAAAATATTTCTGAATTATCAGACAATCGCGTAACACCTGACTTGGGTTTTCAAATTATAAATATAGGGGGGAAGTTTGAAGAAAGTTCAAAATTTTGTGGAGATTATAGAAAGATACATCCTATAAATTATTTACATTTAATTAAAAATAAATACTATAAAATTAAAAATTTACAGGACTTTAAAGAATTTATCAGGTCAAGTTTAACAGGCAATGCACTATTATGGTGGAATTGTAAAGAAATGTTTGTAGATTCATTTGAAACCTTTGAAAAGGTATTTCTAGATACTTTCTGGTCAGAATTACAACAGGGTAAAGTCAGGGAAAGATTGTATTTTGGCAAATTTGATAATACAAAGAATAATCTATCCAACTATGTTTTACAACTCTATGCTACTTGTCAATATTTAACTCCTCCTATACCAGAGGCAGAAATTGTAATGTTTTTATCAAGACATTTTAAACCTGAAATATCTGAGATAATTGCAGTACAAAATATTAATAAATTTGATCATTTAATAACATATTTGCAGAGAATTGAAAGAAATTTAAGTAATAGCATCAACAATCAGAATAGAGATAATGTAAGAAACTTTAATAACAATGATAGAAGTTTTAATAGGCAAAGTAACGGTAACAATTTTAACAGACAAAATAATAATAATATTTTTAACAATAACTACAATAATCAAAACAGAAATCAAAATAGGAACAATTACAATAATAATAGAAATTACAATAATAATCAGAACACTAGAAATTTTAACAATAATTATAATAATAGAAAATTTAATAGATTTGAACAAAATAACTATAATCGAGCAAATACAAACAATAATAATAGACAAGTAAACGCAATTAATACGAGTAACAGTAATGAGGGGATAAATGAGACAAATAATACACCGAGAGACATTGCACGTTCAGGTAGTAGAACTCCTAGGGCCAGATCTCCAGTAGATGATGCCCAAACCACAAATTTTCAATAGGGGTGCACAATGTAAATAGCGCTAGATGTGACTTTGTACACCCACGTGAATTTTTAATAGACAAGGATAATCTGCATCTAGAAAATAAAGAAATAGAATTAGTATTAATTAAAGCCAATATTGATAACAATTTATTAAGCATTAATAAAAAGTAAATTTTACAGGGATAAATGATAAAAGTTTAGGATATTCTAATAAAACAGTTTTTGCTTCTTTGAATATAAATAATGTAAAATTAAATGTTCAGTTATTGATAGTCAATAAATTAAAATATGATATATTATTGGGTAACGATGAATTATCAAAGAATAAAATTATAATAAATTATATCAAAAATGCAGTAATATTTGGGGATAATGAAATAAAATTTGAGGTAATAAATGATTTAAAATTAACTAGTAATTATAATATAATTAGTATATTCGACGAGTCATTAGAAAATAGTAATAAAAATTTCTGCCAAGAAAAAATAAGTGAAATTTGTGAATCTAGTTGCAATTTAATGGTACAAAGGGATTGCCGAAATATATTTAATAATGTGGCCATAGATGCCGAATTAAATTTAAATAAAAATGGAAATGATAATCATTTAGAAAGGGTCTTAGATACCAAAAATAAATTAAATTATGATTATGATGAAAGGGCAATTGATGCCGATGATAGGGTTAATGAAAAGAATTTAGAGGTGATGATAAATTGCAACAAAGGATGGAAAAAATGAAGTTATAAAATTGGTAGAAAGATATAAAAGTTTAATTAATGATGAATCTAGAGTAGCTAAAAATTATTCCCAAAGTATTAAAGTTAAAAAAAATAGAGAGTTTTAGTCAAAAAAATTATCCAATTCCCTATAAATATCAAGAAGCGGTAGATAAACATTTAAAAAAACTGTTGGCAGATGGAATTATAGGTTATAGTACTACACTCTATATTAATCCTATAGTAGTGGGTAAGAAAAAGATGATACGATGCGTTTATGTTTAAAAAAAGTAGAAAATAAATTCTAATGTTTCCTAACACAAAAATTTCACGTGGCGTGTTTCATGTAAGTTCACTCAAGTAATATATGTAGTAGTTAAGTGTAAATAAATATGTAAATAAAAAAATAGGATATAGTTTGAAGTTAAAGTAGAAAATGGAAACTTATAAAAATTTATCCGTCGATAAATTTATTACAAGTTTGGGGGGAAGTTGAGACGAAGTTTTATTATCATAAAAAATTTATTCATTAAAGAAAATATTAATTTCAATAAGAATGTGTATTATGATGATTAATTCAAAAACAAAATCATTATTAAGTCAATTAAAAGCAAAATAAATAATAAAAAAGTAATCACATTACATAAAAATAATCAAAATCACCATTAAAAAAAATAAATAATAATGAAAATATAATTCTAAATGTAAAATAAAACAAACGAACAAATTATAAATTTTTGTAAAATATTTTTCTGTTAAATATATAAAAGGATTTTCAAAAGATCTACAAAAAGTGTATAAAAAGTTCTTCTACGAATAACACTTGTGCATATGTGTGACGTAAAATTATCAGAACTACGACTGCTCGTACACAACAACAACATCGCGTGTTTGAAATGTTTAGTTTCCATGAACTCCAAAACTTTAGAAGTGCACCTGTGCCTGTATGACGTCAAATTATCAGAACTACGAGTGCTTGTACACGCCATCGCGTGTTTGAAATGTTTAGTTTCCTCGAACTCCAAGAGCTTAGAATAGCAGCTGCACGTTGTGACGTAGGAGTTACTCGGAAGTATATCGGTCGAATTTATGACTTCAAGCCTCAGTGATAATATAATTTGAGAGCTTTTCCGATCATAATAAATTATAAAAAAATTATTGAACATTAAAAATGATTATTGTATATATTATGTAAAAAAATTTGTTTGTAAAATATAAGTAGTTAGTTAGAAATAAGCAAATTAAGAAATAGTTCCTTCTGATTGGTTCTCGTGGAGTTTTAAAATGAAGCATTTTTATTGGTCAGAGAATAATGAGAGAGGGATCTCAGTCTTTACGTAAAAGAACCAGTCAGAAAGAATAAAAGGGGAGTCAAGCCAAATTTTAAGAGAGTCAAGACCCTTTATACAAACATTAAAGCTTCGTTTAAAAAAAAAAATTTTCAACAAACATTTAAGATTTAATTTTAAAAAACTTTCACGACTCAATACTCAAGTTTAATTTAAAAAAAAAAGATTCAAGACTCATTTTCAAAACATTCAACAACAGTTATTATAATATTCAACTCGTAATCTACATTTTTAAAAAAGACTTTGATTAGTCATAAATTTTATTAACTTTATAAGTTAACAGTATTCGACTTTGAATCGAAAATAGGTTTGTTGAATCGAGCAGAGTAATCTTATAATATAACAGTTTCAACAGTAATTTTAATGATACAAAAGTTAGTATTAAATTAATATAAGAAGCTTGACTTACCTTATATCAGAAATAATCCTAGTATGAAACTTTGTAACACATCACTTGTAAAAAGGGAGTCTTATCAACCAGTAAATTGTATAAAAAAAATCCACAAGTAAACAATAATAAATTCTACATCGTAAGAGTTTCTGTCTTTAATTAAACCATTGGAAGTTCTACATCCCACGTGTCTACCAGAAGAGAAGATAGACCACCAGTTCCAGCGACACCTACATGTGAATGGCGAACACTCGAGAGACAAAGTTAAAAAAGGTATCGTTATTTGATTTGTATTAAGTGTGCGTATAAACTGTTTTAAAGCGATAATAATTATTAGCCGCTAGAGAACATTTATACTACTTTATTGTAAAGATTTTTGAATTTCATTTTGATAGAAGATTTATAATTTGTTTGAGCGTAAATCTGTGGTGAAACCTGTACGACCTGAGATATAATTTTTCGATTAACGATAGTGTCTATTTTCAAGAAACATTTAATTTTATTTGAGCTAGTCATCATTATACAACATATTATTTAAGGGGCTAAAAAACATTATTATTGTAGTAAAAAACTTCAACAATTACGTTAAATCAAATAAAAACAAACCACTAATAATATCATGTCAAAATTAACGTGAATTTACTAAAATAACATTCAATCATCAGAAAAAATTAAAATAATAAAACAAAAAAAAGAAAAACATAAGAACCCAACAACAAATAAATTAATAAAATCATAATAATATATATATATATATATATATATATATATAATTATTAATGTGTGTTATTTGCCGACTAATAGGTATTAAACCAGAATTTTTTTAAGAAAACTCTTTAACTTGTTTTCCAAGCTTTCGAAATATATTTATTTCATTTTCAAGGAATAAGCGAGAGTATATACAAAATTGGTGTTAAAAAATGGTAAATTAAAGTTAAAATATATATATATATATATATATATATATATATATTAAGATGATTTTCTAATTTTCTCAATAAAGAATTTAATTTTGAATTTTAATTTTCAATTAACTAATTATGTATAGGGTAGGGTTCTAACAACAAAATGTATTTTAATTTTTTTTTATTATATTGAATTTTGAATAATTAACTAAATGAAATTTTATCAAAGTCAACTGAAGCCTAACTAATTTCTATCTATTTTCCTAACTAAATCCTATCTAATCTTATCTACCTTTAACTAATTACTTAACTACCTTAACTAACCTTAATTACCGCAGAATTCGTCTTTAAAGTAGTCCTTTCCTTAATTTTTTATTCTTTCTTCTATCTCCTGGTACTTTTGCTTTAACTTTTCACTCTTAAACACTTTTATATCTTCTCTTATTTCACGGAATACCTATCTGCTAATCAATTTCTGTGATTCCAGTCAAACTTTTGGCTTAAGTAGTTTTCCACAACTTTTGCTTTGTAAATACATTCAATTCATTGCCAGTATCACCACTAATTGTCAGCTCCCTGTCGATTTTGTGGAACTCTTTATTATAAACTGTTCCTCAAAGAATTTTATCAATACTTTTAATTCTTTTAAAAATGATTTTTCTACTACTTTTTCTGACTTTTCTAAAAAATATATCTTGACTTTTTTTTCTCTTTTTTACCACTGTCAAACTCCCGATCCCCGGCAACCAACTTTCTTACTCACTATCACTACACTTCTTATCTACACTTAAACTATTACAGAATTCAAAACATTACAAAAATTTTCTTAACCTAATAAATTATTTTTTTGACTTTGACATTTTATTTGAATTTGTGACATTTCCGAAAATAATAATAAAACTAAAATAAAATTTGATGTGACCCTTAATATACCTTCTCAATATTCCCCTCAAATTCAAATTTAAGAGGTTTTTTTTTTTTATTTTTTTTTTATTAAGTAAGTATTTAAAAAAAAACTGTTTAAATTTTAATTTTCAAATTGTAATTCCTAATATTCTAGCTCTTAATTATTTTAATTTTTAATTTATTGCATCTCTTCTACTGTTATCCTGGTTTTTTTTATCTTTGTAGAAAGTTGATGATTCTTTTATTCTTCTCCTGTAGGTCTTCCTTCTTGAATTCTTATATGCAGTTAAGACTGAATTTTTTAAACACTATAACTCTACCTATACTCTACATTATTTTAAAAATTTTTAATGTATTTATTTGTGCTGTAATATCATCTATTCTTCATAGTATTTATAGATACTTTCTATATTAAATACTCCCCTTATAAAATTTGTTCCCGGATACACTAATCGATAACTATTTTGGGCATGTTCTGTCTCTACTTCATAAGGTCCTTCAAATGGCAAAAGTAATTTGGCACATAGTTCTCTTCCTTTTTGTGGTATTTTTAAAGCTTTTATGATCACCATTTCACCTTTCTTAAATGTTGTTTTCTTCTTTTTATTTTTTTCTTGTTTCTTAATGTACCGATCTGCATTTTTAAATATTCTTTGATTTACTTTTTCTAAAATTTCTAATAGTGTTGAATCTCTATCCAGTATCCAAGGCCGTTCTGGTAGTATACCTTTCATAATGTAAATAGGATTCTCTCCCGTCACTCCATGTGGTAATTCATTTAAAAATTTTTCTACTTTACTTATTTGTTCATCCCAAGTTGTATGTTTTTTATTACATAAAATTCTTAAATATTTTACAATTTCTTTGATATATCGTTCTGCTGGATTAGAACTAGGTCTTCGAATACTTATAAACTGAATCTTAATTTGGTTATTTTTACAATATTGATTTATTTTTTCATTTTCAAAATATGTTGCATGATCTATTATTATTTTCTCTGGATTTCCTATTTCTTCTCTGTATGTTTTTAGACATTCTATGACAATTTTTGCATTTATTCGTTTACATGGGAATACTTTGACATATTTACTGTACACATCCACCATTACCAATAAATGTTTATTTCCACTTGTACTTTTAATTAAATTTCCAATAAAATCAATAGCTACTATCTGTAATGGTTTGTTGGTAATAAGGGACTTAGCTGTTGCATAATTATGGTAATTCTTTTCTTTTGCTAATTGACAAATCTTACAGTATTTACAAATTTCCTTTACTATACTCAAATCTTTCTTCGCCACGTAGTTTTCCCTAAATAGTCTCCATAATTTTCTTGTTCCTATATGTCCATTTTCTTCATGTAAATAATGAATAATTTCCCTAGCATATTTTCTTGTTATTACATATACTTCTTGATCCTCTAATTTTTTATACCATACTCCTTCAATTTCATAAGCTCCTCTCACCTTCTCCTCATTTAGATGTCTTTGATCTTCCTTAACCTTTTCCAATGTAAATAATCCTTCTGTTTGATGTAGTTGATTTACTCCAATTTGAAATGTTCTTTGGTTATGTCCGATTTCTGTAACTCTACTTAACGCATCCGCTACAATATTCAGCTTTCCTGGTACATACCTAACTTCAAATTCATATTCTTGTAGAAGTAGTATCCATCTATGAACTCGATTGTTACTATATCTATTTTTTAACATGGACGTTAGTGCAGAATGATCAGTTTCCAATACAAATTTAGCTCCTAATAAATAAAATCTGAATTTAGTTATACAAAAAACTACACTAGCCATTTCCAGTTCTGTAATGGAATATTTCTTTTCTGCTGCCTTTGTTACCCTTGAAATGAAACTAATAGGTACCTCCCCTTCTTCTTGTACTTGTACCAATACACCTGCCACTCTTTCTATAGATGCATCAGTTTTTAAAATGAAAGGTTTGTCATACTGTGGATGATACACTTTTAATTTATTTAAAAATATTGCTTTTAAATCTTGAAATGCCCTTTCCCTTCTTTCATCCCAATTCCATTTTGTTTCCTTCTTCAACAATTCTATTAAAGGAAGTTCTTTTCCACTAAGATCTGGTATTATTTTTTTAAAATAATTTAAAATTCCCAAAAATCCCCTCAACATTTTTAAATTATTAGGCGTTCGATATTCCTGTATAACTTTAATCCTCTCTGGATTCATAGTGATTCCTGTTTCACTTAATACATAGCCCAAATAATCTACTTCTCTTTTAAAAAATTGACACTTATCCAAATTTAATTTTAAACCAGCTGTTTCTAATTCTTTTAATATTATTTCTAAATGTTCTTGATGTTTTTCTTCTGTTTCAGAAAAAATCAATATATTATCAATATAATGAAGTGTAAAATCTTCATATTGATTTAAAATAGTGTGCAAAGTCCTTACAAGAGCTGCACAAGAACTTTGTAATCCAAACGGTACAACACAAAATTGATATACAACGCCATCCACCATGAAAGCAGTATATGGCCGACTTTTTGGATCTAGAGGAATTAACCAGAAACTGTGTTTAAGGTCTAATTTGGAAAAAATATTTGTCTTTGTAATTCTTCCAAATATACCATCTATATTTAACGGACTCTCATATTGTTTTTTTGTATAAGTATTAATATTCCTGGCATCTAAACAAAGTCTAATATCTCCTGACTTCTTCTTTACACAAGTTATAGCACTGATGTATTGTGAGTTAGATCTTTCTATTATCCCATCAATTAGCATTTTTTTAATTTCTTGATAAACTTCTTCCTTTAATCTATAGGGTATTGGATGGGTTTTAACTTTAAAATTTCTTATTTCAGGTGTTACTTCTAATTTATGCACATATCGAGATGCTACACATACTTCTTCATTAAATAATTTTTTATGGTGCTGTAATATTTTCTTTACTCTATCTTCATATTTATGAAAACATGATTTTTCGGTAATATTTATATTTACTTCTTCTATTTGATTTAATTGTCCTTGTTCCCTTTCCTGCTTATTACTATTAATTTGTGATTTAATAAAAGGTATTAACTGTTTCTTATATTTAAGACACCCTTGTTCATAATCTATTATCATTTCATGTTTATTTAATTCATCAGTTCCCAAAATTAAATCATATTTAAGATTATTCACCAACAATAACTGTACTGGTATACATTCTTTATTAAGCTTTATGTTTACCATAATAGTTTGACTTGTTTCATATAATTTTCTGTCATTCGCCCCTACTAATGATATTTTATTTGTATTAATCACCGTAATATTATCTTTATTTACATTTTCTATGATCTTTGTATTTATTATAGACACTTCTGACCCTGTATCCAATAAAATTTTGCATTTTACATCTAATAACTGACCTTCTACAAAAATTAAATTAATTATTTCAGTTAACTGATTTTCTTCTTCTACAATAAATTCTCTTGGGTGTTGATAATGAGAAGAATAGACAATATTACGCACGCAGGGACGATCTAAGCAAAATTCTGCTCAGTACCTTCACCCTAAATATTTTCTGGTATTTCTTGATTTATAAGTAAATTATTTACTTGTCTCCTATCTTCATCTGCATTATTTTCTCGATTATAGGTTCTTTCTCGATTTTCTAAATTGTTACTTCTGTTATAATCATTTCTTCGTTGATTGTACTGGTTTCTACCTTCCCCTCTGTTTTGCTGCCAGTTCCCATTTCTATCTTCATTATAGTATCTTCTTTCAAAATTTTCTTGATTTCCTCTGTTTTCATTATAACTACTACCATTATTTCTATATCCATTTCCACATTTTCTTCTATTATCATAATTTCTATTACCATTATTTCTATCTCCATTTCCATAATTTCTTCCTCCGTTTTCTTGATTTCTTCTGTAATCCCCATTCCTGTATCCATAGTCTCTATTTTCATACCTTTCATAATTATCTCTTCTTACAAAACCATTTCCATTTTCTCTCTGTCTATCATTTCTTGTATCCTCATATCTATTTTCTCTTTGATATCGACCATGACCACCATTTTCAATTTGGGTACTTCTCTCTATTCTTTGTAAATAATTTGATAAATTATCCATGGTTTTTATATGATGCAATGCTATTGTTTCTGAGACCTCTGACTTAAAATGTCTTCCAACATATAAAACTAATTCTTCTTCGTTCATTGCGGGTTTCAAATATTGTGCCATATTATATAGATGCATAGCATATGTATTTAAATTTCTACTCTTATTGTAATCAAATTTTCCGAAATATAATCTTTCTCGAATCTTAGTCTGTCGAACTTCTCCCCAGAAATATGTTAAAAATTGCTTCTCAAATTCTTCCATGTCCATAATTTGATTTTTTTTATTGCAAAACCATAATAATGCATCTCCTGATAACATTTCCCTAATTATTATTTTCTTATCGATCATATTCCTTATTCCTTTTACTTTGCTTTTTATTATTGTCATAAAAACTATTGGGTGAACTACTTTTATATTTCCATCAAACTTTAATCCTGTTTCTACATTTCCCGTATGGATAATTCCTCCGCTATTTCTTCTTATGTTCTCTTCTATTTCTTCTCGAGTATCTTGCAATTTTCTATTCAATTCCTCTTATTCTTTGTTAATTTGATTACCCATTATTTAACTTCTTTTTTCACATGTTTCTGTTTGTGTTTTCATTTTACTATCTAAATTTTCAATTGTCCTTTCAACACCTTGTCTATACTTCTGCATCAATTCTTCATTAGTCTGTTCACGCAATTTTATATATCCTACTTCCTTACTTATATTTTCAGTTTGTTTACTTACTTCTGTTTTTATTTCTCTAGGTAAATGTTCTAAAATACTTCTTCCTAATTCCTGAACTTCTTCTACTATATGTTGTTCTAATTCTTCTCTAATTCTACTTCTGTTTTCTTGGATCTCTGCTTGTAAATTCTTTTGTTGGTTTTTAATTTCTTCCTTTTCTTCTATCATCTTCTTTCTAAACTGTTCGTTTTCCTCCCTGATTTTCTTCATTTCCTTTAGACTTTCCATCTTACTGTCTTCCAATTTCTTGTTCAAATCTTCATTTAAATGATTTATATCTTTCTTTAAATCCTCTTTCATTTTTTTTATATTCTTATGCATTTTTTTATCATTATCCTCAAATTTTCTGTTCATATCTTCTTTATTTTCTTCAAATTTCTTATTTAAATCTACTTTATTTTCTTCAAATTTCTTGTTTATATCTACTTTATTTTCTTCAAATTTCTTTTTCATTTCTTCTTTATTTTCATCCAGTTTTTTATTTAAATCAATCAACATTTCCCTTAACCAATTATCACTCCTTGCCGTTTCTTGTCTCCTATCGGTCTCTTGTTCTCTCGTTTTACTCTTTCCACATCTTTCAAACATTCCTACTTCAACCTGTTCATTTCCATCTTCTTCTATTTCCTGTCCTTGTATCAAATGCTCTGCTATAAAATCTCCAGTACCTCTATTCCTTTCCTTGTCAACCTGTACCTCTGAATCCGTTCTTTCCCTCTGCTTCTCAATCTGTCCTTGCATTTCCCCTACTTGTTTTCCATCCCTAAGTTTCATTCTTCTTTCTTCCATTTTTTTTATTCTTGATTATTTATTAATTCAAATTTTTACCGAGACCCTTTTATGCAGAGTCCCTACTCGGGCGCCAATTGAGATGATTTTCTAATTTTCTCAATAAAGAATTTAATTTTGAATTTTAATTTTCAATTAACTAATTATGTATAGGGTAGGGTTCCAACAACAAATATATTTAATTTTTTTTTATTATATTAAATTTTAAATGATTATCCAATTGAAATTTTATCAAAGTCAACTGAAGCCTAACTAATTTCTATCTATTTTCCTAACTAAATCCTATCTAATCTTATCTACCTTTAACTAATTACTTAACTACCTTAACTAACCTTAATTACCGCAGAATTCGTCTTTAAAGTAGTCCTTTCCTTAATTTTTTATTCTTTCTTCTATCTCCTGGTACTTTTGCTTTAACTTTTCACTCTTAAACACTTTTATATCTTCTCTTATTTCACGGAATACCTATCTGCTAATCAATTTCTGTAATTCCAGTCAAACTTTTGGCTTAAGTAGTTTTCCACAACTTTTGCTTTGTAAATACATTCAATTCATTGCCAGTATCACCACTAATTGTCAGCTCCCTGTCGATTTTGTGGAACTCTTTATTATAAACTGTTCCTCAAAGAATTTTATCAATACTTTTAATTCTTTTAAAAATGATTTTTCTACTACTTTTTCTGACTTTTCTAAAAAATATCTCTTGACTTTTTTTTCTATTTTTTACCACTGTCAAACTCCCGATCCCCGGCAACCAACTTTCTTACTCACTATCACTACACTTCTTATCTACACTTAAACTATTACAGAATTCAAAACATTACAAAAATTTTCTTAACCTAATAAATTATTTTTTTGACTTTGACATTTTATTTGAATTTGTGACATTTCCGAAAATAATAATAAAACTAAAATAAAATTTGATGTGACCCTTAATATACCTTCTCAATATATATATATTAAACCTTTAATATATATATATATCTATATATATATATATATATATATATATATATATATATAAAGAAGGGTAGTCTTGACTGATATATTATGAAATTAAGTTTTTTGAGGTGAGCAGTCAATTATAAAAGGGCAATTAATGAAAACTTCACGAATATAAAGAGTTTTCATTAATTGCCCTTTTATAATTGACTGCTCACCTCAAAAAAACTTAATTTTATATATATATATATATATATATATATTGACATACCTTGTTCCCTCTCATTCTTCTTTTTTAAGAAGTGTGTTGTGACTGTTACCAAATAGGTACCTGCCTCTACTCAACACAGAACACATAAAATAATTTTGTACGTCACAATAATATCTCTTTTTTTTAGTTTTAGTTTTTAACTAACAATATAAATTTTATAAATAAAGTTAAGAAACTCATAAATTTAAAAAATATAGAAGTCGTGAGAAAAACATGTTCAGTGTATTTCTTGCACTCGTTACGTTTCCACAGTGCTTAATATTTCATTTTCTACACTTGTTATGTAATATAGTACTTCATTCTACCCATTCTAATGTATTTGTTTTAATGACGTTATCGGTTAAAAAAGTACAACTTGTATCTATTAATTTAGTAGGTACATGCTTTTTTTTAAAATCAGTACATCCTGCTGTGTTGCTCCGGCAACGCTGCTGTCCCCAATTACTAAGGAATTCCGTGGTTGACATTTGTCAAGAATTTAAAAGTTTGAAAATTCAAAAATGATTTTAATTGAAGATATTTCAAATAATGCTTTTAAAAGTTTGTTGCTGGACAAATCAAAAGAAACATTTATTACATAAATGGTAGCTTTATTTATTACAGTTCAATAAATATTAAAGCATGGTTAAAGCTTAGTTTTTTTGAATTAAAAGCTTCTATTGTCCCCAACAAAATATTTAAATCGGACCTGATTGCTCTGTTGGTATCCATAACAACGAGGCAAGATCTGTCAATACTTTTGACCACATCAGAATTATTATTATCATCAGAATAGTTCCTATTTTTTGTACCGTAACAAGTAGTGTTCGTTTCTTATAATTTAATAAAAGTTTATTTTACAATAATAAAAGTAAATCGTGTTGCTCGCTGCTACCTGACATCTTATGTTAATTTAATTATTATTGGTCAATTTTTCAATTTTATACCAAAATCTACTGTTATAATGAATATCAATTAGAAATAAAAGATGTACATTTATAAAAAAATTCATGGAGTGGACGATCAGAAAAATACGTTGTGAAATATCAAGATATCTATTTAGAAGTATTTTACAAGAACACAAAATATACCTCACTGTTCCGTCGTTCCCACAAAGTTAAATTTTATGTTAATGACTCGTAAATCGTTTATGACTTCCACTTTTATTTTCCTTTTAATTTTTATGTTAATTAACCGTTAATTTGCGACTAAAGTTGCCAAATTTTTTGTTTATTTATACAGGGTGATTGATTAGTGTGAGGAAGCTCAGTAGATCTGTTATAGTAAAATTTAGAAAAAAAAAGTTATTAACAAAAGTTGTAGGCAGCTTTAAACTCCACATTTTAAAATTAGTTACAATCTTTGGTGGCACACCAAACTTATGTTTTTTTTAAATAGAACACCCTGTATTTTATTTTAAATTTGAAATCTGCTTAACTTCCACATCACAACAATGTAAAGTTTTATTATGTTATACCGGGTATTTAAAAAGTTATAACCAATATTACCTGAAAATCGTATCAAGTTTAACCCCCTGTATAATTAAAAAGGAGTATAGGAACATTGATCTATTGCCACCATAGTTTTTTAATAATTTATAAAACATATTCGTTTTCATAATATTCGTTAAATCAAATACAGGGTAAGTCAAAATGCTAGTACATCATTTTCTTGGTAATTTTAAATGGAACACCCTGTATTTTATATTACTATTGAAAAGTACTAATATCATACTTCAAATTTTATAAAGTACTCCCTATACCTAAAGTTATCAGTTTTCTAGATATTTTTATTTTTCCATCAAAGTATTGATTTTGTAGATATTTTAATGTTTACCAATAATTATTGTAAGTTGGCCATGATTGGTTTGTCAGAAACTGACAATTTGACATTATTGTTTATTAATTTAGTAACGAAATAATTTGAAATAACTTATTTCAAATAAATTTTATGTAAAATAACCGACTGAAAATTAAGAAAAAAAATTAACAACAGAGAAAAATAAAAAACAACAGTAATTTTAACTTATCTTACTTAAGTAAGATGTTCAAAATGACCTCCCAAAACATTAATGCATGCTTGAAAGCGGTCATTGAAAGAGTTGCTTACATTATTAAGTATTTGTAAAGCAATATTTTGAAATGCAATTCGGATTCTATCTTTCATATCATCCCTTAATGTTGGAGGTATTTCATACACTTCGTTCTTAACGTAACCCCAAAAAATGAGTCCATTTTATTGAAATCTGGTGACCTTGGGGGCCACTTGACCAGTCCATCCCTTCTGATCCATCTTTCTCCAAACTGATCATTAAGTTCACCACGTACCTACTAATTCGTTGTGGTGCGCAGAAGCACCGTCATGTAGAAACCACATGTGTTCACGTATATTAAGTGGAACCTCTTCTAATAATATCGGTAACTGATTTACGATAAAATCTAAATAAATCTCACCATTTAAATTATCTTCAAAAAAAATATGGACCTATTACATAGTTACCGACGATACCTCCCCACACATTTAGAGACCATCTTGTTTGACTGTGTCTTACTATGTGGTATGGATTACTTGTTGAATAGTAGTGAAAGTTATGCCTATTAACAGAACCGTTTCGACGGAATGTAGCTTCATCGCCAAATAGGGCATAATCAAAAAAATCTCTCCTCTCATTAATTTTTTCTAAAGCCCATTCACAAAACACTATTCGTTTTTGAAAATCATCATTGTTTAATTCTTGATGCTTTTGAATATGATAAGGGTGCATCTTGTTTTTAGATATAATGTTTTGAACAGATTAGTAACTAAGTTCTTGTTCATGGGAAATACTCCTTATACTTGTGTGTGGGTTTTTGCCATCAACACACTCATTTCGTTTTCCTCTGTCACACTCGGTTTTGTTCGTTCATGTTTATCATAATTGACTGAACCAGAGCGGTTAAATCGATCTTTAAATTTTTCAAATGTATCTTGTCTAGGTTGCCGACTACCTGGAAACTGTTCTTGATAAATTCTAGCGAAGAGTAATGAATTTTTATTGCATTCCCCCTAAATCCAGATCATATCTACCAATTCATTAGTAGTAAAATTCATTATTTCTAATTTAAATTGAATTAATATTGTTACTAATAATAATTGCTGCTAATTTCCGGTGTACCACAATACTGAATTAATAAACAATAATGTCAAACCAATCAAACCAATCATGGCCAACTAACAATAATTATTGGTAAACGTTAAAATATCTACCAAATCAATACTTTGATAGAAAAATAAAAATATCTAGAAAACTGATAACTTTAGGTATAAGGAGTACTTCATAAAATTTGAAGTATGATATTAGTACTTTTCAATAGTGATATAAAATACAGGGTGTTCCATTTAAAATTACCAAGAAAATAATTTAGTAGCATTTTGACTTACCCTGTATTTGATTTAACGAATATTATGAAAACGAATATGTTTTATAATTTTTAAAAATTATTAAAAAACTATGGTGGCAATAGATCAATGTTCCTATACTCCTTTTAATTATACAGGGGTTAAACTTGATACGATTTTCAGGTAATATTGGTTATAACTTTTTAAATACCCAGTATAACATAATAAAACTTTACCTTGTTGTGATGTGGAAGTTAAGCAGATTTTAAATTTAAAATAAAATACAGGGTGTTCTATTTAAAAAAAACATAAGTTTGGTGTGCCACCAACTTATGGAACACCCTGTAAGATGGTAACTAATTTTAAAATGAGGAGTTTAAAGCTGCCTACAACTTTTGTTAATAACTGTTTTTTGTAAATTTTACTATAACAGATCTACTGAGCTTCCTCACACTAATCAATCACCCTGTATATTTATTAATACTTTTCAATAAAGTGCTGAGTTCACTTTCTACCATAAAAAAAACGGAATTTGTTAACCTTTGCCGAATCGTGAGAATTTGGAACGACAGATTTTCGTGACGGTTTTAATATTCATCAAATTTTAATAATTTATGCAAATTAATTTTAAACGATGTGTTCTGGAAGAAAAATGTACCCTAAGTCCCTTATTAACTTGTCAACTTATTTACCGCAGAATTTTTGTAAATTAAACTTATTTATAGTTTCTTAACAAGAAAGTATTGTTTGACAATTTAAACAGTTTGAAATAATAAATAACCAATTAACATATATGTATTTTAGTATAATTAGAAATTTTATTGGCATCAGGCTGCGAGGTTATTAGACAAAAAAGGAAGGAAGGAAATGCTAGCAGGATAGAGTGCATCCTCAGCTGCGTCATTAAGCAGCCAAAAATATTTGTTTCTCAATCGTATTATATTTTGTAATACAGTCCAATTTTTTTAATAAATTATAGTAGATTTATTTTTGTTTGTTGGAGATCACTGCAGGTTGCTCTATTATATATTTGATAGAGATGCGGGGTGATTTACAGAAGGGGCAATTAGGAAAATTATTTCTAAGGAGGTTGGAGTAAAAAATGTAGGAGTGACCTATGGCTAATCTTTTTAATGTAATATTGTTTCTTCTTCTTTAATCATTGAAGTGGAAGGAATCAAAGAAATTGTTCTTTGTGTCATATTATTTATTTTTACCAATATGTTTGGATAACTCGCTTTGAAAATGACTCAATTATGGAAAGTAATACCATTTATTTTACCTGTTTACCTATTTGATCTGCCATTTCATTTCCAGATATATTTTTATAACCCACATAAGTGTGATATTACGATTTTCTTAATTTGGAGATACTATAAAATAGTTCTTGTATTTGAATAGGTTCGGTAAGAGACTTTGTATGCATTGGATAGAGTTCAGCGAGCCTGTGATGATTACTGAGAAGGGAAGTCTGTTTTTAAAAATATATTTAATAGCTTCTCGAATGGCAACAATTGAGTTGTTTTGGTATAGTTAACACTTTTCAAAGAAGTTTGTGGTCAGAATAGATTAGGCTACTCCTAAGGTGGACTTTGAACCATTAGCGTAAAGAGAATGTATTTAAATTTTGCATTTACCAGATACAAGAAATGAGAATTAAAAAATTACTAGAATAAGAAGATTTTTCACAGGATAGAAGTAAAAATTAACTGATGCAGATAGAGTCCATGGTGGAGAGATATTGGGAGCAAAATCGGGAAGAGTACAATTTATTTCTTGAAGGACATGGAGGAATATTTCATTGGTTGAGTCTACTTTACAGAATCCAGGGAGGAATAATTTGCAATGCTCTGTAGACTAACTAAAGGTGCAGCCATTATTTGTATAAAGGTCTAAGCAGAATTATATATGAAACCACCGTCCAATAGTTTTGGAAGAATAGTAGATTATATTTTAATAAAAGTTGGGTAGTCTGAACCTCAAATGTGATGGCATAAAAGTTTAATTGAATTGAAAAAACGGCTGTCATTGAGTTTAAAAAAAATGTTCGCTTTGACAGGACAAATTACATTCAATAATTTAATTCCTGCAATATAAAAAAATAAACTAGTTTTTTCGTAACTTTAGGTCAATTTGTAATCATGAAATACATATTTTGTTGTAATTACTGTTTTCTCCATATTTAGTATATAAAACATTTCTATTAAAGACAAAATTTTAATTTTTGAACTTACTGACAAGATTTCCATTGAACCGTACATTTCCTAATTGGGATGAAAATAATATTAACGAAAGTGATATTAATGATGTGTCAATTTTGTCGTTCTTTTTAAAAAGAGAGCGGAAAATGATATCGGCGTGATAGCTACATTTATTTATTTAATTAATAAACAAAAGAAAGAAGAAAGTCCAAGGAAGTTTTACCTAAAATAAACGGTTACATTTACTCTTGATCGGACGTCAATATGAATTATTATATTTTATAGCCAATGGCTACTTTCGTGAGAATAATTCTTAACTAAAATGTTTTTATTCAGTTCACCGAAAAAAATGTACCACATTACATATTTAAAATTGACCGTATAGAAATGTATAGTTTTAAAATTGTTATCTTATATTTTTACTAGTAGAACGGAGATATTTAAAAAAACACATGGAACCCAAATTGTATGTGAGCTAAATTATCTTTTGTATTATATTATAAACATATTTAGTTAAATTGAGTTTTAGTATATAAACAGTACGCAGAGAAAATAAAACATTTTTAAGAAATAGTTATTAACAGCAGCTTTAATAAACTATTTGTTTTGTTTTAAGCTGTTACTTTTGATCCACAAAGCAAAGCGGTAATACAATAAATTTTATAAACAATATGCGTTAGCTAGGTACCTGATGTTGATTAGATAGTATTAAGGTTATACCAAGTATGGAAGTAATAAGACATAATATTAAAGCCTAGATAATAATAGACCTACGGGATTATCCTGGATGTACTTCCCACTAAGATCAGTATAACTGTGAAATGATATAGAAAAACAGGAAAAAACTATTATGCTGATCTTTACAATAACTTAATATATTTGTTTTACAATTACGTCTTCTCTGTGTATAAAATGTAGACTAGCTACAAACAAACATAATGTAACTTAAATATGTCAAGCTGACGATGTTAATTATAGCGAAACGGCTGTCATTGTGATTTAAAACATGATTTTTTTTAATTAAACTTGGAAGTTACGTTAAAACGAATGGTATTTTGGTATAGGTATGTTGATGATGTGTTAGCAGAAGTTTAGGTAGTGAACGACATTTAGATATATCTTTTAATTATATTAATACCTTGCATCCAAAAATTAATTATACTTTAGAAGTTGGAGAAAATAATTTAATTAATGGAAAAAGTTAATAATTTACTAAATTATTCAATATTCAAAAAACCAACACAAACAGATGTAACCATACCATATAATTCAAATTATCCTATATCATATAAATTATCAGCTTATAATTCTATGATACATAGGGCATTTTTAATTCCAATGGACCAAATTAACTTTGATAAAGAAACTGATATCATAAAACAAATAGCTAAGTCTAATGGCTATCCAATTCATATAATAAATAAATTAATTAATAAGAAAGAACAGAAAATGTCATTACAACTAATATTTCCTAAACAAACTAAAGAAATTAAAAGTTATAAAAATACTACATATTGTGAAAATATTTCTTATACAATTTCAAAAATAATATCTTCGGCAAAATTAGCATTAATATAATTTAAAACACAAAATAATGTTGGAATAAAATTGTTAAATGCCAAAACAAAATTACCTAAAATAAAAAAATCTGGTGTTTACAAAATTAATTGTTCATAATGTAATGCAGTATATAAAGAAATTTTGATGTAATATTTAATGAACACTTAACAGAATATATAAATTACAGCAAACAGATAAGTCGAACTATGCAAAACAACTACTTGCACATCCAAACTCACACACATATATGACATTCAAATACTACGCATTTGTGATAAAAAACAAAATTTAGATTTCCTTGAAGAATTTGAAATAAAAAGACATCTAGAAGATCCCCAATTTAAAGTTGTTAATGAACAAATAAATCTAGGAAGTTCGCCACTATTAAACTGTTTACTTTGATTCTACATTTTATACATAGATAAGACGTAATTGTAAAACAAATAAATTGTTATTGTAAAGATCAGCATAATATGGTTTTTTCCTGGTTTGTCTGTATCATTGCACAGTTATACTGATCCTAGAGGGACGTACATCCAGGATAATCTCTTAAAGCTATTAACTTCTAGGCTTTAATATTGTGATGTCTAATTACTTTCTTACTTTCTTACTTGGATTAACAAAATTTTATTATTCTCTAAATATAACAAAAAAATAAATTAAAACAAAAAATTACTCATTCATAATAAAAGCACGTAATTTTAAGATACTTTAATACTTCATAACTTATTCAAAGTCGTAATTAATTAATTAATATTATCAAAATAATTCCTTCTGGCTTTATTACTGAGTATAATGTACAAACAAATAACAAATGGTGAAGGGTTTCATATTCATTCGTGCATAGTTCTTTCGGGTTAATACCGTTAAAACAAAAAAAAATCTTTTAAATATTGGACATTAATGTTAATGGATAATTGTGCCTTAATTTTTAAAATTAATTAATAAATATATTGTTTAAGAGCGGTTAACAACTAAAAGGTTGAATTAAACTTTTACTATTTATTCGTAAAATATGAAATGCAGTGTCGGCCGTTTCGCTATAGTATTATGCTAATTCTATAGCGAAACGGCCGTCATTGCATTTCATATTTTAGGAATAAATAGTGAAAGTTTAATTCAACCTTTTAGTTGTTTACCGTTCTTAATAAGATGGACTTTCACGTAGTAAGGGTTAGCACAATAAATTTCAATATATTGTTTAATTTCTATTGGTTTTACTCACCTTATACAAATTACTTGAAACTGAATATTAGAAATACTTCAGATTAGGGATATCTTCCACAATAAAATAACTAGAAATGTACATTGGTTTATAAATGTTTTAAAATGGAATTTTATAGGTTTTACTTAGACAGAATGTTGGATGAGTTAATTAAAAATATGTCTAATGCAAGAATCACGTTTTAATTAAAATTTCTTAAACTTAGTCATAAAACCCCATATTATGGTTAAATAATAAAAATATTCGAATTTTTGGTGTATTTTATACGGTTGGTCTGCCATAAAAAGATAATAGAATAAAGTAAGAGTGAAGGTTGATATTATTATTACAAAAAATGTTAGTTAGGTTTATTGAAATGTAGTAGGGATGCCTTGGCCAAATGGAAATCCTAGGTAACCCAGTACGCCGGTTAATTTGGGAGAAGGTTAAAGTGTAGTTGGATTTCTAGAACTTTATTTTCCTATAGATACAAAGAGTTTTGATACATATTTTAAACTTATTTCCCACATCTATCTCCGAATATGCATGGGGTGTACTTTGTAAGGGAGTGTATTTTGAAAGGAGTGTTCATAAAAAATATTCCAGATCAGAAATACAGAGGAAAAATAGAAGAGGCCTGATAGTTATCCCTGTAACATTCCAATACATAATAATTATGAATAACTTCTGGTTTGATTACTAATATAAAAACATGAGGATTCGTACTACGAATGGCCAATACAATGATTAATATGTTTTGCATAATTTCACTTTTGTCTCCTGTTCAATTCTAGAAAAAACAAGTAAAGTGTTTGTGGCAATCGAACAGAATAAAAAAACCAAATATAAGGTAATTTTCCAGTATTTTTTACGCGATGTAGTTTTTAATATCTACCAAATACAAGTAGTCAAGTCTTGTTTTACTGGGAGAGGTTGAGAAACGCTAATATGTTTTCTCCAGTATAAAGTACAAGAAAGTATTACTATTCCTAACAAACTGTGGTTTGTTTAGTGTTTTTAATTAAACTGCTGTCAAATAAAAAATAATATTCGGTAAAGTTTGTTCAACAATATAGTGCCTACAATAAAAGGGGACTGATGGTGATAATAAATTCTTAAGTACTTTTATCTCAGGTATTGGCAAGTTTGAGTAAATAATGCAGGTCAGGATTAAATTTGCAAAAATATTTTTTTAATAGAAACGCATATTAAAGGATATTCACAACAAAATTTAATAAAAATTTAAGTATGATAATATATCAATTCAGTTTCACTATCATCGTCGTCGTTTGCATTAATTATAAGGGGTTCTATGTTAGTATGAAATGCCCTACATGATTCCTCCACTTTTATAAAATGGTTTATTGTTCTTTTCCAACAATCAGCGTCTGGGTCATCTATATTTTGTCGAATTAATGCAATTACAGAAGGACATAATGGAGGTATAGTATTTAGGGTCCACACATTCAATCGGGTTGAATACGCAGTAGTAAGGAAGAAGAACTGTATGTCCTTTGGATGCTGCAATTGTGTCATATATATATATTAATATGATTTAATTGGGCTGAATTTTTAAATTTAATTTGTTTGCTTTAATTTATCAATAGGCCAAGTTTGTTCTGTCAATTTATAATTATTTAATTAGTTTGATTTTGTTGTTTTATTAATCTGTTTTATTGATTAGTTTTTATTATAATCTTTCTTAGATTCTAATAATTTCTACTGATTTAATGTTATTTAATTTGATATTAAGTTTACTTTTTCTTTTGTATCTCCATAGTTGGGCGCCTTATCAAATTTTTAAACTAGCTCAGTCTACTTAATTTAAAATTGAATTTTAAAATCCGACCGACTCTTATCTTGGGTAGGATTCAAATTAAAATAAATATTTAAATATTATAACACAATGAATGTAATTATAAATGTTTCTCAAAGAACTCATACAAATAAAATATAAACACTATCAATTGGTTTCCATATGCTTATTACAATGAAATTTATAAATATCGTGATATGATAGAAATGGAGATGATATGCAAAAAATTAATTCACAGTCACAACAAAATAAAAACAAAAATATAAATCCTTAACTATCGGACGTACTTTGTATTACAAAGTCCTTTTTGAATAATTGCAATTGTCAAACGGAAAGTAACGAACACTGAGATCGGCTTCTCCTCGTCTGCTATTGGAAATCCAAAATGACAAGATGGATACCAAGGTCCCGTTGTGGAAATGACGCTCGAATTTAATCTTATAAATTCTATTGGAATCTGTCTTTGTTTTGCCCAATTTATTACTTTGGTAAGTAATTTAATAATGTTAGAATACTTTTATGCGTGTATTTTTGATATTACATGTATTAATTTAACATGAACTGATTTTGATTAATGCAAACTTTTTTTAGTAAATAATTAATACATACGATGTTAATGGAGCTGCTACCAGAGTGATAAGAGAGTGAATCATCGATTTCTTGGCCTTTTTATAGGCTTCCAGGGAAATGACAAAAATGACGTAAGATCGGAATTCAATTGTTCGATCTGTTCAAAATTTAACCAAAATTCTCGAATATCAAGGTAATAAATCTACAATTCTAATAGTATCTTTGATAACGTACAGTGAAATCTTATCCTTATATTTACTAAAAATCCATTTATATAATTTTTAAGTGAATTTTTCCTATGAAATTTTGGATTTGAAATAGACAAATTTCTTGAGCTGTCAATTTACTTTAGACTTTTAAAATTTGAATTAAAACTATCAATTGTACTATAAATCCATTAAACTAGTCCTATTTTAACCGATAACTACTATTTTAAACTCTAACAACTAAAATTTAAAGAGATTCTATTATTTGTATTACTTACACATTATATAAGATGAGATTATCCGTGTTATCAAAGACTCACAGCTTACAATTAATATCAAAAAACTTATTTAATTATCCTACATACATCTTTGTTACATAAAATGTCTTTTATTAATGTTTATTAACTAAGCTTTTCAATAGTCATTTCACTATTCACTATCTAAGTGTTCTATCATACGCCAGGATTGCAGAGTGGCAAAAATTGGGTGATACTATTAATATAAAGGATAATAAAAAACTCTTCGTTTGAACGCAACTTTCAAGTTTATTTAAAAAATTATGTTTTAAATTACAATGACGGCCGTTTCGCTGATTAGCATCGATGAAGAAATTCTGCCATTTAAATCCGTTGTAGTGTAAAGTTGAACTAAATAAAACTGGGTTTAATTAGAAAACAGTAAAACAGCACTGCGACCTATTAGATCTATGGTGCTCTCAACTAATGCTTATTTGATGCTGATTATAAAGTTATAACATCTTCTACAAGCCCTATGATCTTAATCAAAATTTCTTCTTTCATATATTATTCGAAATTGAAGAAACATGAGTTTTTATTTATTTGGCATTCTACGTGAATAGATAAACTCATTTACGCTAATTTTAATATATTATTAAATTATACATTATCATTCAGAGCTCATAATTTTTGTTAAATATCATGATTATATTTTCACTTGTTTGGTTTTGTCAATCTTTATTTAATGACTAGTCACTCGAAATTGTTCAAGTATACTTAGTGGAAATAATTTATGTTTTATTCCCAGGCAGTAAACTTAACTTTGAGGTATCTCCATTCCGACCAATATTTTTATACGACAATTATTGTTGATGTACATGATATAATCCATAACAACTATGTAATATTTATTAAATGTTTTATATCATCTAAATCACTATAGAAAGTAAAATGTATGTATAAAGCATTGCATAATGTTAAACACATACTAATGAGTTCATAGCACATTGTCATTGTTTTGTGTTAAAAAAGTGTAACAGAAAATATCTAAGAATTCCTGGTTGTATATACATATATTGTTACACGGCAGACAAATACCAATTTTATTGTTTTAAAAAATTTTTTTTAATGTTGTAACAAATACATAAATAAGGATGGCGTGTGACTTTAACGAATAGTTAAGGTAAATATTGTTTACACAATCATATGCAATTTATGTTGATATTTTGAAATTTCACAAGTATAGAGTAATAGGAAAACAATTCCTTAGATAGTTTTTGTGTTTCAACATGAACATACAAATTTAAGCAAATAAGTATCTTCAAGTTCCGATGACAAAGGTAAAGTTAATTTCCGATTAAGAAATCGTATAATGAAGGTTTATACCCATTAAAATATTTTCTTTGTTGAGCTTTGTAAAGTTTCTGTCTTACTACTATATAACATACTACAATAGCTACTATTTTTTTATAAATTTCTATTGCAATATCTTGGTCTAATAATAAAAAAAAAATATAAAAAAAATAAAGAAAAGAGCAATAAGCTCAAAATTTTTTTGCTTGGTTCGATGTTGGAGGATGCTAATTTTACCTAAGAAAGTTGTGAAAATATTTTTAACAAATCAAGTACAACCTAGGTCTAAGTAAAGTCTTTTGTAATTACCAATTAAAAATTTAAAATGTATAAGTACTTAATTATGAAAAATCAAATGTATATTTTACATTTAGAACTTTTTCAGCCAATGAAAATTTTATGCTTTTTAATATAATAGTGAATGAATTCTTTTAATTGTTTTTATTTTGTGTTCTAAATATTATAGACTTTTACAAATGTTGGTACAATAAATTTTATATAAATCTTACTTTAAATTTAAAAATATTCCCTTTGTCTGTATTTTTATTTTTATTTAACTTTACTAATGTCATTATAATCTTAATCAGTGAACATTTTTTACAAAAGTGTTACAACAATGGATGTTGCTTGATTTATGGTAAATAAATTAGTTAAAAACCTTTGCCAGCTGACTTGAGATCTTTACTAATATCTGGTACCATGATAAAGATAAAAACCATATTTTTTCTTAGCAGAAATAATGATACGACTAAAAATATAATTTAAACAGCATTTTACTGAAAATGTTTAGGTTTAGACCAGGCATTTTATTCTGTTCTAAACTTGTATATAATGTAGAAAGCGTGTACATAAATAATGAATTTTTAAATAAAATGATCATTGCTTGATTTATTCACATCATCTATATCTAATACTTTTAACTACCTTTTTCAATTCACTAAATATGCAAAGTACTCTTAAGTGTCAACACATTTTGCGTCAAGATTATAATCGATGTGTATTCCTAATAAAATCATCTATGTAGTTAATGATACTCACTTTATAATCTCGTAATTATATTACCATATTAATTATTCATAGTCATCCACTTTGAGGAAATAACCAGTGGATCTAAAACGAATAAAATTAATAAAAAACACTTGTCAATTGGCTGTATTGCAATCAATCGCCTTCAAAGTTATAATTAATTTAACGTTGGATATGTATAAGGAAATTTGTTTGCCTAGAGATTTCTAAAACCGTTCCTTTTAGTTGGTATCTTTAGATTAAGCTCCATAAGCACTTAGACTCCTTTAGTTCATGGTCCAATCTACTGATAGTTGACGACTTTCTTAAGGGAGTCTTTCTTATGTTGTCTAGTTAAGTAATTCGTTTAAAGAACTACAGGCCCTTATTTACCTTTAATATTTATGTTGGTTATTTCGTCTGCTGCCTTACGTTATTGAGTAAAGGAAAGAATCAGTTGATATTTGACAATATTTCTGAGTATTTGAGCTAATTTGGGTGTTTGGATTTGTGTATGTGATTCTCGAAGCTATCGTTATTTTCATTACTGTATTTCACTTAAGCACAATCTCAAATAATAATTTTTTTAAAATAACTCATCTAGAAAATATTTACTAACACCGACCTTTACAGACCCATCAGAATTCAAAGACAGCTGGTGTTTTCGCGATAACACCAGATGTCTTTGTCTTGTGTCATATCTCTCGATTTACTTATAAACGAAACTAAATTGATAAAAAACTGATTTAAGCAACTCGGTTGAATTTAGAAGTAAAAGACAGACTATTAAGTTAAATTCAATCAAGAGTGGTATTTTGGGGGCTATATCATAAATATTTTAGTCAATACAGCTAAAATAATTTTTTTAACAAACGTTAAACTTTGCTTTGTGATCGGTATTGGTTACGTCCTTGAAACAGCGAACTTGACAGACCACTCAGAATTGAAAAAAATGGTGTTTTTGTGAAACAGCAGCTGTCTTTAGCTTGTGATTGCTCAGATTATGTAAAAACTTTACGATGAGTGATATAGTCTTAGTACTATTTTAAGACTAGTTAATTGATTAGAAATGTTTTACTCCATACCAAACTGGTGTATCAAGTAATTATATCTAGTTAATTAGTTATCAATAATTATATTATCATCTGTTTTACTCTTTTAATTACTGGACAATCCCTCGTTGGCTGTTTAATTAATTTTCTGATAGATTTTACAATCAGAAAGTAGCTTAGCCACCTCTAACCTAATCTAACATCATTAACCCTTTCGCGCAAATTTGATAATTTCCTAAATAAACTTGATGAGACTTTCAAGTGAAACCAAAAACAGAAGGTACTTGAGGATGTACCAGTTTCTCTAGCATAACAAAGCCATTTGTAAACAAAACGACTACCACTGAAGCATATAATTTCATAACATTTTTTAATTGATTATTATTAATTTTAATAACATAATTAGATGTTTAATTTAGGTGGCCGACATTGTGCAAGAGAAAATTGGCGTATGTTTTATGAAAGCGTTGAGAAAAAATGTTGAAATAATAATGGCAGGTGTATTTTTTAATACTTTTTACGTCAAGTTTAAATTTGAAATTCTTCTTGTGTCACGTAAATTCGTTTGTTTAAGTTGAAAAAAATAACTTTCACGTTTTATCAAGTCAAATAAAATCGAATTCTGCATGTGTACATATATATGTGTAAATAAGTGTAGACAGTTACAGTTCCGTTTTCTCGGCACTTTTTAAAAAAATCGCATACATTTATCGCAATTTCTATGTATCATTAAAGTTTCACATACAATTTCAATTTCTCTGCAACGTTTATGCGAACTTTTACGATCTAAATGATTCCGATAATGATACAAAAGCAGTTTCTTTTTCCCGGAGAACAAAATCCTCATTTCATTTATCTTTATATATAAATAAAATATTTTAATTCCTTGTAGAACACAGCTGAATAAAACTATAAATATGAAAATACTGCATTCGACAGAAAACTCCTTATTCTTCAATAGTAGTTATAAAATGTGACAGTTTTCACGGAAATATAATTTGTTTTAAATAAAAATAAAACAATGAAAAGTACAAATACAAAAGAAAATTTGATCAGCAGTAAGCAATTAGTTGATTCATTGATCAAATTAAAAGAATTAGGATCTTACATGAAATTTCCCGGTTCTATAATTCCTACCCATCAGTACCTAGTTACTAGGTCAACTACTACTGCTAGTTACGTTCTAAGAGCGACTTAAAAAAAAAACGTTATCCTCAGCTAATAATTGCAAACAATTGATTTAATCTTGACAGAGACGAGGTTCAGTACTTTACTCTAAAAGTTATGGAAAATATTGAAGTATTTAAGATACCTGCAACAGATAATAATGCAACATTTTCCTCGTAAGTATCAATAAAATATAAAGCCTTTGGTGGTTCGACGACGAACTAAAGAGGTAGGTTCAGGAGGAGGAGCACAATATGTACAAAATGAGGTCTAAGTGCAGAAAAAACTTATGACTTCACCCTCGTCCATACTACAAAGGTTCTAGTACTAAATAAAGACTTTGGTAGTCATAACATGATTTTTTAGTGAAGAATAGTTTTCATTGAATCCTTATCACCAAAGCTTGAAATTAAAATTTGCAGTAATATTACCATGCTTATTTTCGGTGGCAATGGTGATTATTAGATTCTGGAAAACTCTAAAAATACTTACATAAAATATTATTTCAAAAAAAATCAATAATAAAATAAAAGGAATATAAATATGCATAACTTAAAACGTGTATGAAGAAGTGTAGAGAAAACCCAAGAATAAGTTTTAGTCTACCCAAAAAAATAAAATGAACATAAATTCTGCAGTGTAACAAAATTATTTTAAAAATAATAACTGCTCCGTCCCTGATAAGTACCTAGAATACTTGTAAAGTTTTTCATATCCTGGCGTATAAATCTGATTGTTTCTTAAATGGGCAAAATCTTGAAATGGGTATCCGAGGAATGTCCGAACCATGTTTTTTTTCTAATGTTATTTAAAATATGAGGAAGTATATCTAGACTAAACAACTAAAGGTATTCGTGTAGTCGGTTTAAACTAAGAGAATTGAATTGGAAGATAGTAATTTGCGTCTAAAATAAATAAATCAGTAAATAAATAAAATTAGAAATCTTTTACAATAAAGAATAAATTGGGGTAGAGAAGTAAATTGAACTTGAACCCTCTATTGATCTAAAAATAGCAGATTTCTGCTTACAGATCTTAGATATGTTTTCAGAATCCCATTATAAGTTACATTTCCAATTACTCTTCAGATAAAGATGGAAAAGACTATAAACTGTGCTGCGCAAAAAATAATATGGCAAAAATATGACAAAAAAGGTTTCCAATATGCAGATGATGCATATGATCCTTTGTTTAATGAACGGAGTCATAGGACTCTCATAGGACAGATTTAAACATTTTTCTGCATCTAAAAAATACCGTTAACCCTGGATAGTAAAAAAACTTTATTTAGAATAATACAAACTATTAATATATTATGTATCTTAAGTCTAAAACAACACTTTCAATAATAATTTTAGTGAATTATTGCATTCTGGACAGACTTTAGTTTGATATCCCATGCAAATGAATTTTTTCCACTTTTTGAATGTGATCCTTGATTTCCTCTATTTGTTTTTTTTGTAAAAAGTGTGTGTCTTCTGGTTGTATATGTAAAAATTTTTTAATAATGTTGGAGTTCGACTAATAAACTTTTAAGGGTTTCTCATTAGCAGAGTAAAAGGTGTCTAGCAAGTTTCTTTTAAAACTACCTTTTGTTGGGTATGTATTTTCTGAGGCATTGGAACTTTTACATAATACTTTGGAATTAATTCCAACAATATCCAAAAGGTTATGAAAAAAAATGTAAGAGACCACCGTCTTGTTTTTCTAACAACAGTATATCTATGCACCAGATGATCGAATGTTTCAACTCCGTCTTTGGTTCGATTATAAAAATCGAGTAATTCCGGAAGAACTGCGGAATTGGTTTTATCACCCTCAGAATGCATCGTGGACAGCAGAACATTTTTTTGGTTTTAGATGTGCCTACCGTCATATAGTTTTCAGATGCAAAATACAAAAATATAAAATACGAAAACACTACCAGGAGTAGAGCTGTACCTCAAAAACAATATAGAAGAAAAACAAAGACACCAGTTTACTTAGCGACTGCACAATAACAACTGTATTGTTATTGCAACAGAGTACACGAGCGCGCATTGCCATGTTACCAAGTGTTACTAAATTACATACTTCAGGTAGTGTTTAAGGGTTAAATGAACAAAAGAAGAAAAAATAAGAAAATAAGAAAGTAAAATAAAAAATTATATTAATTCAACGGAAAACAGATTAGTGCCTATGGACGACGAAAAGCATACGCCGTGCTGAAAAAATTTTACGGAAAATCTGTTACGAATTGGTAACTAGAACAATGCAAAAACCGTTTCGGACAAAGTGAGAAGAAAATGGAGTGAGTGTTCGGCTCTCTCATCTTTTGGGAAACCTACCTTAACCATTATGAAGTGGGTAACTTTGGCTCATTTAAGAGAGACTCTCCCTTAATCCCCAACAACAACCCTTTACTTAGATCCAATATTATACTTTCTGTTCAATAAGATTCATAACTTATAATTATAATAATATAGGGCAGTATTTCCGATTTTTGTTACTGTATATGTTGACGTACCATTTTATCGTTTATCAATTGTATCTTAATGGTCTTTCCAAAAATGTTTAATAATGAAAGTTTGTAAACAATAGTATATTAAACAACGCATTTCATATGGAATTCTGTTATGACACGAGTTCAAGTTTAAAAAACGAGTGTCACAACAGCCATATGAAATAAGTGGTTTATAATATCTTTTATATTTTGCCCTTTTTACCATTTTTCAAATTAATTTTTTATTTTTATGTAAATACGAAAATTTTTATTTTAAAAAGTATGTCGGCAGCACTGTGTAATTTATAAAATTTGACAGTTGTGACATTTAAATTATCAAATGTTAATGTTTTAAAATATTTTAAAATGAATAATATACCAATAATAATATATTATATAAGTAAAATATTATATTCATATTCACAGATACTTTCTTAAAGAAGAATATAAAATTAATAAATTGCTATTAGCCACAAATGTCATTGTCAATAGTCTTGCCTTTAGATACTTCACTCATGTCGCAAACCATTTAAAACAAAAATTTGTGTGCGTAAAAGTTACATTAAAATACGCAAATGCGTTTTATAATGAAGATTTTTATAAGTGCAAAATATAAAAAATTATTTGAAAAATTCCTTTTACCAGTACCTAGTTAGTAAACTTATAGAAGCCATTATTTCAGAGGAGATAACCAAACTATTGCTTCAGGAACATGTAATTCCAATACAACAGCATGGATTTGTCTCTGCGCGCTCTACTCTAACCAATCTCTTACACTGTGTTAATGAATGGACATTATCCCTTAACAACGGATAGCCTACAGACGTTGTAAATTTAGACTTTTCTAAAGCTTTTGACCGTGTTTCTAAAAATAACACTTTTACATAAACTAAACCATTTTGGCATTCCTAGTACTTTGCTTCAGTGGATTAACGATTTTCTGGCGGAATGACATTACAAAGTTCGAGTGGGAGAATCTTATTCACAGGACAGGCTAGTGGAAAGCAGAGTGCCACAGGGCTCTGTTATTTACTGTTTACATCAGTGATATTCCTTATTACGTTTCCAGTAAAATAGCTATGCTGATGAAACAAAAGTATATGCTGATCTAAATACAAACTAGCTCTCCCTTCAAATGGACTTGAACTCAATTTTTACTTGGTGTTCCGAGTGGTTGATACCATTAAGTGTCGAAAAATGTATAGTGCTTCGTATCAGTAAAAATAATCTACTTGTACCGTATTTTATTAACGGATAACCGATTACCATTAAACTATGTGTTCTCTCATAACGACCTCGGAGTCATCGTAAACAGCAGCCTGACGTGGTCAGACCACATTATCTCCATTTACAAGCGTGCTGACTCCAAATTATACCTTATTGGTGTTGTTCGAGGGTTTTCACTTCATTCATTTTGTAAACATTACACTTTTGTACGACGGATTCTTGAGTACGCCGGCCCCGATTTGGTTCGCGATAGGAACCTGTTAAAAAATATTTAGAGGAAAGCCACTCGAATACCATTAGGGTTAAGAAGACCTTCTTATGAAGAAAGACTTAGTATGGCCAACGTAACCTCCTTTGAAATTCGCCGAAAATGTAGGGATAGTATTAAAACTTTTAAAATATTGAAGTACAATTTTGTTAATCCTAACGAAATGTTTACTTTAAATCAAGAGGAACGCCTAAGAGGACACCAATTAAGGCTTAAATTATAGAACTTTTCTTCAAGACCGAAACAGAATTTACTAACCAATAGAGTTTTTGACATGTGCAATAACCTTGATGAAGAAATTATCGCTGCACCTCCTATCAACTCATTTAAAAACAGTTCCTAGAAAAAAGACTATTTTATTATATTATGCAGATGTAACTTAATACCTTTATTTTTCTCTAATTTTAATTGTGCATTTTGATGTAAAATAATATTTTTGTTTATTAACCTTTATTAAAATATCAGTTATTGTCACGTACTAATTTGTATACACGAATATATTCAGTTTAGGATTTTGATTTTGACTTTTGTTACTTACTTCTATAAAAGAAGTTTGTTTTTAAATAAGTGTTTCAAGTTTAAATAAACATAATTCCCGACCTTTTTTTATTAGGGTAAATTAATTGTTTATTTTAGTAATTACTAATTATGTTGTATTAAGAAAAGTAAACAACTAAACGTTAGAATATGTCAATCTTACGATGCTAGTTTTTAGCGAGACAGATGTAATTGAACTTAAAACGTATTTTATGAATAAATAATGGAAGTTTCATTCAACCGTTTAGTTGCTTACTGTTCTTAATAAGATGGACTTTTACACAGTAAGGGTTAGTACAATAAATTTAATTATGTTGTATTTTACTTTTAATTTATTTATTAATACTAGTAGGTTATTTATGTATTTTTTCTATTATTGGCATAATAGGGTGTTGACCCTTTGCCCTTATTTTATTTATAATAATAATAATAATAATAATGAAAATTTATAAATAAAATTATTTGAAATGTCTCATAATTTCCACAAAAACTTTATATGATAAAAATATATCTACACACCAATCGGTTAAAAAACTTTCTTTCCATGACTTCTTAACAATAATTCTTTATTATCATTATAATTACTTCAATAAAATAATAGTAGTTATAGAGCATCATATTTTTAATACACCATACCTGATTAATCCATAAAATGTTGAATAAAATTTAATTTCCTTTTTTAGTAAAACGTATCAATTCTCGGGAGCTGTCAATAAAATACGTGTTCAATCTATCCATTCGTTATTAGTTTCTCTTTATATAAAATTATACAGGTGAAGTTATTATTGAATCTTGCAAATTCCTAAAATAGTTTGTTGTATGCAGTTAGACCTTAAATAGTCTATTAACTCTAAACAGAAATGCGCATGCAAATTGAAATTCTAAGCAGTTTTTTTTTCTTTTACTTAGCTCATTCATTTCTCGAAACATTGCAAAGTAACATTAAGCAGAACATAAATATTATTCCTTTTTAATTACTTGGCGATTAGTCATGAATATAAAAAAATATGTGCATATTTGAAATCAGCCTATAATTTGAATACTTATTTTATTTACATACTGTAATTATTGCATTTTAACGGTGGTGTACGAATGTATTTATTGCTCACTTATTGGATTCTTTCTTATTCTAGTTTTCATAATTGATTTTTAGAGGTTAAACTACATTTTTGTTTTATTTCTTCAAGTGTTTCTTTTTATGGAACCTCGGTCTAGCTCCTTATCAACATCAAGTACCTAGTTACAAACAAACAACATGTAATTTCAATATGTCAATCTGACGATGCTAGTTATAGCGAAACAGCTGTAATTGAATTTTAAAGCGAATTTTTCTAATAAATAGTGGAAGTTTAGTTTAACTGTGCAGTTATTTATTGTTCTTAGTAAGATGAACTTCCAAAAAGTAGAGGTTAACACAATCAATTTCATTATAACCCAGATGTTTCTCCAACTGAAAAGTTCCTTTTTTTCTACTAAGTCAATATTATTGAATTTTATGTGAAGTAGCACTTATTATCATATCTGGTAAATCTTTAGGTAATCATTTTAATTAAATGAACCAAAAGACCTCCATTTACCTCCTTAGAATAATACAATTTATTTACAAAAGCTCTTCATATCAGAAATCGGAATCTGTCGCACTTCTCTGTAGCTACCCCGCAAGATCTTTCACTTTTTGGATTCTCTACAAAAAGAAATCCAAAAGCGAAATATCCGGTGATCTGGCCAGCCACTCTATTGGACCCCTTCTGCCAATCCAACTCTATAGAAAATGGTTCAAATATTGGCTTATGCGTATATCATTTCATAGACTATCGAAAGGCGTTTGACTGTGTTAATCATAAGATTATTGAAATTCTAAAAAAAACCGAATTGACGAACAAGACCTATGTTTCATATCAGAACTTTATTGGAGTCAAACGGCGGTAGTCGAAATGGAGCAATTAATATCGGAAGATATGCAGATCAGACGGGGTATTCAACAGAATTGCGTCTAGTATCCACCCCTCTCTAAGCTGTACACGGAAACAATATTTAGAGAAGAACCGGTTACTTTTAATATATTAATAATATAAATGAAGACTTACCAGGTAAGTCATTTCAAATCAAAAACATACCAGTATTACTTAAAGGAATAATAAAAAATTTGTTAAAAATGAGAAATTATTTCTGGTATTCTTATTAATTTTTTCTTAATAATTTGTTTTAAAAATATTTTAGTTAATACTGATAATTTTTTCAAGGTTTTAAAAATAAATACTTTAAATTTTAATCAATTAAAGCTTGACATAAAACAAATACTGTTGTCATTTTAATGAATAAATTTCAGTATATATTAAGTATTTTTTTGCTGCTTAATCTTTCTTATTTAATTATAATTATTAGTGACTTATAAAGAGTTGAATTGCTTTAAAGTATAATATATACTGAGGAATTGTTGACATTTTTAACAATTCTAAACAGACTTAATCCATAGGTTTATTCTATTAATACATTTTAAAAAGTGTCCCTTAAAAAAAGGAGACTTATCTACTTTATTGTATTTATTATTGTATCTTGTATCTACTCTTAAGAGACACCATTATATAATAAACGAACTTAACATTACACATTCTACAAGTCTGATTGTAATAAATATTAACTACGCTTGTTTCTTCCTTCTTATTTTAATCCCCGTATTCGAATACTCGAATAAGTACCAATGTCGAGGCCGTTATTACGAGTATTCCAGAACGGACGGAAGAAGTCTTTTTAACAGAACTATCATCGGCTCCGACGTGAGTAGCAGATCGGTACGACCTCGACAAATATGTGTTCTTTCGTTTTATGTGGTACTATCCTCGGAGTTTTCAGCTCGTACATGGTAAATTTGTACGTCAGGGTGGGATTTATAATAAAGACAATGGATAAAAGTAAATCAAGATATATATAAACAGTTTTATATATATTCACAGAACAATATAGTAATGGTAATAATAGCATTTATTTAAGCAAAACATGGTATAAAAAAAAACAATTTTTATAAAAAATGTAAAACAAACACAGAACAATCCAGTTATCCAAGTTTTTGTGACATAATATTGCTATATCTGCTGTATGTTCCTTTTGGTGTATTCATTTTATTTTCCGAACCAAATACACAAAATATAATATCGCTATATTAACACACTTATTAAAGTAAAAGAATAATTTACGATATTTGTAACCAGAACCAAATTATCGAAAATTTCAGGTAAATGACCTGTTTTTCTTTCCTGAAAATGATAGCTACACAGAGAAGCACCTTTTTCAGGAGTACCTACCCGACATTCTAAAATTTACTTTATTGAAAAATTTCTTTTGTACAATATTTTTTAATTACCTCAAGTGGCTGACCGATTTCTTCCTTAATTTATTATCCTTTCAGGAGCAAAGAAATGGACAGGTTTCTCTATAATTATTATGATTGTATCCACAGACCCAGACCCATTTCTTAAAAAACCATATTGGAAATAGCAAAATAATATGGAAAAGTATGCTGTAAATATTTTGAAGTTAAGTAATATTATTTTAATATTTTTCCAATATAAAACAACATATTCCCTAACTATAATGTGTCAATATAGCAGTATAATGTGTCAAAAATAATAATAAAACTAAAAATTCAAATTAAAAAAAAAATTTAATGCTAACTACCCTAAAGCCAAAGTTGGGATAAAATGCTGTGACCCTTCTCAAAAGATGGCGGACAGTGATTTTTCTAATAATGTAGCATAATCACTATGACAGCCAAAATGGTAAATCCTAAAATGTTAAATTCTTTGGAAATTTATATTGTCTAAATACCGGAACATTAAAATAAGAAAACTTATAGCTTTCGCCAATTAGATCATTGATTAATCTTTACTATGTTGGTAGCAGAATTTATTAAACTTTTATTGTTATGAAATAGAAATAATCTATATTATTTAACCAAGAACTAAATATCGATAATTATGAATACATTGGGGATAGGACAGGATAAATACTTCGTGAAAAATAAAATTTGAAGAAACAAGAATGTAGAAAGGATAATTTATAAAAGAATTGAGCTGACTATGACTGCAAAAAAAGGGAAAAATACTAAAATTTAAAAGAAGCTTTGCAAAGAACGAAAAAGAATGCAAAAAATATGTAAAAATTCGTTATTAAGCTGTTTAAATTAATGAAATTAATGGGTTAACGAGATAAATTAAAAAACTGGGAAAAACTATTAAACCTTTAATACTACTAAGGACGCAACATTAAAGGAATATTATGTTAGTACAACAAACAGCAGATTCCTTGAAGTAAATAATATGTGAGATTTTCTAGAATATATTACTATTGATTTTGATTTTTGCGTTTATTTAACACTTGGACAGTCAACTAATCAAATTAAAACTAAGTGCACAATGTGATTTTTTTTATTTTTATCTTTTCCAGCCTGTTTTTATATCTTGTATGTTTTTTCTTTTGTTTTTTTTAAGGTGACCTAACTACACATATTATTGTAATAGTAGCAGTAAAAATGTTAATGAAACTGTAATAGGATTAAACTCCTCTAAACTTGTTTTAATATTATTGTTTTTGTATTTTATTTTAATACTACTGTTCTCTGACTTATGTATCCACAATGTTAATACATTGCTTCCAGTACATTTAAAACTAGTTCAAAGATTAAATCCAAGTTTTGCAGTATCACTACTAAATCCTTTAATACCTACTGTTGTATTTATAGTTACTATGTTTGTATTTTAATTTTTTATTTATATTAATCGATTTGAACATGTTGTCACATATTATTATTAAAACATCTCCTCCGTTAGTAGATGCTTTTCTGGCAACTAATGAATACTTTAATACTTACAAAATCGACAAGTTACCAACAATTTATAATATTATTTATAAAGAACTAGTAGATAACTAATAGTGAAACCTAATATCGTACAACTTATACCACCTTCTTTTTCCTTATTTACCTGAAGATGTACCACATATATTCAAATACAACTTTGCCAAAAACTCAGCTACAACCTCTAGGTAAAATTGCAATTACTATATGTGATAATAATCTAATTATTTTTAAATACTCCATTCACAAGTATGAAACTACAAAACACTGAACGTATCTGCAATTTCTTTAAATTTATTCTACTAACCCTTACTTTTTGGAAGTCCATCTTATTAAAAATGATAAAAACCTCTTCGTTTTAACGTAACATCCAAGTTTATTTGAAAAAATTAGGTTTTAAATTACAATGACGGCCGACTGATCTTAGAGGAAAGTACATCCAGGATAATCCCTTAGGGCTATTAACATCTAGGTTTTAATAATGTTATGTCTTATTACTTCCATACTTGATCTAGCCTTAATACTACCTAAACAACATCAGGTACCTAGCTACAAACAAACAAAATGTAACTTAAATATGTCAATCTCACGATGCTAATCTTAGCGAAACGGCCGTCATTGTAATTTAAAACCTAATTTTTTCGAAGAAACTTGGAAGTTACGGAAGAGTTTTTAATTATTCCTAATGTAAATTTTTTTTACAAAATAAATATAATAATATAATGAATCAATTTATAACCATTAAAAGATCTTACACACACAAATACTGTTACAAAGCCGTCAATTTCAGAAGCCGGCCCTTTCCAAAACTTTAAATAATCATTTCAGAAACCCCCGTTGTTCTGTTTCTCGAAGACGATGTAGACTGGAACAATCTAGTCCGTGGAAGATTGGAGAAGACCTTAGAGATATATGTAAGCGACATACCCGTGAGGCAGTCATCTATCAGCTAGAACAGTCTTGGTTAATAGTGAATACCTAGTGCGCGGAAAGTAGTTGGACGTAAATAGTGATATTCGGATTATATCGCAGTTACATGGGAGTAGTGTAAATAAATTAGTACTGATATACCGGGTGTATATAAATTAAGTGGATATTAAGTGTATATTTTATATATGTATATATTTTATAAAACAAATAAAGAGTAGTTAGCCATGGTGGTCATAATTTGTCCCACTAACAATAGGAAAAACATTACAATACAAATATGGCTTCAATATTTTTTAGTACTTTTTACGTTTTATTTAAAATTTTAAATGGCATAAAATGCAACTTATGACATCTAAGTTTAGCTGTATTCTTAAATTATAGTAAGTATCTTCTTAGCAGTGTTATCCTAGTATTTAGTTTTTTGCTGTAATAAAATTAACCAGCCCAAAAATTGAGTTTTTTGTCTTTATCTGGTCTATAATAATCTAACTAAAACTTTCAATGAAGTTTATTCGATCATTAATTTAGATATTAGAAAGTAGGATTGACATTTACAATATAATTCCAACATCAAATCCGTTCACTCTGTAGCAGTACGAACCTGTACGGCACGGCCTACCTACCGTAGAGATTTCATCGAAGATCGATGCTCTATTGTTTGATGTTGTTGAGTTGTCATGTATCGTTAAAACTAAAATTAGAACAATATAATATTGGTCCGGTTGATCGTCCTTGAAATAGGTGTGTGTATATATGTGTATTGTAAGGAAGTGAACGGCCTAAAGGTTAACACGGTACTCTTTGATCGTACCAAAGATATATGGTCTTGATCAGATGTTGCTTATTTACTTTCCCTGACATCCTAAAACACGGTGTCGCATAGGTCCTATCGAGTATGGAGATAAGGAACCGTTTAAAAAAATCTTTTTTACATTCAAAAGCTTTTAAATTAGGTTTTCTTAATAATTTATAACGATCATTGAAATTCCTTAACATGGCATATGTTTTACGAAACACAAGAATCGTTTGTTAGTGGTTTAAGGTAATTAATTCTCATCAATAAATAAATCTTAACAGATTTTATTTTATTAAACGCTTGTAACATTCGGAGTTAATTTATTGCTGATGTCATTAACTTGCTTGTTGTTCTAACTAATAATATTGTTTATTCATGTTTTCTATTAATACATCCACACAACAGTGTTAATTTATTAACACTCTCGGATAAAAAAGAGATTTAGAATAGGAAGATTATGTACCAACGAAGTCTTTATCATGAGAGAGATACTGAAAAAATCGATCAATCCTGAAAAGGCATTTGATTGCGTCCAACTAAGATATGTTATTCATGTCCTTTATGACAGACAAGTTCCTCATAAACTTAAAAAAACCATCGCAAACATAATGTACTGTAAAGTATAATACCAATTAATTTATTTATCTTCTACATGTTCCTTGTGGTGTATTCATTAAACCACAATGGTTTTTTTTAAATTTCATTTCAGAATTAGAAATAAATATTTGTAGTTTGCATGAGCTGTCATGTTTTCTCGTTTCTCTTGGATCAATATGCTTAATAAAGCATATTAGAGCTTGTTTGGTAATAAGTCTATATAAAATAAAATTGTCAAACCTATATCTACAACTGTTAAATTATTTTTGAATTTAATTAGTTGTTAAAACCAAATAAATTCCCTGTTTGTTAATTAAATAATAACTTAAACTATCTAATAAAATAAATACAAAATATGCACTAACTAACAGAAAATTCTGGAATTTCAATTTTAAATTCTATATCATACGTAATGAATTATTTAATAAAATATACATTAATGTTACAAACAAATATAGGTATACACTAAGTTTTCCTTTATAAATTAGGTTTATTCTTTATGTGTGTTGTCAATAAATCCTTCAACAAAATTATTATTATCTAAATGTTATTTATTATCATTTGTTTGCCTACTTAACAGATGTAATAGAAAAGTTTAATCGAAACAGTATAAAATATTTGGTTACTACATGTATATTAAATTGGTGGTAATTTATACTAGAATAAGTACTTTTATGCTTACCAATAAGTTTTTTTTGTTTTATATAAAAAAAGAAACAAAATTATTCTTACTCAAAAGATTTCAATGTTTAGCATTTTTCATTATAAAAACAATAATCTTATTTCAAACTCAAAATAATTTTGTATAAGATAAGTATTGTTAAGAGAACCATATTTTAATTGAAATCAAATCGAATCATAGATTCAGTTTCCCTGAAATAAGCAACAGATAACCACAGCATTCAATCACATGCACTTCCGGTTATTATATTCTAGAATATTTAACAATTTAACAAGTTACTTAGTAATGAATGAGTCTTCCGTGGTTTTTATACATTTTATACCAATACGAGGTATTCTTCCAATTAAATGAGTTATGGCATCTTAAAGAAATCCACTTAGTAGGAGGAAAGTGCGATGAATTGAATGAGAGTGTGTTATCTTTTTTGTGTACAATAGGGTACGAGGGTTGCCTTTTATATTTCGGGATTTGGTAACCCTGGTGTTGCAATCTGGCAACTGACAGCTCTATCGTAAAGTTGGACATTTTTGAAGTTATACTTACTCAGAACATTTTGACATACGAGCGCCATTTGTGTTGTTTACATTAACTTAAAAGATTCATCTCTGCCCAAAAAAGGAATTAAATCGTGAACATTTTTGTGTGATTATTTTTTACAACTTTCGACGTGGATTAACTCAGCAACAGTGCATGGATAAACTTAATTCAATTTTTGCCGATGAAGCTCCATCAAGAACAAGTGTTTATCGATGGTATGGTGAATTCAATCGTGGCCGTAGTTCACTCCAAGACGAATTTCATGTAGGTCATCCATCAGTTTTTCTTCCGAAAACCATTGATGCTGTGCGCAAACTGATATTGCAAGATCGTCATGTGACCTATCGTGAGATTGAGACAACCTTATGCATCAGTGGGACCAGCCTACATTTAATATTGCACAAACATTTGACGGTCCAAAAAATTTGTTCGCGTTGGATTCCACACAATTAGTCAATCGCTCGAAAAAGACTCGTGTCGATTGGTCGAAGGAAATGCTAAAAAAATAAGATCGCGGTACTTCGAAACACGTCTATGACATCGTTACAGGTGATGAATCGTGGATTTAAGCGTATGAGCCTGAAAGTAAACAGCAGTCGAGTGTATGGTTGTTTCAAGTTGAGCCCAATCCAACAAAAGTTGTTCGCGCACGATGCACTTCCAAGCAAATGGTCGCCTGTTTTTTTCGGAAAAACTGGTTATGTCGCAAAAGTATCACTAGAATAACGCAGAACAGTCAATACTGAGTCATACACAACCATTTGTTTGCCAGTTGTCGTCCAAGAAATCAGGAAAACCAACTGCTGGAGACGGATCACTCTTCACCACAATGCGAGCTCCCACACATCGGCTTAAACAACTGCATTTTTGAGCACCCAAAACATCGATTTGATGAGTCATCCGCCGCCGTATAGTCCTGAGTTGGCACCGAAACTTCTTTTTATTCCCGTACGTAAAAAACAAACTGGGAGGTCAACGTTTTTCGACACCTTAAGAAGCGATTACTGCATTCAGAATGCATGTTTTGGAGATACCTCAATCAGAGTTGCAAAAGTACTTCGACATTTGGTTCAAATACATGCAAAAGTGTATAGATCTTCATGGGGAATATTTTGATAAACAATACAGTGATTTTCTATGATTAATATTTGTTTTTGTTCTCTAATCCTGAAATATAAAAGGCAACCCTCGTATCTAAATAGATATTTAATTTTTTGTCAAAAAAATATTAGTGATTTCTTAACGGAATTCATAGAACTGTACAAAAACCAACCTGTTTAAGGCATGTAAAAAATGAAAATAAAAAATTAATAAAGCCTATATCCTGATATCACTTATCACTAAAGAGCTACTAAGGCTTACATCAAAATATACGAACTTAATTGCGCATGCTTCCCTTTTAGTGTATGGAGTTCTTTAGAGATTTATTCCAGGTTTTTGGAATTTGTCTGAACTACTAACTGTGTTGTTTGTTAGATTTATAGAACAAAAAAAACCTTTTAGTTTTTAGGGTATAAACCGGGTATAAGCTCCTTCTTCAAATCACCTGGACCAATTTTAACGCTGATCGGAAATGTGTATTATTAAAAAATTAATAACTATTATAAAACGGCGTCTAGGCATGATTATTTAATCATTATCAGAATTTATTTTAAAGATTATATGTTCTAGTTGTGCTCTCGGTGTTTTGTACATTTAATTGTTTATCTTTTAAATTGTCGTTATCTGATAACCTCGTTGTTTGCGAAATTTCGTTTTACAGTATAAATTTTATTTTTCTAAATTGCTTGAAGTATTAGATTATGACAAAAATTATGAAACTACTACTGGTTGTTGACAAAAGTCTTAAGGCCAAGTAGAAAACTAATTTACTCAGTAAATGAGCAAATATCACAGCAGGTTACGAAAATACGTTCAATTTTAATGGTGCCAAAGAGTCAGTCATAAGATAGGAGAAATTTTGTTACATGTGACAGTGGCCACAAGCAACTAAAATAAAGTGAGATTGTTATTTTTTCAAATAGACAATTCCCGTAAAATTAACAATTAACATTTTACTGTCAATATATATCATATGATTTCTAAGCGTGAAGTTTTTTTAAATTACGATATTGTATATAATAACATTTTGTGTTAATGAATTCAAGCATTAAAAGAGAAAAAACATAAAATTTTAGTTTATAAGCCTATTACGTTAAATGAGATAGCCATAAATTTCGTGTAGAAGACGAGGTAAACTTGAAATAGTGAAAGCTTTTTATTTCTTCTACAGCTTTACGACTTCACAGAGCACGGTACCTATCGATCAAAGAATGAATTGGTTAGATAAAGAGACACGATTTTAGTTTTTAATATTTTTTCCCGTATTCATTTAAACTTTCTTAATACCAAAAATGTTTTAATTGCTCTCTTTAGCTATACAAATATTATTTGTTTGGAAAACCATTTTTTTATTAAAAAAGTGTCTTTTCATGCAATAATTTAATATATGTATTTTTGTTCTTCTGTTAAAAAATATTTTAGCATTATAACTATCTTAACTTAGTTCTAGACAGGCAGACTTTTCCCTTAAATTCCTTTTTTTCCAGATTTTAACTCACTAAGCTATTCCATGTTTTCTGGGGACGTTAACTTTTAGCATTTTTCTGAGTTCGTGCTTTCATCTTGTAATTCTGACGCTAATTCTAAAATTTGTTATTAGATTTCTTTTTAAATTTATTGTACTTACCCTTACTTTTTGAAAGTCCATCTTATTAAGATTAATAAAAAAACTCTTCGTTTGAACGCAACTTCCAAGTTTATTTGGAAAAATTAGGTTTTAAATTACAATGACGGCCGTTTCGCTAAGACAATCTGACGATGCTAATTTTACTCTTTTAAAGTACTTCATTTCAACACCTACTTTTCTGCCAGCATAACATTACACATGTCACAAATGAATGCCAAAACAGGTCTGCCTAATTGATTAAAGAACAACTTCCCTTAAAATAATAAAATTTGTATTCATTGAAAAATATAATTATAACAATTTGCATTCGAATATTGATTTCCTTTTCATTATTTCCCCTTTGATATTGAAACGTTTTATTTTCACTGAGTCTAATAATATATTCATTTCAGTTTGTTCTCCAACTGTGAATAATACTGGCCTTAAACCTTCCCTCCTCCTCTTTCGACTTTCGTGTATACTTATACACTTATACTTCCCTTATATACAGCATTACATTGCTAAAAGGTGTTCTTCCCCATGAATGCCAATTCTTTCTCGTGTTTCTTAATCTTTTTTTAACCGTTCTATTTAAATCACCTAAAGTTATGAACTTGCTTGTTATATTCTCTATAGTATAATCAAAGTTTCTAAAAATGTTCCTACAATATCTTTCGCATCTTTTGCAACTATAATATTGCTTTTCTCAATTTTTCTACTTCCATTTCGATCTTTAATATCCTTTCTTATAATCCGGTCCACCTTTATATGAAATCTGTTTTTTGATTAATTATAAATCCTTTATTTAGCATGTTGTTTCATATCTACTGTACTGTATGTGTTTGGAATAAACACGTTGTAAATATTTTAAAAACAGTGATAAGTAAAATATAGAATCACGTGTAGGGACTTTAATACAATTTAAATACAAATAGAACATTCTATAAATAACGATATGAATCAATGAAAAGTTCTTGACATTTCTAGATCTACCAATAGAAAATTTCAAAACAAATTATATGCAGTAAGCTTAACTAATAAAACATAAATGTCCCAAAGGTCACGTCATTACATGTTTAGTTTCTGCTTATATCTTTAAGGTCTCCTTTCAGTCAATCCGTTATAATATTAACGAATTAGAGGGACAAGTATTAGGCATCTCATAGTGAATCTAAAAGAAATAAAATGTGGATTCCCTGTAATCACTATTATAAATTAATTACTTTAAAATATGCACTTATAATTGCTAAATGACAAGGTGTTTTAGTAAATAACGATTTCAGTGGCACTTATAATTTCTAAATTACAATGGCAAAGTGTTTGAGTAAATAATGATTTCAGTTAATGAATATTTAAAAAATAATATGGGTTTTGTAAATAACAATTTTCTGATACCTTAACATTTCACGACTTAATATACAACCGCTTAGTTAATTCAGCTCATCAAATATCTAGTTTAGTTAAAATACATTTAACTCAACAGCGTACCGAAGTTACGACTTACGGCTATGAAAATTAGCAACATCCCGTATAAACGGCTACTGGTTTTTGCAAACGAAAGACTTATAGCGGCTAACTCGTCGCCAGAAGCAATTTCATTGGCATATCTTTAGGTTCCTTAAACGATTCTAACTATAGATGTAAGATTATTATCATTACGGCTTTGTGAAAGAATCACGTAAAATTGTATATATAATATATTAAACATTTTCATTCTATACGATTATAGTTAAGTTATACCCGTTTAGAAATCGGAGATGTAGGTAAATTGTGTTTCATCAAAGGGACTTTAATACTTTTATTTTGTTACATACTAGTTAGAGAAAATTAAAAAAAAAACATTGTCGCCTCTATATGTAATAAAGAGGGCTATATTAACCAGGAGAAAAGGGAAAAGGTATTGATTTCAACGAGGGAGAAGTGGGCTCCTGGCTCCAAAACGGTAAAATCGATTTGGCAGCTCCGCTCTGCTATATATTCCGTCCGCTGGTTATGAGGGAGTTATCCTAATATTTAAAATATATTATAACTTTATACTAATAAGTCTTAGTATTAATAATATTTATATATTACTAAAAAAGGTCGAAAGTCATAAAAATTTTTAACAATAATATTAAAAAGATTGAAAATCAGTGAATTAATAGCAAACAAAAAATATTTGATTCTTCCATTGGATCTGGTGGGTAAATAAAGATATCCATGAATAAAATTTTGGACAGAGGCAGAAAAAACAATTCTCTTTTATCTGGTATATTCAAAAGTTACTTACAAACGTTCCGAGTAGACAAAAAATGTAATTTAAATGAATTTTTAACGCAAATTCGGATATATCCTTTGGAGCTGGTGGGTAAATGAAGATGTCCATGCATGAAATTTGCACACAGGTAAACAAATAGTATATTGTTTTATTAGGAGTTTTGTGGCGAGTCTGAATGTTTAATGGCCGAACGTTAGTGAGGCCGACAATTTCAGACGAGCCACAAAAAGTGCTTTTGCTCCGAATGAAACATGCTATTTTTTCCGCAAACGGCATCCAGACTATAGAACTAATTAATATTTAAATAAAAATTCAAAACGATCGCAACGAAGTTGATAAATTCAGAGAATAATAATTATAAAACTGCGCACTACATTTCCGTGGTTACTGGTTTTGTGATTGCCAAGTCAAAAACAAATTTGACAGTTCAATAATATTTTACAATGTCAGAAATATTGTAATTGATTTAAAGCAACAATTGTACTGTGCATTTTTGGTAAATACTTGAGCATCAAAATTTCGATAGCTGTAATTTTACTATTAATAATTATTATCAAAAATAAAGTTTAAAAGTTCAGCTAATAATTATTTTCCCTGTTAAAAATTCTACTTTTTTGTACGGCCGTCAGCGTACAAAACAGTACTTTTTTGTCCGCTCACGGCCGTACAAAAAAGTGGCGTCTGTGAAATCATACTTCAACTTCATAAATTGACGTTAATAATGTCTACTTCTTTTTACGTTTGCGGAAAAACAATTTTCTTTCAACTGGTATATTCAAAAGTCACTTATAAACGTTCCGAGTAGGCAAAAAATGGAATTTAAGGTTAAAAATGGATCAAAAATTCATTAAAATCAATTTTTTCCTACTCGGAACATTTGTAACTTTTGAATATATCGGATAAAGAGAATTATTTTTTCTACCTCTGTGCAAAATTTCATTTATGGACATCTTTATTTACCCACCAGCTCCAAAGGATATATCCGAATTTGCGTCAAAAATTTACTTATAATCCATTTTTTTCCCATTCGGTTTGTTTGTAAGTAAATTTTGAATATACCAGAAGATAGAAAATTGTTTTTTTTTCCTCTGTGCTTAATTTTATTCATGGACATCTTCATTTACCCACCAGCTCCAAAGGATATATCCGAATTTGCGTTAAAGATTCACTTAAAATCAATTTTTGCCTACTCGGACCGTTTGTAAGTAAATTTTGAATACACCAGATGAAAGAGAATTGTTTTTTTTAACTCTGTGCTAAATTTCATCCATGGACATCTTTATTTACCCACCAGCTCCAAAGGATATATTCGAATTTGCGTTAAAATTTCACATTTTTAACACACTAGGAACATTTATTAAGTATATGTTAGTTTTTAAAGGGTGGTATAAATAAAAACGAAGTAAATGCTAATACTACAAATTAAAGAATTTACTTCGAAGTATCTGCTCCACTATTAAGCATGTTGTAAGTTCCGGTAGTATTTACTTGTCGTCGAAGAATGTACTACACTGCTTGTAATATTTTTTTTTCATTACGTAGTACATGGTTCGAAAGGTGTAACATCTACCCCACTTTGAACTAGTCGGGAATTACAAGATTAAGACAAGTTTATCAAATTTGTTTAATTTCATTTGAAATAATAAGTCAGATGTATAGGTATGTTTATTAAAATATCTTCAGATGAAGAAATGCCCCATCAAGAAGAATCCCAAAATGAAGATTTACAGTTAGCCTTCGTTATTATACTGAAACATCATAAAAAAATTTAAACAAAAAAATGACTCCCACAATTTAATCTGCAAAAGACAAAGCGCTTAGGGATTTAACGGATGTTAACAATAAAAATACTAAACTAACATTAGGTAGATTGTAAACCAGTGATGAAGAAAATTAATAACATGAAAAGTAAAATTAAGAGTATCGTGTATAAAAAGAAAACAGGAAATCGGAAAATTAAGTTAAACCAATGGCAAAAAAATGTACGAATTTACATAACTGTGCTAAGTTTTTGAGAGATCGACATGAAGATTTTCAACAAATTAATGTAGAAGATGAACCAATTATGGCTGAATTATATGCTGAACCCAGTTCCGTAAAGAAATTACAGAGCTGATGTATAGAGAATGTTAAAACAAAAATTTGTTTGTTATTTTGTATTTTAGAGTTCTATGTCGTAAATGACATTCTTTAAAAATTAATGAACAAGAATTGCTTATAGTTTTACTTTATAAGTTTTGAAACAGACTGGTGAAGCAATAGCTTGATTGTTGATTGTCTTATTTTTAAATGAATCTAATCCTGTTGTTTTCACTCAATTACGATAAAACCTTATACCCATATAATAATAAGTCTTTTGATAATATTAATAATAATAATAATAATAATAATAATAATAATAATAATAATAATAATAATAATAATAATAATAATAATAATAATAATAATAATAATAATAATAATAATAATAATAATAATAATAATAATAATAATAATAATAATAATAATAATAATAATAATAATAATAATAATAATAATAATAATAATAATAATAATAATGGGGAAACCTATAAATACTTGGGATTTCAACAAGCCAGATTGCTAGACCAAAAACAGTCCAAGTCCAAAATCAAGGATCAGTATACACAGAGGGTTTGTTCATTACTAAAATCCGAACTGAATGCAGGAAACCTTAACCGAGCAATTAATACATATGCCGTACCTGTGTTAACTTATTCGTTTGGGATTCTACGATGGACAAAAACTGAATTGGAAGATATTCAGAGAACAACAAGGACTATGATGACCAAGTACAGATATCACCATCCAACATCGTCAGTACTCCGAACAACACTACCGAGAAAGGAGGGAGGAAGAGCTCTATGTGACATAATTAATCTGCACAACAAGCAGATAAATAAATTACGAGACTTCTTTATTACTAAATCAACATCATCTAACTTACACAAATTTATTGTAGGAGCAGATAAAAATTATTCCCCTCTAAATTTAGCAGGTCCTAATGTGGATTTAGAAATAACAACGGATGCTGAGAAACACGTAAAATGGGCCCAAAAAGCTCTACATGGTCGACATCATCACGACCTTAACCAACCACACATTGACAAACCAGCATCAAATAGGTGGCTTGCTGACGGTACCTTGTTCCCAGAGACTGAAGGATTTATGATGGCCATTCAGGATCAAGTAATTAATACTAACAATTACAAAAAATTTGTTATCAGGGACCCAACCATTACATCGGATAAGTGTAGACGGTGCCAACAAACGTCGGAAACCATACAACACATCACTTCAGGATGTTCAACCATAGCCAACACGGATTATTTACGCAGGCACAACCAGCTGGGTAATATTATCCACCAGAAACTGGCCAATAAATATGGACTGCTAAATACATATACACCCTATTACAAATACAACCCACAGGCAGTACTGGAGAATGCAGATTTTAGACTCTACTACGATAGGTCCATTATCACCGATAGACAGGTGACGAATAATCGACCCGACATTGTGGTGGTGGATAAAAAAGCTAATTCAGTGCTGCTAGTCGATGTTGCAGTTCCAAACAACAACAATATTTTGGACAAATATAATGAAAAGATAGCAAAGTACACCGATCTTGCTATAGAAGTAGGGCAGATGTGGCATGCAGAAAAAGTGGAGGTGGTACCGATCATCGTATCATCAACCGGACTTATCCCGAGAAGTCTTGAAGATAGTCTTAAAAAACTCAGTCTTCATAAAAATACTTTCATTGATTTGCAAAAAGCGGCAATTTTAAATACATGTCACACTGTTCGGAAATTTTTAAATGTATAATCTTTGAGCCTAATCCCATTTGCGTTTACGCTCGGGATAGGTAAATATTACCAGCGAAAGCTGAGTAAGTGCACAAGTCTTTTGAAAATAATAATAATAATAATAATAATAATAATAATAATAATAATAATAATAATAATAATAATAATAATAATAATAATAATAATAATAATAATAATAATAATAATAATAATAATAATAATAATAATAATAATAATAATAATAATAATAATAATAATAATAATAATAATAATAATAATAATAATAATAATAATAATAATATCACTTATTTGACAACAATGAAAAGCTATTCTATAGACAACTGCGTAGCGTCGGAACAAACAGCAACGATAATCTCCCAAGTAAGCATGAACTTACTGACTATTGGTCTTCAATATGGTCCAATCCTCAAAAACACAACGAGGGTGCAGCATGGATAGAATACGAGACGGACAAACTAAATATTGCTCCAATGTTGATAAATAACATAACAACAGCTGAAGTAAACCAAGCCGTAGGAGAAACTAATAGTTGGAAAGCTCAAGGAATTGATAATATCCAACATTTCTGGTACAAAAAATTTGACAGCTTACACGAGGTAATGGCATCAAAATTTACACATATTTTTCAATATCCAGAAGACATTCCAGCCTTTCTCACTCATGGTTTAACCCATATGCTTCCCAAAACAGCTAACATACAGGATCCTTCGCAGTATAGACCAATCACATGTCTTCCAATGCTTTACAAGATATTAACATCTTGCATTACTAACCGAATTTACAGGCATGTTGACCAAAATAACATCTTGGCAGAGGAGCAAAAGGGATGTAAACGTGGTCACCAGGGATGCAAAGAACAACTTGTTATTGACTCTGTGATCCTAAGGCAAGCGCAAAAGCAATGTCGCAACATCTCGACTGCTTTTGTAGACTACCGTAAGGTATTTGACAGCGTACCTCATTCCTGGCTTATACGTATTTTAAACATCTACAAAGTACATCCTACCATCGTTACTTTTCTTGAAGCATCGATGAAACAATGGAGAACAAATATTCAGTTAAATATAAATGGTCAGCATTTTAAAACCGATGAAATTGCAATTCGCAGAGGAATATTCCAAGGTGACTCACTTAGTCCACTGTGGTTCTGTTTGGCAATGTATCCACTTTCTCACTTGCTTAACGACACAAAATATGGTTTCAATCTTAAGACTAAAAGAAACACCAACTGTACTGTTTCCCATCTCCTTTATATGGATGACATCAAAATTTTTGCTTCCAATCAACAACAAATCCAACATCTTCTGGATATAACTGAAAGGTTCTCCAGTGATATACACATGGAATTTGGTTTAGATAAGTGCCGCATTTTAAAAATCGAAAAGGGAAAAATTGTCCATGGAGATGTGGCGCTACCCAATGGAGATATAATCGCTGCCATGCAGAATGGGAAAAACAGTCCAAATTCAAAATCAAAGATCAGTATATACAAAGGGTTAGTTCCGAACTGAACGCAGGAAACCTTAATCGAGCAATTAATATATAAATTTGTTATAGAAACAGATAAGTATTATTCCCCTCTAAATTTGGCAGATCCTAATGTGAATTTGGAAGTAACAACAGATGCTGAAAAACAAGTAAAATAGGCCCAAAATGCTCCTTATGGACATCACCACGACTTACATCAACCACACATCCATAAAATTGCATCAAATAGGTAACTTGCTGACGGTTCCTTGTTTCCAGAGACTGAAGGATTTATGATGGGTATTCAGGATCAGGTTATAAATACTAACAACTACAAAAAATTTGTCATCAAGGACCAAACCATTATATCGGAGAAGTGTAGACGTCGGAAACGATACAACACATAACATCAGGATGTTCAACGATAGCCAACACGGATTACGCAGGCACAACCAACTGTGTAATATTATCCACCAGAAACTACACCGTTTCCCATCTTCTTTATATGGATGATATAATTTTTTTTTATATTTTGCACTTATAAAAATCTTCATTATAAAACGCATTTGCGTATCGTAATATAACTTTTAAGCACGCAAATTTTTGTTTTAAATGGTTGGCGACATGAGTGAAGTATCTAATGACAGGACCATTGACAATGACGTTTGAGGCTAATAGCAATTTATTAATTTTATATTGTTCTTTAAGAAAGTATTTGTGAATGTGAATATCATCTTTTACTTATATAATATATTATTATTCGTGTATTAGTCATTTTAAGATATTTGAAAACATTAACATTTCATAATTTAAATGTCAAAACTGTCAAATGTTATAAGTTACACAGTGCTACCGACATACTTTTTAAAATCAAAATTTTCGCAACTGCATAAAAATAATAAATTAATTTAATAAATGATAAAATGGCAAAATATAAAAAATATTATAAACAACTTATTTCATATGGCTGTTATGACACTCGTTCTTTAAAAAACTCATCGCTTTGCGATTCGTTTTTTAAACTTGAACTCGTGTCATAACAGAATTCCATATAAAATGCGTTATTTAATATACTATTGTTGCTTATCAACAACAAATTCAACATCTTCTGGATATAACTAAAAGGTTCTCCAGTGATATACGAATGGAATTTGGTTTAGATAAGTGCAGAACCTTAAATATCGAAAAGGGAAAAATTGTCAATGGAGATGTGGCGCTACGTAATGGAGATATAATCGCTGCCATGTATATATGTAATTCCCCTAAAAACCCACTTTTGACTGTTTTTGGTTTTCTGCCGTTTTTGAGTGAACTGCTAAGCTCATATGAACCAGTTTGGTCTCAAATGAAAGCTACTAACATTTTCTACAACTTAATTTCTCATAACATGTGTGTGGGCTTAGTATTTTTCAAGATATTCTATAAAATGAAGGTTCATTTCGAAAAAAATTCAGTTTTTAGGAAAAATAGTTTTTTTGTCAAGGCCCGTATCTTGAGAACCGCTGCATTTGGTTTCAAATTTTAGCAAATTTACTGTTCTCTAAAGTTGTATAGAGTTTCTAAACCGGTCAGACCCCTCTTTCACTGAAATATTGAGCAAAATCTGAAAACAGTCGAAAAAATTCAACCTCCGCTCGCACAGCACTATGAAAATTGCAAATCTAGATTTTTAATATCGGCATAGATACGAACAACATATAAAATTTCTAATGACCTAACCTTTTGCAAGCACCGATGTACATCTTGACTGGACTAACATAACGTACCTATGTTAACTTTTTCGTTTGGGATTCTACGATGGTCAAAAACTGAATTAGAAGATATTCAGAGAACAACAAAAACTATGATGACCAAGCACAGATATCACCATCCCAATAAATTACGAGACTTCTTTATCACTAAATCAATGTCATCTAATTTACACAAATTTGTTATATGAACAGATAAAAATTATTCCCCTCTCAATTTAGCAGTTATAAAATTTATAATTTAATCTGCTATAATTGAATATTGTAGCATCATGAGTTGACCCTGGCCAACGAGCTACAATATCCGCAAACAAAAAATTTGCCGAGGACACAGCTTGAATATTTAAAGTAAAGTATATTGACCGCTTACAGAGAAAGACTAAAACACTCTTAACCAAAGACAAAAAACATCACCCGCGTAGCGCAGTAGAACGAACAACGCCGCCCCGACATATGGGAGGAAGAGGAATGGCCGACATAGGGAAACATCGAGTTCAGTAAATTAATAACTTTTTAAGGAGGTCTGAAATATCAGACATACATTGTGCCGTATGTGAAGCAGACGACTCAACACCACTCCAGCTTCGGGACCACGAGTTACCAAACCATCATAGTACCGAGCAAGAGAAAATACAAGTTTGGATAAGCAAACCACTACATGGTAGGCACTTTAACAAGGTCCAAAAACTACTGGTTAATTTCGGGACAGCTTTTTCCTGAAACTGAGGGGTTTCTAGTGGCGATTCAATATCAAGTTATACAAACAAGTAGATCGTTGGTGATCCGGTGGTACAGAGTGACCGATGTAGATATGGGTGTGATTCAGCAGAGACCATTCAACATGTGACCGGCGGTTGTCACACTTTTGCACCAACCGTATACAAAAACGACATGATTTAGTTGGGAAAATACTGCATCAAGAGCTAGCAGAAAAATTAAATTTTCTACAAGAGACCAAGGTACATTATTACAAGTATAGTGCAAAACCAGTTCTTGAAAATAACCATCACAAGCTGTATTGGGATCGCACTGTACTTACAGATCGGCAAGTAGGTAGTAATAGACCTGATATAATTCTAACAGATAAAATTTCTAGAAAAACAACGCTTATTGATGCTGCAATTCCCAATAATAGCAACATAAAAACGAAGCATAATCAAAAGATTGTCAAGTACAGGGATCTAGAACACCAGATACGTAGACAATGGGAAATAAAAGAAGTACGAACTGTTCCAATCATTGTATCGACTACAGGAGTAATACCAAAGATCCTGATCGAAAACATAAAGCTGCTTAACCTAAACGAAAACATCTAAAAACTAATACAGAAGTCAACGCTACTCTCCACGTCTCGCATCGTCAGAAAGTTCACTGGAAACGCAGAAATCCTCACCTAGCTCCAGCCATGTTCTGCAGTTCTACTCGCGACCGCTCGCATCAGCCGAGAGTATTTGGGGAATGCGGCTGACCACAACGTCACCTAGGATCCGATAATATGAAAAGGGTCCCCACAGAGCTCAATCCTTTTGATATCATTGATATCTAGGATTAGTGGATTTTCCCTGAAACAAGCGAGTACGAAACCGTTTGGCTAAGTGTATAATAGTAATAATATAATATTCTAAATTATTATTATTATACATTTAATTTATTTTTATTTTACTTAATTATTATTATATATTAATATTATTATTAAAAATTATAATAATGTTCATATCTTAGCATTTAGCATTCTCGGTAAAGTTACTATTTTACCAACCCGCTAACGTCAAGGAAATACTGCAATTTCTTCTTGAAGTTGAAGTATCTGCTGGATGAAGTCGCTACTTCAAATTAGCCATTATCGCAAGAGTTTTACTTAGTATAAGTTAGTTCCGGAAAAATTAAAAGTATCTGCTTTGAAATGTAGTACCTTCTCACTTTTGAAGAATACACTACGAAGAAGATGTTAATGTTCATGTTAACAAAAATTTCTTCGTTAATTTGTATTCTATTTTTCCATAAAAACCTATATTATAATAAATATAATAATAGCCTTTTGATAATAATACTAATACAATATAAATTATTATTATATATTAACATTATAATATTATTATTATTATCAATAATAATAATAATTTTCATACCGTACCATTTAGCATTCTCGGTGAAGTTGCTATTTTACCAACTTCGCTAACGTCAAGTAAATACTACAATTTCTTCTTGAAATCGAAGTATCTGCTGTATGAAGTCGCTGCTTCAATTTATAGTAAATACTTCAACCGTTTTCGCGAGAGTTCTACTTAGTATAGTAAGTTTCAGAAAAATTAAAAGTATCTACTTTGAAATGTAGTACTTTTTTACTTTTGACGTATATACTGCGAAGAAGATGTTAATACTTCTAGTATTAGTATGTACTTCGGTTTTATTCATACCACCTAATATTTCATTACATTTTATATTTTTGCTTTCATTTAAATTAACTTTAAAATGTGTTTCATTAAACACTAATTATCATGGTTTCCCCGTATTTGAATGTATTATCATGTGCACGCGTTCAATTTTACATACAACTTGGTGGTGGACAGTGGATTTTTATGCGCTGTCGCCAAATGGGTTGGTTGTCGTAGTTCAATGGTAGGAGCTAGGAGTTAGTTTCAGCCCGATTTGAATTTCATTCATTGGTCGCTTGTCGCTTTACTGTCAACTGTTATTGGAGTTTTGAAAATAAATATTCTATTTTATTTATATTGAGTGAAAAAGCCAAATGGAATAAATTCATTATTTCGGTTACTGTACATATTTATGTAAAATCCCGAAATTAAATTATAAAGTGACCTTTGAGTGAAAAAAGTGTCAATTTGATCCCTACCTTCAACCCCTTCAACAATTTTATTGTTTTTAAATTTATTGCAAAAAATAACATCCAAAAATATCTGATATGTAATGTGACGTACTTTCGCGTCGTTATGTCTTCTTTGACACTTGCAGGTTACGGATTGCCTCGGGCGCCACCTTCGGTTTTAAGTGCCGAAGGACACTACTCGGGCAGCTTCAGTGAAGAAGAAATACTCCAGGGGTCTTTATTGTGTTGACCTACTTAAGCGGCGGCCAGATGGGTAGGCCTTAGTTACCCGGCTGGGTCTAATACCTGAAGTCTTACGGCTAGAACAATCACACTTCAACACGAACAGTGGAATAAAAAAACTAAATATTTCCTAGACTCTATTTATTATTTACACAAAAAAATACAGATTAATTACAGATCGGGGTTTAACTGGGATGGTGGTGGTGTGCAATTAATGTTACGCAAAAGCTACCATGCTTCGGGTGAATGATGAATGCGGGGTTATTCACGGCGGAGTGATATGCGAAAGCGGTTTTTACGAAAAGCGGGCAGTCTATTTACTAAGCGGATACTCTACATGCGGGGTACATACAAATTGCTACCAAACTCCTATGATAGTAGGTAAGGTTCTATTCTTAGAGACTACGAAAACCCGGATTACAATATTATTTACATGTAACGCATCTTAGGATCGGTTTCTATTCTTCTAATGAACTTGGGAAGTACTCGTGATACTCACCTAGTACTTCCTCCTCCTTATTAGCGGGCTGACAAAGGTATAACTACCGTCGGAGACCCTCGTGATACCCACCTAGTGTCTCCGACGCACAAAAAGCAATTACTCAACTACCGGAGTACCTGTGATACCCACCCGGCTCTCCGCCTTCCTTATCAGCGGGATAACAAGGGAAAACAGAAAATGACTAAACGCCCGGAGTACTTGTGATGCCCACCCGGCACTCCGCCTTCCTTACTAGCGGGCTAATAAGGGTATACTACCGTTGGAGACACTCGTGATACCCACCTAGTGTCTCCGACGCAAAATAATAAGATTACCAAACTGCCGAAGTACCTGTGATACCTACCCGGCCCTCGGCCTTCCTTATCAGCGGGATAGCAAGGACAAAAATACCTCACCTAAGATATCTTACTCTGAATACGGACTTACTTTCATGTATGATGAGGAATTCGGCCGGCAGAATAGAACCTCAAACTCTACAAATCTATAATAAAGCCTTTCTTACCCAAACGGCGCAGTAGTTGTACGTGGCGGCACTATAAACAGCTGGTAGGTAACTGACCTCTCTAATGATCTACTGATTTATGTATTGAACGGATCTCCCACTCCTATCTAACGACTTGCGCAGAATTCTAATATCAGACTGAGAATTCTTTCCGACTCCCCAATCTAAATAATTATTATGTGTTTCTTACTGGTTCTCCTTAATGCAGTTCAGGACAACGCGTGGTGGCACTATTTCGTGTCGGTCATCAACTAACTGCCTAACTGTTCTAAATGCGTATCTATCTAGCGGTTCTCCCACTTCTAACATAGAACATGCGCAAAACTATGATTCTCGGACTTAGAAAAACTCCTAACATCGATTTTCTTACCGATTCTCTCAGAGCGTACGTGGTTACTTCGTAGGCGGCTGGCGATCGACCTCCCCAACGTTTCTCTTTTCGATCTGCTTAACTGAACCGTATCCCCTAAATAAAAATGTCTTCTAACGTTAATCAACACATCAGGCGTGACCGATCTAATCGCAAGCATCATTCGTTCTCTTAAGTCATCTAAATCATGTGGTTTAGCTTTGTAAACAATGTTTTTGACATAACCCCTTAAAAAAAGTCCAATAGAGTAAGATTAGGAGATCTTGCTGGCCATTCCATTGATCATCGCATCCCTATACAGCAATTTGGAAATGTTAAGTTGAGGTACTAGTGAACATTGAGTTGGTAATATGGAGGTGCTCCATCTTGCTGAAACCATATGGTATTTGCTGGAACTTGAGGGTTTCCTGAATCAAGAAATAAATTTTCCAAATTTTGCACCACATCATTTTGTAGTAGTGCTAAATAATTATCGCCATTTAAATTCCACTCAACGACAAAGAACCAATAGTATGGTTTTCAACAATCCCTAGCCAAACATTAACCTTTTGACGGTATTGTGTATGGGCCTCTCTCATCCAGTAAGGATTTTCCGTTGACCAATAGCGGCAATTTTAACGATTAGCATGACCGTTAACGAAATAAGTTCACTCATCAGAAAACATAACATTTTCTAATTGGATGGAATTGTTATTAAACATTTCCATCATTTGTTCACAAAAATTTGTTCTCTTATTAAAATCGTCTTTCATGAGTTCCTGAGTCGGTATAATTTTATAGGGATACATTTTCTTTCTACTCGATGTATGTGGATTTTCCTCAAACTCATTTCGCAGTGCATTGGCAGCTGTTTTTCTCCATTTGCTGTACATGTCCAAATTCGTGAAATTGCTTTCTTATTTTACTAAATGTACCTTGGGATATAGGCGGCAAATTCGGAAATTTTTTATGAAAAAGGCGAGAAACTTTCATTGTGTTCAGATTTTATCATCTGTAAAACTGTTATTTCATCATTTTCTGTTAATCATTTATATGAATTGCAGTCAAGGAAATTCAAACGACAATTATAATAATAACAATACCTGCAGTTATATTTATTACAAACCAATTTTCTGTGGCGTTTTAAGTAAACTAACATTGCTATGATAGTTTATAAAGGTTCTTGGTATTTGCTTATGTAATGTCATATTATAAAGAGTGAAACGGGAAATAAATTAGTAATGTTGGTACTCTAGCGAATTTCGGTAATAAGATGATTTAAGTTTTTTAATGTTACTTATTGCAATAAATTTAAAAACAATAACAGTGTTTCGGCATTTTCTATTAATATGTACAGTAATTGGCTTTTCCATACTGTATAATAAAACATGTGTACCTAATATTTTTTCTACATGAAATTTCGTATTTTAAGCACTAGGATGGATTTATTCTGATACTTCTTGGGAAATGACACGACATGATCACAATTTAGGGTATAGCTTCGGTTGTTGCAAACAAGCTCCACATTGTGAGTAACTTTTATTTCCAAAGTGCAAGTTTAACCTCGAATGAAGAAACTCGTTCATATTGGAATTAATATTAAAAGACTATAGCCTTTGAGTTTGTGTTTCATCCTTTTGCATTGGATTAAAGTACAAATATGACAGTTTCTGCTTAGATGACAATTTCTACCTGGGGTGTTGATATCCAATTAAAAAAGACATATATATATATATATAATCTTTTCCCCTTTATACCCAGTTGGGTGTCAGGGTCAGGGCGAATAAATCTTTCGCCTTTTACTAAAAAAGACATAATAATATGAAATACTTTATCTACTGAAGAGGCTGAGGTAGAACCGGCGAACGGACGGCTCCTAGAAAAACAGTCTCAAGATTTGTTAAAAGCATACACTCGGTTTTCGTTACAACAATTACAATTATCGGATGATGCTCCCGCAATGGTTGAAAAACACAAAGGCTCGATAAAAATTGTTAAAAATAAAGCACCTTTGTTCATGGCTTTGCTTTTTGGATCCGTCATTGTTAAATGTTCATTATATAATACACCAAGAGAATGTATATTCCCTGAAAATGGATCGTTATATTAGTGGTGAATCGAATGGATTGAACTACCGTCAGTTTCTATCATTCCTCAAACCCATGGACAGAGATTATGGCGACATTTTAAGTAAAAGTAAAATTATACAATTTAAAAGTATGTCAAAAGATATCCAAGAATTAGTGGACATAGAATGTGTTTGCGGTTTTGCGTTTTTAAATGATATAACAAGCAATCTAAATGACGTCAATATTCACCTACAGAGGAAAGTAGTAACAGAAACACAAAGACAAAGCGGTGCGATTTACAAATTTACTTTTTCCACTACTAAATTATACCTACATTTCCGCATATTAAAGAAAAAGAAAAATTATACCTATACATTTATCAGACAGACAACTTACATTGAACTTAAAGGGATGGAAGAATTTAACCTAAAAATAAAGTGTTGAAAGGTTGGGAAGAGTTACGAACCAGAAACTTCACTCACTTTCCTACTTTGTTACTACTGAAGATTTGACAGATAAAGCCACGTATAAACACGATTCTTTAGTGTTAAGCTTGAACATCGAATATAGATGTGAATTCGTTACCAGGAATAAAACTTACTTGAACGAAGATAAATATCCATTATACAATCATGCTTTGTTCATGGCTTCGCTTTTTGGTTATATTTATACGTATGATAATAAAGCAGATAAAATCACTAGTGAAGACACCCATGTTCATCTGGAAAACTTATGAGCGTAGCAGCAACCTCAATGGAAATCAATATTAATGAACTTTTGCTAAACAAACTATCCGAAATATTTTCTTTTAAACTAATTTAATAAAATTTAAGTTTATGCTCTTATTATCTTTGTATTTAAGAAGTAAGTACATAATTTTTCTGTGTGCTTTAATTATCCAAAAATGTTAACTTACTTTTAATATTTGTCCCATGTGTTTAAAAGACTGGTCACCACTGATTTTTTTAATAACAAACACGGAAATATATTTGAATACCTACCAGAATGTTTAAATATAAAATTTATTATTACATTTCCTTCTTTTAACCAAAACACTAAAATCGTTCTTTTGTTTAATTTATTTAAGATTATTTTAACGTAATATATTCATTGACAGCTTTTATTAAATGCATAGAAGTTACTACCGAAATAACTGATTTTCTAACGACTTTAACACGGTAGTTTCTTTTATATGCAATTTATGTTAATTACACCTATCGGTATATAAACGTTGTAGATACTTTTTGTTGCTTGGCATCTACCAAGAAATCATTCGAGAAGTTTTTTTGTTCGGTTAATAAATGTACGAGATATCGTAAATTCAACCATGTAATATGTAAACCATTATTTAAATTGTTCTAGTGAAGTAACAGTTCCGAGCTATTACTCAACAAGAATAGTAAAAAACTCTTCGTTTCAACGTAACTTCCAAAAAATATGTTTTAAATCACAATGACGGCCGTTTCGCTAAGAAGCATCGTCAGATTGACATTTAAGTTACATTTTGTTTGTTTGCAGCTAGGTACCTGATGTTGTTTAGGTAGTATTAAGGCTAGACCAAGTATGGAAGTAATAAGACATAACAATATTAAAGCCTAGCTGTTAATAGCCCTAAGGGATTATCCTGGATGTAATTCCCTCTAAGATCAGTATAACTGTGCAATGATATAGAAAAACCAGGAAAAAACAATATCATGCTGATCTTTACAATAACTTAATATATTTGTGTTTTACAATTATGTCTTATCTATGTATAAAATGTAAACTCAATCAAAGTAAACCGTTTTATAATGTTTATTGGTGTGTAAGAGTAAGGTTGGATATTCAAGTAGGTGTTTTGCATAATTTGACTTATCTGGTTGTTTTAATCTATATGCTCTTAAGTGTTCATTAAATCTTACTTCAAAATTTCTTTGTGTTTGACCTATATATACAGCATTACATTCTGGACAATTAATTTTGTAAACACCAGATTTTTTTTTTAATTTGGGTAATTTTGTTTTTACATTTAACAATTTTGTACCAACATTATTTTGTGTTTTAAATGACATCAATGCTGATGTTGCCGAAGATATTATTTTTGAAATTTTATTGGAAATATTTCCACAATATGTAATATTTTTATAACTTTTAATTTCTTTAGTTTGTTTAGGAATATTAGTGTAGTGACACTTTCTGTTCTTTCTTATTAATTAATTTATTTATTAAATGCATAAATTAGCAGCATATAATTCAATGATACATAGAGCATTTATGTCCAATGACTGCTGATAGATATCTCAAGGAGATTCGTTTTTATGGACGATAACGCCCAGCATCATCGCAACAGAGCTGTAAATGAATATTTAGACCCAGTTTAGCGCCAGAAATCCAACAAGGAGTATGTAAGAGCTTGTTAAGGGGCATGATAAAGGATTCCATTTTGGTCGGAAAATCCACCAGACCCTGTTGGAGATCTACGGCAAAGAATACTAACCTATTTTCAATGTTTGCAACAACCATTTTCCTTAAATATGTTTAATGACCTCCAGAAACGTAATGAAGCCTGTTATGGATCCCCTTTATATGAGTATTATTCTGAATTTTAATTTTAATATCATAAATAAAAAATTATAATGTAAATAAAAAAAATATGCTTGATACCTACTCTAGAATTTAATTAAAAAGGGCAAGTTTAATTGGAAATAAAATATTTTAATAATACAATTAAATTTCAATGTACAATATTTTTTATTAAATTTTTAAAAATCTTTGATGTCAAAATATAAATTCTTCTGTTCCGAACGGCATTTTTATTTAATTTGTTTTAACAAAAATATGAAATTTTTTGGATTTATTTTCTTACCTTATTTTGAAGGCCTTTAAGTTCTATATTATTTCTTAACTTTTTCGTCCTTTAACTATTTCTTCTTTAGACCCGAATACTTTCCAACTTCTTTCTCCTTTCTTGTCTACTGTTATCAATAAATTTTTTATTTAGTTTGATGTATTTTCTTTTCTTTCTGTTTTAATTATGGTGTTTATATTTTCTTAGCAATTTGAAATTATAATAGCTTTTCTTAATATTTTTTTTTTTAGTTTTATATAATTCTTCTCAAAATTAAATCTTCCCTTTTCCTTCTCCTGTCCTATTATTAGTTAAAATTTTATTTAGTTTAATTTATTTTTTTTTCTTGTTGTTTAATTATATTCATATTTTTTTATTAGCTTGCAATCAGAATATTTATTTTAGTTTTTCCTATTTTTTTTTATTAAAATATATTCTCTTTTTAAATCTATTTGACAATTATTACTTGATAAATCTCCCTCTCTGACAATCCCTGTCAAACTCTATCAACCTCCCAAGTCAGCCTTTTATTTCAATTTTTAAACCACACAAACTTTTCTTTCTTCACAGTTGCTTTCCAGTACACTTTATAAATTAATATCAAACGTCAATTTTTTAAAATAATTTGTAATTATATAAATTATTATATATTCAAGTAATTTTGATTCCATTTATATATACAGAGTGTACCAACCTTATGACAACGTTCGGTATATGGGTCGTTTTTGAAGATAAAAAATGTTGTTAACAAAAATAGTAGATATCTTTAGGGTCCATATTTTGAAATTACCTTATATATTTCAACTTTCGGCCAGATTAACATCTCATAAAAGTGACATCAAACTTAAGAAACCAACTTGTGGCTTGGCGAAACATATTAGCTTTGTTCGTAGAACGATCAGCAACGGTTTCCAACTGCAAATCGCATGCGCATTAAATATTTTCGAACGCCAAATAGTCAATGCGCATGCGATTTACAGTTGGAAACGGTTTGAAACGGTTGCTGATCGTTCTACGAACAAAGCTTTTATCAAAACTAAACACACAGTTGACTACACAAATGTAAAAATTCTTGAACAGGAACGCAACTACACTAAAAGAACCTTTCTTGAGATGATCCACATTAACAAAACTTTGAATAATATTAACAAAAAGTCAGACATACAAAACCTTAGTTCTATTTATAGTTACATCCTTAGTTTAGAGGATGGAACCTCTCCTTTAGCTAATATTGATGACTCAATATAACTTGGTATATTGTTCAAATTGATTGTTTTCACACCGTCTTTTCGTTTCAAATATCTCATTTAATACCAGTGGAATTGACCAAATAGATGTAATATTTCTGTGAACAAGCATTTCAGACATAACATGAGTATAAATAAAGTTTTGTAAGGTTAATTTACCAACTGCCTGTGTGCAAATGTTTTCTTCTTCTTTTTTAATAACTGATGTCCCCTTCAGTGAAAGTTTTACTAATTTGGTTAACACCAACCAATTGGTTTCTACTTGATGGCTGTTTAAAAGAATTCGATTAATTTGATTTTTTGATTTGTTTTGTTTCTTTTTTTTTATATATATAACGTATTTTGATTGTCAACTAATCGCTTTTTAGATTTACCTGAGACTAAATGTTTATCCAGGTCTAGTATGTGTGATAAATATATGTAAAAGATTGTTTTACTAGTTTTAAAATGTTATATTTATTAATGGTTTTATTACAACTCTTTATTTACAAGGAGTGTTGTCTTTAGGATTGTTTTTAATTGTAATTTTTTAATTGTATTGTCCTAAAATGATTGTGCGTTGTTTTTATTCTTGGTAATGTTAGTTTTACATGGCAGCTTACTTCCATTAAATAAGTCCTTTTTAACTTAGTTTTACCACTACTAATGTTTCATTTTTTCATAGTATCCTGAAGAAGAATTTAAAATAAATTCGACAGCTCGATAATTGACAAATAGTTTTACTTACCTTTGGCCGGTATCCTGACTACATCCCCAGATCTGGTACCTGTTTCTTTCTGGGTTCAATCAGATCAAAAATATTTATATATATATATATATATATATATATATATATATATATATATATAAATAATTAAATTTGCCGACTAATAGGTATTAAACCAGAATTTTTGATTTTTGGGGTAAACGGCAATGTTTTTTAAGATAACTCTTTTACTTGTTTTCCAAGCTTTCGAAATATATTTATTTCATTATCAAGGAATAAGCACGAGTATAAACAAAATTGATGTTAAAAAAATGGCAACTATAACATAAAAAACTATTTTAATTTTAATTTGGAATTAAAAAAAAAATTTAAGTCAAATTATTTATAAAGCAAAATAACGTCATTAAATCTTAAAGTTCAAATTTCTCCTAAACACTTAATTTTATCGAGTTCAAACAAGAGTACATTTTCATTAGTAAATGGATTGGAAAATTTATTTTTGAAATTTAAATATTATTGAGATGGTCCCTATTAAAATTAGGGATTAGTAACCAATGGGCACAAGCCGTCTCTGCTTATCTGTACGTAATGTAGATTCATTTATACCGTCAAACACAGGACATGGATGTATGCAACCCGTCACTGGAATTTTATAGTATTCCAATGTATAGTTTAGAAATTATGACAAAACAAAGGTATTTATTTCGAAACTTTAGAGGTCTATAACTCGGAAACGAAGGCTCGTATGACTAAAATTTATCTGAACTTCTAACATTATTTTGACCTCTTACCCAAAATATAACTTAAAATTGTAATAAATTATTAAAAATAGATATAATTTTCAAGTCTTTCCTTTAAATGATGAAAACACCATAAAACTTCTTTATTGGAGCTATTTAATAAGTCTCAATTAACACAAAAACACAAAAATACCTTGATAAAATATGAGTCCTTAAGAAGAAGCACTAACATCAGGAGTCGATTCAATAGTTAAGTCCAAGATCCTATGATGTTTAAGCTAAAAATAACAAGTAAATGAACATTAGAACATGACAATAATGAATAATAGGAATCTAATATTAGTGATAAGAAACCCATTCTATTAGTTATATTAAGTTAGTTTAATCAAAATATAAATAAGTTATAATCAAAGTTAATATTAATAATAAGTTTAATAATGTTTTTTATAGGTAGTTATAAGATAAGAATTAAATAGGTGTAGATGATTACAAACTATTGTTTAGGGTAGAAAATATCCAACTATATTCAATTAATGTTAAGATTAGCAAAATCAAAATTCAACAAACAAATATTAGCTATCAGAATAAAATAAACAGTATCATAGATTATAAATATAACTAAATAAACAAATGTGACTTACCCAACCAATGTTTATAAATTAATTTAAGCATCAAAGTGATGAGTCCATATTACAATGTATCGGATGATAGTACAAGCCTGGTACATTCCATGTTTTGATACAAGATAATACTTGAGAGAGTCTAAAAAAGATATTGAAATTTATCACATGTAAAACTGTAAGAAAGTGATCTGGTTGTTTACAAACCAAGACTGTATAATTAAAGCTTTACCAAGGACATTGTGATTGATAAATCCAGTGAAAAGACACTTTAAATAGTGATATAGTGATCATAAACTGATAATATAAACTTAAAAAGATGTGATTGCAGTGAAAAGACATGAACCTAATATTAAGTGGTTAATTAGTGTTATTATTTATTAAAATTGTGGATTCTTATGAAATATTTAATTTTAAGTTGTTTTCCAATAATTTTAGATGTTGGTGAATTGTTTATTTGATAAATTTTATAGTTAAATTGTTATGACGCAGTAGGTTTTTAAAAGCGAATATAAACTAAAATAAGAATGGTTATTACAAAAAAAAAGGTTTTCTGATTATATTTGGCTATGTAAATTTTCATTTTTTGTTAAAATTAAGTGTCAAAAAGAGATATTTGCTCATAATTGTTAATTTGTTATTGTTAATTGTAAAGATGTCCGCCATTACGTAGATCCAGAAAAACTTTAATTTTATAGGGAAAAATGGATTTTAAAATTTGAAGAATGTTATTTTATGATGAAATAAGTTATGTAGATTCAATTAATAACAATTAGAAAGTCAGAAAATGCCAAATTAAAAATTTAATTTTTTAAAAATTCAATGTAAAAAGGTTAGGAAAAACAAAATACTGTCGAAAAATCAGCCATTTTGGCCATTTCCGGTGTTAACATATAAAAACCCGTGAAAAATGGGAAAATAGGTCACTCTAAATTCATTAAAAGGCCAATCCACGTTTGTTTATTTCTAAAATTGTTATATTTTAATGGCCGACTTCCTTCAAAAATAAAAGATGGCAGCATAATAATTTATGGAAATGTATAATTAATTTATAAAAACAAAAACAACTGGAAATTGTATATTTGTTAATAAAATACCTACTCGCAAGAAGAAAAATAAATTTTTTTTTGTACTAACCTTTGATATTGAACATTGGATATCTGGAGGAGTAAATTAAAAAGGTTTCTATTCCCGGAGAAGTCGAGAACAAGGTAACTGTTCTGAAATTTCACCCCAAACATCAACTCGTTGCCGGTTCCACGAAGCAAGAAACAATCAACAAGTGAATTACGGTATGTTTTTGCTATCATTTATTACAATCACTTTCATAATAACTATAAAACTTTTGAGAATGCTAAATTTCAATATCCGATAAATATTTTTTTGTTTGAACACAGTTTGATTAGAATATAAAATTTTCTATGCATCATTTTAACAACCGTTAGCGATCACACAATAGAAACTGTGGCATGCAAGGGTATTCGGAATAGTCACGTGTTTTCAAATATATTCCTGCGCGTAGGCCTTATCCAGAGTCGTACCGTAGTGTAGGTATAGGGAACATTAATTTTTGTGTATAATAAGTAAAATAAATAATTTTATCGTTAAATTTTATATTTTTGAACCGACTACTGTGGTTAAGAGTCACTAATGCTTAGTAATTAATTTAAATAAACTAAATCTAAAAATAATAATAGATAAAAATTACATATTTTGATTTTGATGGTATATTATTTGCAAACAGTAAAGAATAAATAAAAATAAAGAAATTTTAAGGTGTTTTGGGATAATTAAAGGTTGAATGAAAATAAAATATACCCAATCAAAATTATAGCCCCACAAAACTTGTAAAAATAAAAATTTTAAAATAATAAAAACAACAATTTAATAATTATATCAATTATAAATAATATCTATCCAATCATCATCAATTATAACATTGTAATTTATTACAATATATATATATATCGGGGGTTGGAGCCAGTAATTATTAAGTTCACTCTTTAAAGTTTTTGTGAGAGCTTTCGGTAAATTTTTTTACCTTCTTCAGTCACTTCTGAAATAAATAAAATAACGACATCTTTTTGTATTACTTTAAAAATATTAAATTAATATTACCTTTTTGAGATTAAATTAGAAGCTAGTATTTTTTTGATTGAAAATCTTGATAAACTTTTTAAACAAGGTATAGTAAATTATATTGTAAAAAATATATTTTTTGAGACATTTGTCAATTATGACACAAAAGATTACTTAATATTTATGAATTTTTTTTTCACAATGTCACACAATGTCCTCTGTCTATTTATTAAATAGCCACTTTTTTATAGATTTGTGGTCTGTCATGATGTTTTATAGATATATGAAGATGTTAGAATTACACTGAATTTAAAGTAAGATTTGAAAAATCGTTGTTTGTTTTTTCTGTTCAAAATTTAAGATATTAGCATAAATAGTACTTAAATTTTGAATATCTGTTTTTTTATTCATAGATAAAGGTTCATTGTGTATATGTATCATTTCTAAAAAGCAACGTTTGTATTGATTTTTTCACGATTCAAGATTTTGGTGTTTTCGAAATCTGCAATATGTCCATTCTCTATGCAATGATTTGTTAATGCACATGAATCTTTTTTAAGTCTCATATCACTTTTATGAGATAAAATACGGTCTTTTAATCTTCTGGAACTTTGACCTATATATTTTTTATCACAATTATTACAATGAATTTCATTATCATACTATTTTGTTCATCATTTTTTACTTTATCTTTAGTTTTACTGAAAATTTTATTAACAGTTGTTATAGGTTTATTGGCAATTTTTATATTTTTTTCTTCTTTTAAAATCTTTTGTATTTTTGGAGTTATTTCTTTAATAAAAGGGATACTACTATAAAAAATTAAGTTTTCATTGTTATTAATTTCAGGTGGATTAATTGTAATATTGTTGATAACAGCTGTTTTAGTTAGATCATTTTGAGTAGGAGTAGAAAAAAGTAATTTTTTTAATAATTTTGGTGGAAATGAGTTGTCTAAAAATAATTGGTATAAACGTTTTAAGCTATTACGCTTTTTAGATGGATGACATATAAAATGAATTCTTTTTTTCATAGCATTAATTAATGCTATATATATATATATATATATATATATAATCAGAATGTTTTTGGGGATGTGGCAATAAAACCAATGTGTACTCTTATTAGAATATAATTACCGAGCTTTCAAACCTCTATGGGCTCATTTTCAAGGTCTAAAAATGTTTTATAATTGTAAAGAAATCATATAGCAAGTAATAAAATAAATAATACTTACATTATCTAGGTGAGATTATAGGTAAAATTTTGTAAAAAACTGTAATAAATTCGACATGTTTATTATAAAAATAAAAACTCAAAAAACAATATGATTTAAAAATTTTGACTGATTTGTTTAATATATATATAAATTCAATTGTTTTAAATTCTACATAGTAATTCGTTTTTTTAATTTTTTAAATTTTGTTTCTCCAAATCCAAAAGATATGCATATATTACACATAAATTATTTAAATCAGTTTTTTTATTAATACATCGATCTTCTTGAGCAATACAAGCTGTTTCTAAAAATAATAATAATGAATTATGAACATGCCAAAATTTTAACCACAGAAATCAATTATAAAAAGCGGATATGTGCTTTCAAAACTGTCCTTCAACTAACTGTCACTGTCACTCCCTTAATCCTACTTACTCTAATGACAAAAAACTCAAAAAACATTACATTGATACCTCCTGATTTATGTTAACATATCTCATTTGACATAAACATGACATTAATATAAAAATAATTTTTTTTCAATATTTTCCAAAATCAAATTAATGTATTCTTCATATAATTATCAAACCACAATGATATATATATATATATATATATATATGAACTTCAAAAATTGGTTGGGAATGCAGCGGAAAGGACGTGAAAAACTATGAAAACAGTACTCTTTTCAGTATACCAAGCTTTCGCAAATCTTTATTTGCATCATCAGGGTTACTAATTGAGGTTTAAGTCTAGATGTTAGTTGGAGAAAGTGAAGAACCATTTGATTACATCCAGAAAAGCAAAAAGCCAATCAAGCCAGTATAAAATATCACAGAAAAATTGAATCAAAATTGTTTACATTTTTAAAAAATTTCTTTACTAAGTTAACATATTAAAATTTGGGAAAGGTTAGTACTACCTTTGCCACGTGTCACAAAAATGTGTAACACACAAAGCTTGGTATACTGAAAAGAGTACTGTTTTCATAGTTTTTCACGTCCTTTCCGCTGCATTCCCAACCAATTTTTGAAGTTTATATCTAACTGATCAGCGTTGATCACAAAGGTTTCTATATATATATGTATATATATATATATATATACATATAATTTAATTAAAAGGTTTTTTGAGGTAGGCAGTCAAATATAAAAGGGCAATTAATGTAAACTATTTGTATTTGTGAATCTTTCGAAAATGTTTATTTTCTTCTTCAGCACAAACTAAAATTATAATTAAATTTTTAACATAATATTATAGTAGTTAAATTAAAAACTTACTATCGTGTGAGGTTAAATAATAAAAGAAATGTTAATTTAGAATAAATGTTCAAAATAAAAATTTGACGATTATGTCATGATGACATAAACTATCAAAATTTTAAATCAATAATCAAAAATAAAAAGAAATGAAAGAAAATTGAATTTTTAATTTATATTTATGTTACACATCCTTTGATAGTATATAACTGTAGATATTATTTAAATTATCAATATCTGATCTTTTATTAATACAGTTATTTTTATTTATATATACCATCTCAAGAAATTCTCTTTTTTGTAAATTTTTTCTCGAATTAAAATTTTTGCCTGATTAAAATTAAAAGAATGATTGTCACTAAGAACATGAGTTAACACTTCTTTTTATGTCACTTCTATGAGAAGTCAGTCTTCCAGACATTCTAGAGGTGTGACCTATATACATTTTGTTACAGTTAATACATGGAATGGAATATACAATGTTAGAACTTTCAGATGTAGTTAAAGGTGTTTTAGTTTTAGTATATAAATTACCTACCGTTTTAATATTCTTTATAGCTATTTTAAAATTGTCAAATACTTTAAAAATTTTTAAATTTTAGGAGTTAATATTGGTATAATAGGAAGTGAAACGTAGGTAATAAAATTTTGTGTGTCAGTATCAGTTTGTACTTGAAAACTTAAATTTCTTTGTGTTGTGACAATTTCATTTGAAAAAAATAGATTAGAGTTATTAAAAAGTAATTTATTTATAAATTTTTTTGGATAGGAATTTTCAATTAATATATTTTTTAATTTTACTAAATCGTTATTTTTAAATTTAATATGTGATAATTTGATGATTCTATTTTTAAGACCCAAGATAAAATTCACTTTCATATGTTGTGAATGTTGAGAGTAATAATTGATAAATGTATTGCTATGTATATCTTTCCTATGCCAACTAGTATATAGCATATTATTAGAGTCTCGATGTATCATCATATCCAAAAAAGGATCATCTACAAATCTTTTGATAAGAGGTACACAAAAATTCAATTTATTATAACAGTCAGATATAAGATCATCAAATACAAAGTTGCTAACAATTGGTGATACACTAGAACCCATTGGAGTGCCAAAAATTTGTTTATAAGTATTTTCGAAAATTAAAAAATTGGAATCAAAACTAAATTCTAAAATTTTGATAAAATTGTTTAAATTTAAATTACAATTTTTTGAAATAGTATCGCAATGTCTTTAAATACTCTTATTAATAACTTGAAGAGGCAAATTAGTAAAAAAAGAAACCACATCAAAGCTAACAATAACATAATTATTTGGAAGTTTAAAATCATTAATAAATTTACTAAAAATAAAAGAGTCTTGTATACAGTAATTGTTGTTAAAATTATATGAATCAGTTAAAATTTTTGTTATAAAATAAGCTAATGTACTATTAGGTGAATCTATAGAAGAAACAATAGGTCTCATTGCTAACTCCGGTTTATGTATTTTAGGTAGCGTTTAAAAACGAGGAGCTACTGAATTATATATTGTAAGAGATGAGGCTTCTTTTTTGTAATAAATTTTTTACTTTTTAAAGATGTCACCAATTTATTAGCTTTTTGTTGTAATGTCGATGTTGGATTATTTTTTAACATTTTATAATTTTAGTGTCATTTAGTAAAATTTTACTTTTTTTAATGTAATCATCTTTATACATTATAACGGTAACATTACCTTTATCACTTCTTACTATATACAAATCAGGATGATCTTTAATGAAACGTTTACATTCATCATAATAGTTGTTTAAATATTGCTTATTATTAATATTAACTCCTAAACTTTTAACGAAATTGAAATAGCTATAAAGAATATTAAAACGGTAGGTAATTTATATACTAACACTAAAACACCTTTAACTACATCTGAAATTCTAACATTGTATATTCCATTCCATGTAGTAACTGTAACAAAATGTATATAGGTCACACCTCTAGAAATTTGTCTGGAAGACTGACTTCTCATAGAAGTGACATAAAAAGAGGTGCTAACTTATGTGCATTGGCCGAACATGTTCTTAGTGACAATCATTCTTTTAATTTTAATCAGGCAAAAATTTTAATTCGAGAAAAAAATTTACAAAAAAGAGAATTTCTTGAGATGGTATATATAAATAAAAATAACTGTATTAATAAAAGATCAGATATTGATAATTTAAATAATATCTACAGTTATACAGGGTGTTTCATTAAGAATTATCCATATAGTAACTGGAGAAACCTTAGCACTAAATATGAAGATTTAAGCCAAAACACTTAAATAAAATATTCCTCCTAACCGAGATATAGGGTGTTTTATTTTAACTATTTTAAATGATTGTATCCCATATTTTTGACACCTTCCAATATTTTTTCTTCATACTTGGCAAAAAGTTTACACATATTAGGTTACTTTAAATAGTGGCAAAAGATAGTTTTTCTCGATTACCAGAGGCGTGCGGTAGGGATGGATACTTTCTTTTATCCCCCTACAATTTACGCCACTGTCGTAATAATTGTTTCTGCATGTTTTTTTGATTCTCCGTTACTTTCTACGTAAATATTATCCTCTTGTCTCAATACGATAGAGTGAGTAGTTTTCGAGTTATTTACATTTAAAGGTAATGTTTAAAATATCCATTTTTGTTTTATTGCTTATTCAACATGAGTGTCCTTAATAATATAACCACCTTAATAACAAAAGTTGTTAATTCTAATCGTAAATCCACATAAGTCAATAAATATTTCACTAAATAAATAAAATTTATTAGTTTCAAATGATTTTTTCATATTAATATTTATCAAAATTTCAGTATACTATCAAAGGATGTGTAACATAAATATAAATTAAAAATTTAATTTTCTTTCATTTCTTCTTCTTTTTATTAATGATTTAAAATTCTAATAGTTTATGTCATCATGACATAATCGTCAAATTTTGATTTTGAACATTTATTCTAAATTAACATTTCTTTTAATTTAATTTATTTTTTTGTATTTTGGTAAAAATTTTTTTATAATGTGCGCATTTATGAGGCCAAATATTATTTAACCTCACGATAGTAAGTTTTTAATTTAACTACTATAATATTATGTTAAAAATTTTATTATAATTTTAGTTTGTGCTGAAGAAGAAAATAAACATTTTTGAAAGCTTCACAAATACAAAGAGTTTACATTAATTGCCCTTTTATATTTGACTGCTTACCTCAAAAAAACTTTTCGTAACATTGCCCCCTCCTTTAGACTGGCGACCCTGCCAGTCCACCGTCTCCTTGATACGCAGCCAACCGATGAAGGTGTACAATCTTCATTTTTGCTCTTGGTCTTTTGATGCGATAGACGACATCGTTGATTCGGGTAACCACGTTGTATGGACCTTCCCATAGTTTCTGCAACTTTGGACTTTGACCCTTGTAACGGACTGGATTATATAAACATACCAAATCTCCTTCGTTAAACCCGGCGGAGTTGGCTCGCATGTCGTATCGAACTTTCATCCGGTCACTTTCTATTCTTAATCGTTCTCTGACGTTCTTATAGACAATGTCAATTCTTTTGGCTAAACTTTAAACTTTCCTTATGTTCTTCACGCGGTTCAGGCGTTCCAAACAATAAATCAGCAGGAAGCCGCAATTCCTTTCCAAATAAAATTTTTGCTGGTGTTTCTCTTGTCGCCTCGTGTACAGAGCTTCGATGTGCTAGAAGGAACAGCTGGATATAGTCGTCCCAGTTATTTTGATGTTCATTGACGACGATACGAAGATGTTCAAGTAGAGTTCGGTTAAACCTCTCTACCATTTCATCCGACTGGGGTCGCAGAGGTGTGGTTCTGGTTTTCACAATTCCTAGCTTTTCACACATTAATTTGAACAAATTGGATGTGAAATTCCGACCTTGGTCAGAATGCATTTGTCTGGAAACTCCAAGCCGACAAAACCAATTGTTAACCAAAACTTCAGCAACTGTTGAGACCTCTTGATCAGGAAGGGCGTAGGCTTCTGGCTACTTACTGAAATAATCCATTGCCACCAAGACGTAACGGTTTCCAGCTGCAGTACGGGGAAACGGTCCTGCGATGTCCACAGCGATCCTCTCGAAAGGTGCTCCTACCAAATATTGCCTCATCGGGCCTTGGCTCCTGGATTAAGGACCTTTACTAGCTGCACATTCTTTACACTGACGGCACCAACGCTCAACATCCGAGCGACATTTGATCCAGTAGAAACGATTCCGTATTTTTGCCAAAGTCTTATTTATTCCCAAGTGTCCTCCAGAAATACCGCTATGATAATCTATTAGTACTTCTTTAACTCGGCTTTTTGAAAGAACAAGTTGAAATATGTGTTTGACACCACTGGGACTTTTCCATCTTCTGTATAAAACTATATTCAATACTTCCAATGAGTCCCATTGTGCCCAATAACTTTTCAGTATCACACTCGGAAATCTCACTCCAGATGGGTCGCCCATTTCTACCTTGAGAGTAAGAATTGGTGCAATATCATAATCCGCTAGTTGTTCAGCGCGAAGAGTACGAGAAAAATCTTCTGGCCCAATTTGGCAATTAGCAATAATTATTAGTTCTTTATATAGTTCTATATATATATATATATTAAACCAGAATTTTTGGGGTAAACGGCAATGTTTTTTAAGAAAACTCTTTTACTTGTTTTCCAAGCTTTCGAAATACATTTATTTCATTTTCAAGGAAAAAGTGTGAGTTAAAACAAAATTGGTGTTAACAACTTGGTAAATATAACATAAAAAAACTATTTTAACTTTAATTTGGAATTTAAAAAAATTTTTAAGTCAAATTATTTATAAAACAAAATAACGTCATAAAATTAGTAAACAACTTAATTGCTTACGATAAAATTTAATAATAAAAGAGTAGAAAATAATAGGTTATAATTTGATTTCTTCTTTTATAAAATTTTTAAATCATATTGTTTTTTGAGTTTTTTATAATAACATGTCACATTTATTACAGTTTTTTACAAAATTTTACCAATAATCTCACCTAGATATACCTTGAAAATGAACCCATAGAGGTTCGAAAGCTCGGTTAATAAATTCTAAAAAGAGTACACTTTGGTTTTATTGCCACATCCCCAAAAACATTCCGATAATATATATATATATATATATATATATATATATATATAATTATAGTAAATAAAAACTCTTTGTTTGAACGCAACTTCCAAGTTTATTTGAAAAATTATGTTTTAAATTATAATGACGGCCGTTTCGCTGCTGAAAAGCATCGTCAGATTGGCATTTAAGTTGCATTTTGTTTGTTTGTAGCTAGGTACCTAACCTAACCTAACCTAACCTAACCTAACTTTTTGATTAAATTAAATAATACCTAATCAATTTTTCATATACCCTACTTTTATTTTGGCAGATACTGTATACCTCACTGTAATTATCACAAGCAACAATTAACATATTGTTGATTACTTCTATTTATATAACACTGTAAACATTTACTGCAAAAATTTTGTTTAATGGAATTTCTTAACGTTAAGCAGTTAAACGCTTTGCAAATTAGTAACAAATGCTTAAAAAGTAATTTTTTTAGGTCATGGAAAGTAACGGAAAATATGCAGCGTAAACATTACTACAATCAATTTACACTTTTCTTAAACCTAAAAAAATTATTTATTCTACTTTTCTAAAACACATAATAAGCATATGCAGTTATTATCAAAAATTAAACAAAACACATACTCTAATGAAGTTGTGTACAGTGGCGCTGCAAATTTCATGAAGAAAAAATATTAAAAAAAGTAGTGCTAACTGTTGACATACTGCAACAAAATTAAGAAATCCACTTTGTCTTTAAATATATTGACGGTATAAAATATCGAAAGATACTTGACTTCTTTAGTACGAGCATAAATAACTGTAGAAAAGTTTAAAAAACTAAATACTGTAAATCTTGTGCGCCACCTCTGTCTTACCTATACGCCCGTATCGACCGATATGGAAGATACACATACACCATAAATATATCTTTATCTTTTATCGATGTGACTCCGTGACTTATTGGCTATTGAAACATATTACAGGCTAATATAAATAATGTCTCTTCAGTCTGTATTTGTGTACGTGAAGTCGATTAGTTGGATGTAAGTACGCGCCTGTGTTGTGAAAGCGTACCAGTTTGGCAATATTTTTTATTATCGTTCCATATTAAGATGAGTCTCTTGATTATTATTAACGTCTATAGGTATTATAAAAGATTAAAGCTTCTACACAATGAAAGCAAATTTTACTTATGCTTGTTCCAAGGAGCACATATATTCGTTGACAATGTAGTTTAAAAGATTAACAATATGCATACAAGCTACAGAATAAGATGGCCTTGTTGGACCATTCCTTGGGTGCGGTATTGTCAAACCTAATGCAAAATTATCTTTAATGTTTTCAGTAGTAGATTGAATTAAGAGGATATGAGACTAGCAAAAGTAATCTAGAGAGAAATACTCAGAGATCTTTTGAAACTAAGGCAAGATCATCTCACATAAAAATAAAATTAATATTTTCTCCAAGAGATAAACAAACATTTTGCGGACTAAAAAGATTAAAAATTTACCCAAAAGTAACTTTAATCATTAGTTTAAGAATTCATTTTACAAAAAACGTTTCTTTTGAAAAAAAGTTATTTGGAAAATTTTATCTGATTGCTTTTTTATTGAATATTTTTCTTGACAAAATTTCCAATATTGATAACACTGGCATAAATATTGTGCAGAAGACCTGTAAAATAAATATTCCTAAGGGAGTAAAATTTGAAATTAATAGTAGTTGAAAACGTAGTGAGAGAGCAACAGTGGCTTTCCTGTAGAGGCTTTCGCTCTACAGGAATGTAAATAAAAGTACCTAATGGTAAAAGCCGAATGGAATATATGCATTATTTTTAAATTATTTTTTGACATTCTTTAAAGTAAAAATTTGATCCCTGCCTTCAACTCCCTTTAAGTGACAGTTACAACCCCGGTTTATCTAAAAAGAATTATGGGTATGTGATATATAATTTGAAAGTCTCTTTATTCTCAATCCAAAAATGTTATATTTCTTATACTTATTGCAAAAATTAACATAAAAACAAAAATCATCTTATTACCGAAATTCTCTAGAGTACCTATACCACTAATTTATTTTCCGTTTCAGACTTTATAATAAGACAGTAAATAATCAAAAGCTATGTCAGTGTTCTTTTTTAATATCAATTTTAAAAAAATCCTTTAAAAAACTGTCATAGTAATGTTAGTTTATTTAAAACTCCTCAGCAAATTGGTTTGTAATAATTATAACTGCAGGATATCGTCAATATTATAATTGTCGTTTGAGGTGACTGAATTCATAAAAATGGTTGAATTAGAGGCCGTGGATTCTGAGTAGACCTGTGACGTCAACCGGCGCAGTACACAAATTTGTGTTTGAAAATTGTCCTATTAACTATACTAATAATTGCAGCCCTTACTGATTCATTCTGGTCACTCCGCCGTTTACATCGTATTGTCTCTCTCTAATGCACTGCTGCCATTTAGTTGTGCGCAACTATTTACGACGTCACGGGTCTACTCAGAATCCACGGCCTCTAACAGAAATGCATAAAATAACAGTTTTGCAAATGATTGGTTACGGAGATAACACCCGAACACAAGTGGAAGTTGCTCTCCTATTTAATGAAAAATTTTCGAATAAGTAAAATAGAGAAGCAATTTCGTGAATTTGGACATGTAAAGCCACAGGAAAAACCAGCTGCCAATGCACTGAGGGATAATATCAAATTAGAAGTGATGTTTAAGTTTAAGGAAAGCCCACATACATCGAATAGACAAGCATCCAAGAGGGTATTACTGCAAGCCTTTAAGGTCTCCAAAATCCGTCTTGGGCGTGGGTCCTCACACTTCTACCTTAAGATTTTTTCAAACTCTTATTACTTCTTAATGAACCCGAAACCGAAAAAAGTTTACCTTTGGTCTCTGAAGAAGATAACTTGGTTATCGAAACACACGTCAAGCAGATAAAAGTGTGTGTTGGTGTACTGGTAGTGTAAACGGTTTTTCGGTATCAGTTTCGCCAACGGTTCCAGATTCAACATTTTAGTCTTAATGAACATAAAACACATATGTACTTGTCTATAGAATCAAGTTTTGACGATTTTAATTCTACATGTCGCTAAATATGTATTTAGAATTGCCATTTTAACCATTTTATACATTAATTTTTATTAAGGAAAGCTAACTATTTTTGCATTTTTGCTTCTATAGTTCAGTTTATTTTACTCTTTCATTATGTTATCGTCTCATATAAAAAAAATATACTTATTAATTAGTAATCACCCATTTTAAAATGTGGACTTTTAAGATAAATGTATATTTGGTTGCATAGATACTACATGAAAATAAAATTATATATTAAATACAACCCAGTAGGCGTGTACATACCAGATGCTGGAAATAGATCTTTCGATATCGTACTATAAAAACACTGAAATTAGCAAATATTAAATGTTTCCTTTATATAAAAAAATGTAAGAATGATAGATATTTAGTTCGATTTGATATAATATATAGTGGTGAATTAATTTATTAAATAAAATTGTTACTGTTACTAAAGTACGTTAAGCGTTTAAAAAAATATATTGTTTAAACCCAGACGGAAAGATTTAACTAGACAAACTACAAACTAGGATTTGTACACTAAGTTAGTAAAAAATTAAAGTATTAATAATTTGCTTAAAATTCGTTTAGATTGATTTTTAAGTGCTTAAACCATAAGTGATTTATTGCTGCACATTGTATTGTACTTATTGATTTTATAAAATAATAATTATCATAAAAGAAATTTTGTTAGCGTACGTATTTTTAATTAATAAAATGTACAATAAAATATACCAACAATATTGTAACTAATATATTTATACATTGTGGAAAAGCCAAATGGAATTAATTCATTATTTCGATTACTGTACATTTTTACCGAAAATCTCTAAACACGTCAAACTTAAATTATAAATCGACATCCTTTAAAGTGATAATGTGATCCCTAACTTCAACCCCCTTTGAGTGACAGTTACAACCTTTTTAAATGGAAGTATGGGCTTTTGATATTTCGTTTGAAAGGTCTCTTCATTCTATATCCAAAAATGTTACTGTTTTTAAATTGATTGCAAAAATTAACATAAAAAAATAAAATATCTGATATGTACCTAATATTTAGTAGTTCAAAACGTATAAAATATTAATGTCATTACCTAGATGAAATTTATTGTACTAAACCTTACTTTGTGAATGTCCATCGTATTGAGAATATCGATGATTGCTAGCAATTCCCAAAATTTGTGAGATAACTTATGTATGGTGTAAGTTATTAAATAAGTTAATGGGGAGAATAAAAATAAAACAACTTAAACATTTTACTTTAAAGATTTCTTTTATAATTGCTTCCGTTACATAAAGTGTATTACGATTCTTCATATTTCAGGCTTTACGACTATCTACTGGTTCTGGTAATAGACATATTATTTATCCAGAAATGGTCATCCTTTGAAATTATTTCATGTTTTAGTCCAAATCTTTTATTATTGTTATCAAATGTCAATAAAAACAAACAGTCCGGTCTGGGCCAAATCAATTTACGTGTCCCATTTATTTTGCCCTAGAGCATGCATCTGACAGCACTGGCCTTGAATTCTCTAAAAACCCAGTGCTACCCGAGTGCGACGAATGGAAAACGCTATTAGTCACATGAAGTTCCCTTGGATTTGGTAAAACCATTTATGTTTTTTGTTTATCTCACCCGTCTTGTTCCAAAACGTAATTCTTCTCTGAATTCCTTTTTCGGGTGTCATATTTTTAGCAAAATATGGACATTTTAGAGGTAATGCCATCCGGAGTTGCTCTTAAAAACTGAAAATGTTAATCAATAAATAAACCACATCTCATAATCTTCACAATTAACAATGTTTAGACAAAGTCTAAATTCATAGAACTTTTAAAAATTTCAATAACAATATCCTGAAATATGTTTTGTTAATATTATCACAATTCAATTTATCTAAACGACAATGAAAAATTTAATAGATATATAGGTACTTTAAAAATAATCTGCTTCCTGGTTCTGCATGCATTTAATACTTGTAGATCAACTAAACTTCAAATACCTAATAATTTTCATTTTGGTGATTTTCATATATAATATAACGAGTGAAATGTTATCAAATAAATTTACTCGTACTGTCGTACTCGTGAAATTAAGCTTTGATTTTTCGTTTAAATACACTAAATTATCGATAATCACAATTTCAAGAGTTGTATTCGTAATATTATGCAACGAATAAAATATTATTGAAAATATTATTATCGTGAGTTCACTAATAGGAATGAGTGAACAAACTTTCATATATTGGGAAACTGGTTTGTCAACTCTCAGTTTCAAAAACCAAGCTCTTTACCTGTTTGTCATGAAAAATCCAATTTCTTAATTTTATTAAAGACAAAAAGGCCAATATTTTGGTACCATTTTAATTTATTAAACATTCTATCAACTTGAGTTATTTTGATTTTTCCGTAATCAGAGTCCAGCTCTGTTTAAATATAAAATTTTACAATTTCCTTGACGTCTTCCGTTGTAAGTAAAACTTTTAAAAAAACATGGAAGCAATAAATTGCTCCCGGTTTTACCGCGTTTCTATTTTTAAAACTTCTAATTCAATATTATTTAAAATAAAAGTTTAATTGCGTATATATTTATCATGTATATTGCGGAATTTACATGGCTGGCAGTTATTTGTGTCATTTTCATTTGGTTTTTAAATTTAAAGTACTTGCTCCAATTACACTTTGTATTGTTGTTAAACTACTAAATTGCCATCCGTGCGTGTTTATCGCATAATTCCTTAACATTTACATTAACAATTATTCTTTTGTTAATTACAAATGCACGCTTAAACTAAACAAAGATGTTTCCTAAGATAAAAGTAATATCTATGTTAACTACCTTAGATTTTTTTATGTACACCCTCATCATGACACGTATCCATTGGATGAAGAAACAAATAGTCATAAACTACACTATTTAATTAAGGATATAAGAAAATTATATTCAAATGGAAATCTACAGATATCTAATTAGTTTTTAATTCATAGCCAGCTCATTGAATGTCATTGTTGTTTATTTTGTAACTATTCTAAATATGCAGGACACAATGTAAGGGTTTTTACAATAAATTTCACTTAAAAGTTCATTATCTTTCTTCTTCTATTGGGTAATATTCCAAACATAATTTACAGAGGAAACTTTTCCTTGAAAGTTCTAGAACAGGGTAGACAATACAAGTTCAAACTTTTACTGCTTAGATGTCGCAATCAAAACACCAAAAATGTTCCCATTGGGAATAGTCTTAAAATCCATATATAAAAAAGGTAGTCTCTTGTTGCCAAAAATCAAAAAGTTTTTGAAAAATGTATTGTGAAACAATAACCACTCGAATTAATTAAATTCGATTTACTAGTTGTATTTTTGCTTGAATATCTAGTAGGATTTTTCAGAAATTTTATTTTTATTAAGTAGCCTAACCTGGCGTCTTTATATCAAATTTTGTGTTAGATTAACAATTAATTTTTATTTGACCTTTTGCACTACATGTGAATGGAATATGTTTTAACCTATCAAGGTATGTTCAATGCTAAATTACAGGGTAATCCTTGGCAATATTTAAATTTAAAGTGATTTTAATGCCAATAAGTGCATAGAAGGTATGTTTACTTAACCATTTTTAATCAGAGTGGATATTTTTGGTAATTTCTAATAGTTTTTTGTTAAGCGGTGCAGCTTTTTGTAAATGGCTGTACATTTATTTTTTATGATAATCGTTCGTTAATACGAACAGAATTTATTTAGCGATTATCAACCGTTTTTGCTTAGTACTACTATCCCATTACAATTTTAGCAATAAAGGACAAATCTGATTATTTGGCAGCCAAAACCCAGTTAAATAAATCCCAGGTCCTGCAATCCTGCCGACGTGAACCTTGAATCTTTCATAATTTCCTTTCATAAAATATTCATGTCCTAATCTTATTTGGTCTTATTTGATTTTGGTTCTAATCAATTTTAAGTATGAGGGTTGTAAATATTTTACATTTCCCTTAGTACGTGTATTTTATAAAACGTTGTAAAGTTAATTTCTTCCTAAGCATTATTGTATATTTTCATATTGAAATTTAAAGTAAAAAAAGTTATTGTCGAAAACATTGTAAAACTAAAATCTTCCTGTTTAAAGTTGTTTAAATGTTTCCAATTTAAAATGAAATATACTGGTGACCTAAAATATAAACCGTTTATTTCATTCCTGTCAACAAAATCGGTGTTGTTTAGACAACCGAACTTCTATTTCATTTTGAGATAGAACGAGTGAAAACTACTCTAGAGCGGGTCACAGTTATTATGCAGCATTGCGTTTATGGACGACGGCGTTGCCATATCGGCATGTTCTTCGAATTTGGTTCCAACTGGCGCGGGAATATAACTTGCCATTGTGTTACTATTATGATTTAAATGTTGACTAAATTATTCATTTGAAAATCGTTTAGTGAGTAATTAAGAATATTTATAATTATGCTTTTGGATAAATTTTAAGCGAGTTAAATTTTTAAAGTAGAAAATATACTTTTTAATAATTTTATTTTAACTTAGGTGACAACTTATTACTACAATCGTTAAAAGTGAACTGAACTAAAAAATGATATAATTACAAACAAAGAATAAAAATGCTGATTTTGATTAAATACAATATTCGTGTAAAACAGGATGTTAACATGAGTACAAATGTTTTTGATAACTTTAATAAGATAGTATTACAAATAATATAACATCTTCTCGTGGGAAGCGTCCAGTCAGCAAATACATAGTTATGTGTCTATATGACTCCTCCCCTCTTGGTTGAAGGTACGTCCTCGTGGCTTCGGTTTCAACAAAGATTGGGGTAGTTCCATTGGTGTACCCTGGGCTTCTTCTTCTGAATTTTCGATTTTGATTTTTCTAAAATACTTTTTATAAACGTAAATGATTAGAAAAATTAACAAAATTAGAATTATTAATGCTGTTATTCCAAAATGGCTTTGGTGGAGTTCTATCGGCAATAAATTTGGTTCTTGATATTGTGGTAGCAATTTGGTTGGATCGTCTAGGTGTAAATTGTTGATATTAATTTTGTGATAAATTTCGGTAGGTACTTGAATACTGGGCCATTCTTGGGAGAATGTTTTATTGGAACCTATCCATGTATGTTTTTGAAATGAATAACTGCAGTCGTCGTTTCCCAATATAACGTTGCATTTTGAAATTTTTATTGATTTGAAAGTTTGTTTGCAGTCTTCGTTAACTTCCGTTATTTTTCTTGAGCAAATTATTGTATTTCCATTAGTAAGTTGAGTGAAAGGAGAAAAATCATTCTTTACGTGAGCGTAGTTGCAGAGCGAAAGGTTGTCTAAATTACAGTTATTTTCATGAGGTACTTATTCGCAATACATAAATGAAAAGGTTTTCTTGCATTCTTCATTAGTCCTCCATTGATCCTTTTGAATTTAATAATATGAATGTGTATGGGGGTAAAAGGATATTATTTTCTTTAGTGGGAATTGGAATAATTTTGGAAAAATGGAGAAATTCATCGGCTAATATAGGTACTTTAAGAGTAATATATAAAATTTTTGGAGTGAACATTAAATTTATTTTAATTATTTCTAATAAAGTTGGTATATCTGGAGCAATTTCATTATGAATGCATAGTATGTAAATAATTAAAAATTTCCTCTAATTCTTTTTGTTTAATTAATTCTACATTTAGAATTTCTTGGTTACTAAATGATATTATAGTTCTAAGTAAAATTTGAATATAATTTCTTAAATCTCTAATTTGTTCTTATTGTATATGAATAATAATTTCGTTATTTAATTTATCGTTTAGATTATTTAACTCTTTTAAAACGTTTTCTGCGTACGTCTGTATTTTATGTAAATCTGTTTGCCAGCGTTGGGTTATTTGCCCTGCAAACGTATGCAATTTTAAGATTTCAGTTAGTAATTTATGTTCGTTTAAATTAACTTTTATAAAACTTTTTTCAATTTCAATTAAGTCGTTTTGATCAAGATTTCCAGATATATATTTGATTACTGTACCGAGGCCGTCTATCAAACCTCTTACTTGATCGAGAATACATTCTTAATTTATTTATTTCTTCTGAAAGTAATTCAATATTTATTTGACACATTTTTGATAAAGTTATGGTAGTATCATCTATCCTACTAGCTAAATGTACTAATTTACTATAAGAGTTTTCTATATCTTCTATACTTATACTAAAATAAATCTTATGATAATTGACTTTATATTTAGCTTGTCCTAAATTATCTAAAATGTAGCCTGGGGGTTCAATTGTTTTGACGTGAAGTGCCTGGTTGGCTATCGTCATGGTTAACCTGAAAGGATTTAGTATTTTTAATCATGTGTTTACTTAATTTTTTTTAGATTTAATATTTTCTTATATTTTGGCTTTATTTTATTTCGTGGTTCCATGTTTAAATAAACGATGTCTGTTTTTGGAATATCATCTTTTCTTTCAAGATTAATGTTATTTAGTTGTTCTGTTCTTTTTATTAGTTGTTTTTGATAAGGATCATTAAAAAATGAAAGGATTTCAGTTTTTCGATATTCATTGTAATCTTGGTAAATTTGCTTTTTAGGAATAATTTCGTGAAGGTTTAAGTTTTCGTATGGTCCATAAAGAAGTGAAAAGGGAGTAAAGTTTGTTATTGAATGTATTGATTGGTTATAGATAAGAATAGCGGTGGTAACTAAATCATTAATATTTTCTTTTGATTTTTGTCTTAAAATTCTTAGTTTTTCGATTAAAGTAGAATGAGCTTTTTCTATTGGAGAGTTTCCAGTATGTGATTGAGGAGTTGTATAATGAATTTTTATTTGAAAAAGAGACATTTAAAAGTTTCACTTGTGAATTCTCTTGCATTATCACAACTTATTTGCGAAGGGTAATTATGATGAGAGAAATAATGACGTAATTTATTGAGAATAGTGATAGAATTTGAATCGTTAATTTCGTAGGCTTGTAGGTATCATGAAAATAAATCGAGTATTGTTAAATATTGTTTATTTTCTACGGAAAATATGTCTATGTGAAGGTTTTCAATAGGTTTTTTGGAAATAAGTGGTCCGGTTACGAGGGTTTCTATCATATTTTGAGGTGATTAATGTGATTTGTTACTAATTCTTGAATTTTTGGGAAATAGTATAGAGATTGTAAATGTTTAACAGTTTCTGCAATGCCGTTATGAGTCTCGAGTTTTAATTTCCATCTAATTAAGCGTTGATTGGGTTCTTTAAGAGAGTGTAGCCAGACGAGTGGCCTGTGATCGGTTTCAATGATGTGTGGGAAAAATGGCTCGGAAGCAAGTCCATCAGCCACAGACCGTTATTAAGACCTTTCATACATTTATATTTGCACCTTTACCTCCTTTATAAAATCTATTAAAAGTTTCAGTGTATTAATGTCTGTTGTTGTCAAAATATGGGTAAGGTTTAATGGTAGTGAATAGTTTCTTTTAATTAGGGTACTAACTAGCTCATTGATTTTACCAAGATATTTCTTGCAGCCAAAGAATATGTGGTTCAGATCTCCGGTGGAGTTATTATCACAACTACAGGCAGATGATTGTACCAGGCCAAGTTTAGCCAGATGCGATGGGAATCGTCCGTGGTTTGTTTTTAATCTAAAAATAGTAGCAAATTGGAATTTTGTGAAATCTAAATTTAGAAGATGTTGGTTGGGAAAAGGTAAGGTGGAGTGGATCTGGAAATACGTATTCCGAGATTTTTTAGTTACCCCTTTCCATTGCTGTTTCCATTTTAACCTTGTATCATTTTTAATTAAGTTGTGCAAATCTTTTAAGGTATAAATGTTACAGAAAACTCCACTTTGAGCCGCTTCCTTAGCTAGACTATCCGCTTTTTCGTTGCCTGTTATCCCAATATGGCTCTTTACCCAAACAAATGTTATTTTTAACCCTGCAATCATGTTTTTTAAAGTGCAAAGCATGGGACATTTCATTCCTTCGAATGTCATATTTTTAATAGACTCTAAAACAGATTTAGAGTCGGTCAATATAACTGCTTCGTGCACATTGTGGGTTGTTAACCAAGTAGCACCCTTTAAGACTGCAAAAAGTTCAGCCGTATATATGCTGCACATATATGGCAATTTAAAAGTTAATGCCTGGTTTGTACTTTGGATAAATACCCCACAGCCTACAGCATCGTTTGACTTAGATCCATCAGTAAATATAACAGTTTTATCTGCAAAGTCAGCCAGTATGGATTTTACAAGCACGTAATTTATTTGATGAGATTCGTGATATTTGGGAATTATGACTCTATGTCTGTAAATTAATGATTTATATGGAATGGTATACATGAGCATCATTTTACTTTTACCAAATATATTTTGAAAATAAATGGTCTCAATAAAAGCATCTACCAGTGGTGGGGAATTTTTAATTTTCCAATAGCGGGTTGTAACATTTTCTCTCGCGATATTACCTAATGTGCTGATCATGTGTGACTCCCGAGATTTTAGTTTCATTAAATATTTTTTCGATAATATTTGTCGTCGCAAATCTAATGGATATTCATTACATTCTGCCAGTATTGCATTCACCGGAGAAGAAATCATTCCACCTATACAGATTCTTAGGCATTTATATTGTACCCTGTCAATTTTTTTTAAGTTAGTGTTACAGGATGATCCGTATAAACAACATCCATAATCAATAATGGATCGCACAAAGGCTCTATAGAACATTAAAGCTATACGTGGAGTTGCACCCCAACTGTGGTTTGTAACACATTTAAGTAGGTTAATGCCTTTTTCACATTTGTTTATTAGGTAGTGTATGTGACTGGACCATATCAATTTTATGTCTAGTATGATACCCAGATACGTGTACTCTTTTTTTATCGCGATTGTACGATCACACAGAGTTAGGCTTTCTGGTGCTCGTAGTCTATGTCGACTAAAAAACATAATAGAGCATTTCTCTGTAGATAGTGTCATACCAGTTTCTTCTGTCCAAGTAACCACTTTATGCATAATGTTCTCCAGAGACCCAAGGCAAGCATCATACGTATCCTGGATGGAGTATAATATACAGATATCATCTGCATATTGAATACATTTAATGTTAGAATTAGAGCAAAGAGAATGAATATTGGTAGAATATATATTAAATAATATAGGGCTGAGGCAACCCATAATAAACAATTCTTGGTCCATGTAAAATATTTCTATGGTCTCTAATGTAAATGCATCGAGAGTAGTACAAATTCAATATATTTTGCAAAGTGCTTTCACTCAGACCAATTTCCAACATTTTTTCTTTAAGTATGTTAAGGTTAACAGAGTCATATACCCCTTTTATATCAAGAAATAAGCAAGCTAAATACCTATTACTAGAGAACGTAATTTGTATGTCATTTACTAAATGGGTTACTGCATCTATAGTGACATATCCTCTTCTAAAACCGTACTGTGTATTAGGGAGAATTGAATTATACTCTAGTTACCATTCTATTCTCGTTTTTATCATCCTTTCAAAAGTTTTGGTCATGCATGACATTAAGAAAATAGGACGATACGAAGAAGCTGTATTTCTGTCTTTAAAAGGTTTTAATATTAAACAAATAGTAACTTGTTTAAGTTGTTCAACGTAGTTTCCGTTTACCCACCAATCATTATAGATTTTTAATAAATATTCTTTAGCAAGTTCGGGTAGATTTTTAATTATATCATTATAGTCATTACCCTGGGCAGTACATCTCGTGGTTTTAATTGCCGCTTTTAGTTCTTCAATGCTAAATGGATTATCTATATCGTGATTGCGAGTTTTAACTGTAGGTCCTATAAGCAAATTTGGTACAAAACTAGGTGCTACAATATCAAAAATTTGATTTATTAATTCAATGGGAATAGGTTGTTTTTTAATAGATGCATTTTTATTACTTATTTTTTTTTCATGAAATTCCAAATTTTTAAAATTGGTGTATTTTTATTAAATTGATTAATAAAATGTATCCAACAAAGTTGTTGTTTTTTCTTAAATAGTAATTTACTTTTAGCTTGTATATTTTTAAATTGGAGATAATTTTCAAAATTTGTGTACTTTTTATATTTTACGTATGCATTTCTTCTATCTTTTACCATTTTGGTGCATTCATTATCCCACCAGATGGGGTTTGGTGGTTTTTTAGTGTTGCCTGTGCGAGATTTCATTGATTTTGTCGCTGCTTCATTTATGGAATTCATTAACCATTCGAGTGATAAGTTATTGTTTTGATCCATTCGAGACTCCATTAAATATTGAAAGAGTGTCCAGTCAGCTGAGGATTCAATCCATTTTCTTGAAGGTGTTATATTTACGGTAGTATATTCTCGAGATAAGGAAATATGTATAGGAAAGTGATTGGAACCAAGCGTGTCGTCTATGGGGTTCCATTGTTTTCACTAAATTACGATAATACCTTATACCCATATAATAATAAGTCTTTTGATAATAATAATAATAATAATAATAATAATAATAATAATAATAATAATAATAATAATAATAATAATAATAATAATAATAATAATAATAATAATAATAATAATAATAATAATAATAATAATAATAATAATAATAATAATAATAATAATAATAATAATAATAATAATAATAATAATAATAATAATAATAATAATAATAATAATAATAATAATAATAATAATAATAATACTTACTCATGGTTTAACTCATATGCTTCCCAAAACAGCTAACACACAGGACCCCTCACAGTATAGACCAATCACATGTCTTCCAACGCTTTATAAGATACTAACATCTTGCATTACTAACCGAATTTATAGACATGTCGACCAAAATAACATCTTGGCAGAGGAGCAAAAGGGATGTAAACGTGGTCACCAGGGATGCAAAGAACAACTTGTTATTGACTCTGTGATCCTAAGGCAAGCGCAAAAGCAATGTCGCAACATATCGACTGCTTTTGTAGACTACCGTAAGGCATTTGACAGCGTACCACATTCCTGGCTCTTAAGTGTTTTAAACATCTATAAAGTACATCCCACCATAGTTACTTTTCTTGAAACTTCGATGAAGCAATGGCGAACAAGCCTTCAGGTAAACATTAATGGACAGTATATTAAGACTAACGAAATTGTTATTCGCAGGGGAATATTCCAAGGTGACTCACTTAGTCCACTGTGGTTATGTTTGGCAATGAATCCACTGTCTACCATGCTCAATGACACAAAATATGGCTTCAATCTTAAGACTAATAGAAACACCAACTGCACCGTTTCCCATCTTCTTTATATGGATGATATAAAAATTTTTGCTGCTAATCAACAACAAATTGAACATCTTCTGGATATAACCGAAAGGTTCTCCAGTGATATACACATGGAATTTGGTTTAGATAAGTGCAGAACCTTAAACATCGAAAAGGGAAAAATTGTCAATGGAGATGTGGCGCTGCTTAATGGAGATATAATCGCTGCCATGCAGCATGGGGAAACCTATAAATACTTGGGATTTCAACAAGCCAGATTATTAGACCAAAAACAGTCCAAGTCCAAAATCAAGGATCAGTATACACAGAGGGTTAGTTCATTACTAAAATCGGAACTGAACGCAGGAAACCTTAATCGAGCAATTAATACATATGCCGTACCTGTGTTAACTTATTCGTTTGGGATTCTAAGATGGACAAAAACTGAATTGGAAGATATTCAGAGAACAACAAGGACTATGATGACCAAGTACAGATATCACCATCCAATATCGTCGGTATTTAGAACAACATTGCCGAGAAAGGAGGGAGGAAGAGCTCTATGTGACATAATCAATCTACACAATAAGCAGATAAATAAATTACGAGACTTCTTTATTACTAAATCAACATTATCTAATTTACACAAATTTATTGTAGGAGCAGATAAAAATTATTCCCCTCTAAATTTAGCAGGTCCTAATGTGGATTTAGAAGTAACAACAGATGCTGAGAAACACGTAAAATGGGCCCAAAAAGCTCTACATGGTCGACATCATCACGACCTTAACCAACCACACATTGACAAAATAGCATCAAATAGGTGGCTTGCTGACGGTACCTTGTTCCCAGAGACTGAAGGATTTATGATGGCCATTCAGGATCAAGTAATTAATACGAACAACTACAAAAAATTTGTTATCAGGGACCAAACTATTACATCGGACAAGTGTAGACGGTGCCAACAAACGTCGGAAACCATACAACACATCACATCAGGATGTTCAACCATAGCCAACACGGATTATTTACGCAGGCACAACCAGCTGTGTAATATTATCCACCAGAAACTGGCCAACAAATATGGACTGCTGAATACATATACACCGTATTACAAGTACAATCCACAGGCAGTGCTCGAGAATGCAGATTTTAGACTCTACTACGATAGGTCCATTATCACCGATAGACAGTTGACGAATAATCGAGTCGACATTGTAGTAATTGATAAAAAAGCTAAATTGGTGCTGTTAGTCGATGTTGCAGTTCCAAACAAAAACAACTTGTTGGACACATTTAATGAAAAAATATCAAAGTACACCGATCTTGCTATAAAAATAGGACAGATGTGGCAAGCAGAAAAAGTGGAGGTGGTACCGATCATCGTATCATCAACTGGACTCATTCCCAAAAGTCTTGAAGACAGTCTTAAAAAACTCGATCTTCATAAAAACACTTTTATTGACTTGCAAAAAGCGGCAATTTTAAACACATGTCATACTGTTAGAAAATTTTTAAATATGTAAATTTTGAGCCTAATCCCATTTGCGTTTACGCTCGGGATAGGTAAATATTACCAGCGAAAGCTGAGTAAGTGCATAAGTCTTTTGATAATAATAATAATAATAATAATAATAATAATACGATTTTTGATAAATCGGTATATCGTCGACTGTTCTAATATTATGCTTAACTGCATGGGTAAATGTTAAATCTGAATTTTCGTTATAAAATATATGTTTAAACTTTTTACAAAGAGAAAATATTGCATCTATTTCTTCGGGATTCAGATGATCTGTTCGAAGAAGTTTGGTGATGTCAATATTGTTATAATTTGATTTAGGGTTCCTTTCATGAAATTTTGAAAGGGGCTGAACTTGAAGAGGTTCATGAAAATTTATAGAAATATTATTTAATGAAATTTCTTGTTCAATTGCTATTTTACAATAACCATTTTGTACTATAGCTATACATTCGGGTATAATTATATCGTTTATTTTTATTTCTGGGAGAACTACTGGTCCATTCTCAATATTTACTGGGATATTTAAATTTCTTTTATCTAAACGTTTAGAATAAGGGGTAAATAAGTGTGGGTTTATTTCAAATTGAAAAGGTATTTTAATAGAATTGATTTGTAAAATATGATTTTCATAATCAATGATAGCTTTCAATTTATCGAAGTCTTGACTACCTATTAATGCATCGAATCTATCGTGCATTGGTATTATAAACATGTCAAACGTATAATTAATGCCAAATTCTTTTAAAAGAGAGTGTTTGCAGTTAAAATTACCATTATAAGTAGTTTTAATAGCTTTCACAGAAAATTTGGATTTATATATTGAATTAGAAAATAATCTATAAGCTGGTTCTGGATTAATAATAGAATTACTTGCGCCGGGATCAATTAATATTTTTAAGTCTAAATTTGCAAGATATAGAAATGAAAGTTTTGGATATGAATTTATATTATTTATATCGATTCCGAGGCTACTAATCAAAAATTTTGAGTTTCGTCAAAGTTTTCGTTTTAAGGGTCGTCGTATTGTCGATCGTTAGGATTATGATCTACATCTTCGACATTAAATAATTCTTCAACAGCTACTTTAGGTGGTCCCGTTTGTTTAAAGAAATTTTGTGGGGGCCTATAAGTATTAGCGGTAGAAGTACTCATTGGAGTTGGCTTGTAAAAGCTCGTGGAAGGTTGTGGATGACGATTGAAATTTTGATTATTATTAGGAGATTGGATTTGTCTATTAATTGGTTGATTATTCGGTCTTTGGTATTTATTAATTTGTCTATTATTAGAATGTTGTCTATTAGGGAAATGTTGTCCATTATTTAAATGGTGGGGTGCTTGAGATATGTATGAATAATTATTAAATGATTGATTTCTTGGTGATTGATTATCCGAATTATTATATTTTGGAGGGGGAAGATTTCTTTGATTTTTTTGTGTTCTAAGGAAATTTGCAAAGTCAATTTGAGATCTTTCATTGTCCAAACGTTTACATTCGTACAATGCTTGCTCAAGAGATTCTATTAAAATATGAAGCAAATGGTCTCTGTAAGGGTTTAACAGACCTGCCTTAAATACCATAAGGGCTTGATCGGTATACATGGTTTCTTTAGAGTTTCTAACTTCTTCGTTATTTGAATTAATAGCTAAATGTTCTATAAGAACTTGTAATTTACGAGTGACGTCATGAAATTCTGAAAATGTTTGAGGGTGTGATTGAATTGAAGTATTCAGGTCGTGAGATAATATTTCTTCTGACCTAGGATCACCAAAACGACTTGTAAGGGCTGTTTTTAAATCAGACCAATTATCAAAAGATCTTTTTTTAAATTTTGTCCCTAGCTGGACCTAATAATTTAGATTTTACGTGTTCCAACAAAAGAGAGTTAAATAAAGCATTATTTTCAGTTTTTAGTAGATTCATATATTTTTCTGATTGTCTAATAAAATAAGCCAAATCTTTCAAACCCCGTTATAGGTTGGAACGAGATTGTTTGCCATAGATAATTCAATTGGAGAAATTGTGGTAGACATTTCGGTAACAGTGTTCAAATTACGTTCTATAGATATCGGAGATCTGGATCTATCACGACTGTGTGACATAAGTTTATTAACAAAATTAAATTGAATAAATATATATTAATGGAGAGAAAAAAAAATATTCTATCGATTATAAAATATTAGCCAATAAATCAAAATAAAAGGAAAGACTTACAGAAGGATACACTGAAGGATCATCTGTGAGCTTCTTTTATTGTATTGGATTCACTGAGTTCTGGACAACCGTCTTTTTCACTGAAGGAATGGTCCGGTTGGAGTCAACAATTTTCTCTTGCAGTTTCTTGCTTCACCAGAGTTATGTTCGAATACTGTTTAAATTTCTTAACAGAAAACGTAGATGTTTACCGCACTGAAGGGGTGTTTTTCTACTAACAGTATCCTGTTCGCAGCGCCAGTTAAATTTTTAAAGTAGAAAATATACTTTTTAAAAATTTTATTTTAACTTAGGTGACAACTTATTACTACAATCGTTAAAAGTGAACTGAACTAAAAAATGATATAATTACAAACAAAGAATAAAAATGCTGATTTTGATTAAATACAATATTCGTGTAAAACAGGATGTTAACATGAGTACAAATGTTTTTGATAACTTTAATAAGATAGTATTACAAATAATATAACATCTTCTCGTGGGAAGCGTCCAGTCAGAAAATACATAGTTATGTGTCTATATGACTCGCGTTTAAAGGAAAATATTGTAAATCCGCTAAAATATTCAAATTTTATACGTTTAATTATCACGTATAAAGAAATAAATAAATACAGCGGCCTTACAAAAGACCTTTGTCAAATTATGAAATAATAATATAATAATATAATTAATAATAAAAATATGTCAATAATAATAATATATACATAAATTACAAGACGAGTGGTAAAAAAGTCAGCTGTCATCTAAATTTTAAGGGAGAACGATTAACAGAGAAAGGTAATGAAATCTTGCCGACGTTTCGATGATTCTTCCGAGGATTTTTCTTCTTCTGGCGGGTTGTTGTAACAAACAAAAAATAGAATAAGTAAATGAATTAATAATTACGTATTTTAACTTGAATTAAAATTAAACTTTAAAAATGACAATGATTAGCAGGTAATAACTAAAATAAATGAAAATTGAATGGAACATTTGAGGGTTAAGAAATATATTACTGCATGATCTTCATCGTCATCCAAGTCTTTATCTTCATCATCCATGGCGTGTAAAAAAATAAGAAGGTTAGGGGGTTTTAGTCGAGGACAGCGCCCGACACTACCAGTTGCATGGAACCAGCAGCTGGTGCCAAGCGGTTTCCCCCTTGGAAAAAAAAATTACGAGCCACATATCCTTTCACTTGGCTTCACACCATTTCAATAGGATTTAATTCGCAATGATAAGGTGGTAATCGTAGGACTGTTTTATTATGTTCCGTGGCAATGTCGTCTATTTTTCTTAGGCCGTATTGCTCTCTAAATGCGTTTGCAGTAGTAAATAATTCTGTTTTTAAATAATCATCCTCGAAGTAAATTTCTTTTTCCAGTAGCCAGTACTTTATTTGTTCCTTATTCCAAGTTGTCTTTGGAAAAGGTAACTTCGCCGAATGGTATGACGCATTGTCCAACACTACAACATTCTTTAATCCGTTTTTCGGCAAATTAGGGATCAATTGATCTTTAAAACAGGCCTCAAAGCCTTCTGCGTCCATTTCGTCGTGGTAATCGTCTGCACCTTTCGTTGTCAGAAAAGTTTTTTCTGCACCCTCAAGAAAACCGTCTTTCCATCCTGCATGAAGAAGAACAAATCTCGGTCCTCGTTGACTTGGAGCCTTCAGTCCTGTTGTCAGTCCTTTGACAAATGCATCTCGAGCATTTTTTATGGTAGTGTCTTTCCATTCAAAATTTACACTGTGGCCCACATTAATCCATGACTCGTCCAGATATATTACGTTATATTCTTCTTCGCGGAACTTCTTCACTGATCTTAAATATTTGTGCCTCCAGGCGATTACATCAGCTCTTTCTATTAGAATCGAGTCTCTTCCTCTCTTTCCATAAACAAACCCCATATCGTTAAGCAAGCGTCTTAGCGTACTTTTAGAAAAATTTGTTACATTTTCGTCTGAATTTATTTTAGCAAGAACTTTTGCCAGTGTTGGTGAAATATTTTCGGAGTAGAATTCATGCACAGCTTTTCGTATTTGCGATTGGATACCTTCATCGTAGGTGATCAGTCTTGAATTCGACTGGCTGCTGTTCCGTCTTCGTTTTTTTGGCGATGTCAAAGGTCCAGTAGCGGCTTCGCTTTTCAGATTATACACTGTTCTCACACTAAGGCCAGTCATTTCAGAAATCAGTTCTATTTTCGATGTCACACTTTTGTCATCTTTTGTATTCAACGTATACGTTAAAATATTCAATAAAAGCCTCTTGGTTTGACGATGAAGATTTTCACCTTGTTTAAATTTTTCAAGCGGTGCTGCTAACTGCATGGCTGTTGTTTCAATAATGCCCTTTCGTTTATCAGCAGAAACAGATAGGTACCTGCCTGTGTTATTACTTACCTGTACATTTACTTACCTCTACATTCCAGGAATATTACATAATGGTTTACGAGGATCAAGGGATCACACAGGTAAAAATAATTAGCATATTTGTAATTAAATAATATTTTCACTGGCAATAGGATTAGGATTTGTCTGAAAGATTTAATAGAGACCTAAATAATCCATCAAGTGATCAGGTATATACTGATTACAATTTACAGAAATATATTTGAATTCCATTTTTTAATAATATTTATTATATAGAATACATCTGTTTTGCAAAATTCATAATAAAACGTTTCTACGAAAATAAATTGGCTGAGTTAATTGTGGTTCAAGCCGTAACCAAAGCGGCAACAGTGTTGAATATTCGCCCATAAGATTTACATTGGCCTATGCCGGCCACGCTGCATAATAACTGCGACCCGCTCTATCGAAGTATTTAAGATATTAATGTAAAAAGAACGCTACATATAATTTAATAGAAGGTTTTAAACAATCAAATTAGTAAATAACACCTTATTTAAACTGCTAATGGAAAAATACTTCATAGTGAGCATCAGTATCAAGCAAACATTAATAAGCTTTGGGCGCCCCAAAGAGCACTTTAACCAAGAAACACAAATAGGGACACGAAACAAATAATTTTGCTACAAAACTTTTACTGTTTTATCAAAAACTTAACTTTTTAGTAAATGACAGCTGTTTCGAAAAATACTTTTTTTGTCATTGCCTAAAAAGTTAAGTTTTTGATTACTTTAAGGGAGATTTTAAAACAAAGTTATTTTTAAATAGGAGTAAATCATCCATAGCACAAATGTGACTGATTGGTAAACGAAGAAAAATATCAAAATCAATGTCACAAAATTTTATTTGTAAAAAACAGCAACTAGTTTCGGCCTATCAATAGGCCATCATCAGGCTAAAAATTAAAGAGAGAGTGAAAACATTACATATCAAAGAATCAGTATAAACCTACCTTAATAACTATAGTTGTAATTGAAAATTAACAACTTCTACCATGCTTGCACATAGCAAAATTTATGTATATCAAAATTGTGTCATTGAAAAAAAGGAAAATTATTAAATGAAGTGAATAATGATTAAAAATTGAAAATTAAAAACTAAAAACTAGGTGAGTAGCAACTCATTAAACCTAGTTAAGTTATTGGTTAATAACCGGAAGAAAACTGGAATACAGCTTAGGATATAGGTACCCAAAAGCTTGAAAAACCAGGGAAAGTGAATATGAGCGGTATTTGTAAAAACCACAAGAAAAGAGAAAGGTCAAAGACCAATTGTTAAATTTCTCATATTTGTAAGTGAAGAAATGAATAGGAAAATAATATTCAAAACGGTAAGAAGAATTGGAAAAGTTTCGTATAAAATCATTGATATCCGGATGAGGGCAAGGATAAACCGGCAACAAATTAACAGTAGAAAGTTCGTAACACGTGGTGTCGATCTTAAACTTCCAGTATAAGAGCACCAGTAAGTAAATTAATCCAAAGACGACAAAAAGCAGCATCGTGTATCACCCAGGTAGAAATGTCCATAACACAAAAGTGATCACCACAATAAACTATTAAGGCAAATAAAACACCGAATATGTGAGATAACGTAAACTAAATGGGTATTCAGATTAAATTGAAGTAAATGACATACGGAAATACATAGACATAGAACTTTAAAATACCATAATCACGTTTAATGAGCATAGGATACCATTCAAAGATGGAACCAAAATTGTAGATGTCAAAATATTAGGACGAAAATGCAAGCATAGTAGAAAAAACATTAAGTAGTATTAACAAATGCATAGTGAAACTAGTTAATCCAAAGTAAACACAATAATCAAACATTAAAAAGTTAATACATGGATTATTACAATATTCAAATTAAAAGAAAAAGAAATAGGTTAAGGAATACAACAAAGTACTGTATGACAACATAACCATTGAAATGTTAATAATAACAAATAAAATTTAACATAAAAAGGAAAATAAGCGATTATGTGGAGGAGAAAGCCAATTAAGAATTAAAATGGTAAGTTAAGAAAAATATAAGGGTCCCTAGGCTTCAACTGTTCATTCAAACAAACAATAGTACTGTCTCTCGAAACTTCATGAATCTCAAACATTTCCAACAGGTCCATTTTTGGTCCCTTGAAACATCTATGTAATCTGGTCACACTGGAATGAGAAAAGCTATGTCTCTCAGAAATGATATGGTTTGCAAAGGCAGAAGGAGAATTAGGAGGATCAAAATGTTTGTACCTTTCGACATAGCTATGATGTTCTTTGATTCTAGTGCCCAATAGACGTCCAGACTGTCCAATGTAAACAGCATTACAATCATCACAGCACAATCTGTATATACCTGGTGTACGCAGAAAAGGTACTTGATCTTTAGTATTAACCAAACTAGTACTCAAGTTATTAATTGTTTTGTATCCAAACTGAATATTGTGTTTTCGTAAAACCTGTCCAAATTTGTAGGAAATAGGGCCGAAGAAACTCAAAGCACCTAAATAAGTATTGATTTTGATATTTTTCTTCGTTTAAAGTTATTTTTTTTATGTTCTTAATATTATCATCTTTCACATAGTAAGGGTTAGTACAATAAATTGTATTAAGACCACATTTGTTGACATTCTTATAATTTTTTTGGAGGTTGATTAAGTTCTTTGTCTTACCTGTTTCTAATTTTTTTTAATAACTGAGCTAGACTTCATTCCAAAATTATATCAAAATGTTAAGAATAATGAAAAACTCTTCGTTTTACCAAAACTTCCAACATTTATTTAAAAAATTGCTTTCTTAACTTTAATGACTTAGCATCGTCTAGCGAAACGGCTGTCATTAAAGTTAAGAAAGCAATTTTTTAAATAAATATTGGAAGTTTTGGTAAAACGAAGAGTTTTTCATTATTCTTAATAAGATAGACTTTCAAAAAGTAAGGGTTAGTACAATCAATTTTATATCAAAATGGTTTTGTTTTTCACAGTATAAATGATATACACATTCAAAAATTTACTTATAGAGATTTACATACAAATCCAATTTCATAGTAGACATGTCAGTACCTTACTGTTGTCGTCACGACTTTTTTCGTCTATTATTTACTCTTCAAAATCTATTAATATGGTAAAACATACTTCCAGAACACTTAAAAAACGCGTTATAAGGATTAACTTTTGAAAAGTTTTTTAGGAGAGGACTTATCCCCCCTCCTACAATAAATTATATGGACTCCCTTGACCCAAGTAGCACAGGAATATTATTAGAATACTCCTAGAAGCATCTGCTGGATCGTTTAAATATTCTTATAATATTACCACAACATACTTTATATATTACTGGAACGTTCTATGAACATTCAAATTGAACTAACTTCTATTCTATTAACTATTAACTTTTCTGGAATATTCGAAGAGAATATTATATTACTATATTTATATATATTGAATGTTCTGAGAATAAATATCAAATGTTATGACAATGTGTATCAAATGTTTTTAATTTTCTCAGAATCTGTGCTTAAATATGCTAGGATTATTCTTACAATATTACCAAAACATACTTTATATATTATTGGAACGTTCTATGGACATTCTAAAGGGATTAAGCTCTACATACTATTCACGTTTTAAAAATATTCTGTTAAATGTTATGAGAATGCTTCATAAATAATCTTAGAATATTCATTGAACACTCTGAGAATGTAGTTTGAATATTCTCAGAATCTGAGCACAATATGTTATGAATATTCTAATAATATTATAAGGATTGTCCAAAAATATTTTTGGTATGTTTTAAGAGGGTTCAAGGAATATTCTATTGTGTTAGGAAATATTGAAGGTTTTAACATTTTAAAATGTGTCAAAAATATAAATATTTCCAAATATTTTGTACTTCTTTTATTGTTGATTGTTTAAGATTAATAAGTTTGGACATTTTACTTTTTTGAAACCTTTAAAAATATTACTATAGAGCCTATAACATTCAATATTTCTATAATCCAATAAAACATTCTTTCAAACTTCTCAAAAATATATTAAAATCATCAACATGGAAAAAAGAACTGTTCAAATCTTTTTACTAACAATTTATTTTTCTAAAGATGTCATTAATATTTAAATTTATAAATAAAACAGAACACAAATACATATAAATAAATAAACAAACCACAACTCTTAAAAAACATAAAAATAAACAATAAATAAAACACAGCTCTTACATAATAAAAAATAAAAAAAACACAACTAAAAAAAATCATTATCATTATTTATTTTCCTTTTCTGACCTTTCCTTTGCTTTGATAAGCCACTGTTTAATACTGGATTATACATCTGCCCTTGTCTGTCCTTTAATACGGATTAATGCAAGAAATATTTTAATAAAATTAAACTTTTACTATATTGTAATAATAATCGTTTATTAAGAACATCAAACAAACAAATGTTAATTGTAAACATCCACAGTTTATTTAAAAAATATAATATTTAAAGCCAATGAAGAATTGCATAGTCAGAATAACATTTCAAAGTTAGATTTAGTTATTGTTGATTAGATAGTGTTAAGACTATATATCAATTATTGAAGTAATTAGACATAACTTAGTATTTACAATAACTCAATGTATTTGTGATACAATTATATTTTATCTATATAATAAAATTTCAACTGAAATGTAAATTTTATATTTTAATGGTCAAATTATAACTAAGAGAAAACTATTAAAAATTTATATGTATAATATTATCCAAAATTAAACAAATAAAAATATAATCGAATACTTATTAGTTTGCAAGATGGATTACCTAGACTTTAATATAAAAAAATAAAGATTAACAAAACTTTAACGGATTTAATAAATGCAAGTCTGCATACACATAAATATAATATTATGTACTTACTTAGCACATCTACACACACCATAACATAACATAACATAACCAAACTAGCAAGAATACATCCAGCGCGGGATTCCGTTATGAGGTTAAAATAAGCCAATTAAAATGATGCTTGTGGGCGGAGTTCCTACCGTTGATATTTTACGTGACGTTTAAACTAGGTATAACTGAAAGTAATTTTTAAGGTTTTAAGCAGGTATTTATTATTTTATGATTGTTTTCCTTTGATCTTGTCTTTATTTCATAGTCTTTAAAAGTAGGTAAACAAAAGGTATTGATTTTTTGTGGAAAATTTTAACTAGGTAACGTGTAAATGGAAAACTTTGTGTCTTCCTCGTTAAATGAAAAATTCATTAATGTGAGTATCAAATCAAATATCTATTTTTGGCGTATAGGTAGTAATAAGAACAATTATTAAATTAAATCTACCAATTTTTTAGTCTGTTTTGCCACCTGGCTGGGGAACAAAAATTATGGAGAAAAAGATAATAGAAGGTGAAGATAAGTTCCCTAACGTTCAGTTGCAATTTTTTGTTAATTGCACGAACAAAAAAGTGTTTGGTAAATGGTTAAGAGAGTTTGAAAACTTAACCAATTCATCATACGTTATAAATAATATGATTATTGAGGATATAGAGAACGGATTAAACTTAAGTGAAATATTTAAATGATATATTGGTACCTATACATAATATATTGAATTTTTGAGATTATTAAAATTATTTAGTAAACATTTGAAAAGTTTTATTTACCATATAAAGTTTAAATTTAATTTTAGATGTCACCACTTTACTCGGTGCTCAAAAACTTACGAACCATCTTCACAAATTAAAACGAGAAATACCAACTGTCCTTCTAAATTAACAGTAAAAATTCATATTATTAGAAAAAAATACATGGGCATACAAGAAAAATTCCAACTTTTACAAGAAGCACCTTGTGAAATAACTCTTATTGTAACACACAATCAGGCAATTCAAATTATTTGCGGTTTCGGAAAGTTAGTAATGATGTAAGAGAACAGTTATTACGTCTCTACAAAAATGGACATACAGCAGGAACAGCATTAGAAATGATTAAGTGCAATATCCAGCTAACTTGTGATGACTACAACACAGCTTTAGCAGATAGGAATAGATGCCCAAGTTATAAATATTTGAAAAAAAACTGGATTTTATTATGGATTAAAACTACAATAGTTTGCCCAAATCTATGAAATATTTCAACTCTCGGAGGTTGGAGGATGGAAATAAAAAATAAGTAATAAAAAATCCTCAGTATTTTTACCCCTAATTTAGTTACTGATAACCAAAACATGTATATTAATTAAATTAAACTTATTTTAAAAAAACCTGAAATTATTCCCTGGCATAATAAAAAAATACACCTTTATAATACATTTTTACACTGCAATTATTATATATTTTTTTTACTTTTTAGCCTAGAAAGCACAAATTGAAAAAGTGCGCCAAATATCCAAGCCACTCCTACTAATATTTCTATTGGCCTATTTTAGCCTTATAACGGAATCCGGCGCTGGATGTATTCTCGCAACCAAACTAACCACACACTCACGTGCATAAAGATGCTTTAATCATTTGACATTTGACAGTTACATCAAATTCAACAACCACTGAACACTAACCTGCACGCCCACACAGACTCTACAGGTTATAATTTTATGTGAAGTAAATTTATGTTTCGTTTTTTGTATTTTTTTGGTGAAATTATGCAAGAAACAATAAAATGTTTTAATTTTATAAACTATAAATATGCTTGATGCTTTTAAAAATTAATGCCAATTAAGCAGTCAAAAACTAACCAACAGCACACACAGAGACACGAACCACAGCGCCGTGGTGAATGATTGTACGACTATTTGGGTTGAATTTCAGTGCATTAGCAAAAAGTATATAATGTTATTTATTTTTATCAGCCATATAATTATATTTCAGTAATATTCTATGCAAGGTTCTTATTTTATTATTTCTTTTTATCTTTCTTTATTAATAGAACACCTTGGAACCTTCTATGGACATTATTTTAATCTTAAAAATATAACTTTATCTTATTACTTTCTAGTAATATTAAGTATAAATAAAATGTTCTTATAATATTATTGGAGAACATCTTAAGAATAAGTTTTAAGATTACCATTATAATATTCGTTCAGAATATTCCATAAATATTTGGTATATTACTGGAACATCCTATAAACATTCTTCAGAATATTCCAGAATATTCAACTTTCGCAACTTATTCTAATATTCTGAGAACGTTTGTGCTATCTGGGGATAATAAGGATCCAATCATTATTATGTAAATGTAGTTATATCTGATTGTTGAACTAAATAGGTTGTTTCTTAGAAGCCACTATAGACTATATAATTAAATGTTAAATCACTGAGCATATCCGTCTTGTTCGAAACTATAAACCACATCAAACCTTTACAATATTAAATGGAAAAATTAAGTCTTTAAACATTTCACGCTAGACAATTTCTTTTAAGAATAATAACAAAACTCTTCATTTTAACGTATCTTCCAGGCTTAATAGAAAAAATTTGGTTTTAGATCACAATGACAGCCGTTTCGCTAAGATTAGCATCGTCAGATTGACATATCTTAGCTACAACTTTGAAGTTACGTTAAAACGAACAGTTTTTTATTATTCTTAATAAGATGGACTTCCAAACAGTAAGGGTTAGTACAATAAAAAAAAAATACATTTAATTTTTTTCTGTGCACCTGCTACCAAATTTACAACATCTTAGTATGACATTTGCAACAACTTTCTTTTTGTAGCACTTTTTCTGCATGGTACCCGATATAGATATATAAATATTTCGGACGAGCCAAGATAAACATCAATAAAATCTTAGTAGAGGTATCACGTCCCTCGAGGGTATCGGCACAAATTCGATTATCTGCCATAATTAATAAAAGTGAGTGTATCATCGAAATTGAGAATACAAATAAGAGTCGATGGGCTTGTCAAGGTTAATGAATCGTACAATAAATCTAAATATTATTTTTTATTTCTTTTCTAAATATTCTACATCATAACCTGGTTTCAGTTTTAATACGTTTTCTGCGATTCTGCGATGGAAGATTTTTCAATGTGAATGGATTGGATATAGTGTATTTAAATTATATTAAACGGTTAGGTATAATGATATTTTAAATAGTGTGGAATGCAGCCGCAAATCTAATAGTGTGTTTTTGTTTCTACGGTTAGATCTAAAGTAGAAATTTAAAACTTTAGTAGATTATGCATGCTTCATTAATTTTCTTCACATAAACTAAAAAGAAATGTTTTTATAAATACTGATACAGTAGATAAAAAAAGAATATAACTGCATTATTATAATATTTGAAAACGTTTTTGTAATATAATTTTGATATTAGACTTTCTTATTATACTATTATTTTTGCATTTCAAGGTTTTTTTTTATTACAGGAACTGTTGTTTTCACAACCGATAGTTTATTGTAGTTTTAAACTTTTTATTGGAGATGTTAATTTCATTTTAATCAACGTGAAATTATTTTATCTTTAAACCAAATAGCTTGACAATGAATCTGTGCATGCGTTAATGACGAACATATTGTCCATTTAAAAGTACAAGAAATTGTTTAATGAAATTTATGGTACTAACCCTTACTGTGTGAAAGTTCATCTTATTCAGAACAATAAACAACTAAAAGGTTGAATTAACTTTCACTATTTATTCTATAAATACTTTAAATGCAATGACAGCCGTTTCGCTATCGAAATAGCATCGTCAGATTGACATATTGAACTTCAATATAAATAATTCATTTTTGAAAATTTAAGTGCAAAATTTAATGTATTGTACTAACCCTTACTCTGTGGAAGTTTATCTTACTAAGCATAATATGCAACTAAAGTGAAAGGTTGAACTATATTTCCACCTTTTATTTAAAAAAATAGATTTTTAAATGCAATGACAGCTATTTTGCTAGAATTAGCATCATTAGATTGACATATAGAGGTAAAATTTTGTTTGTTTGTAGCCACCTGATGTTGATTAAGTGGTATTAAGGCTAGATGTTCGTAGCCCTAAGGGGTTGTCCTGAATTTATTTCCCTCTAAGATCAGTATAACTGTGCAATAATATAGAAAAACCAGGAAAAAATTATATCAAACTAATATTTATAACAACTTTATATACATATTTAAAATAGAAATAAATTAACATTGAAAAAAAGAAATAAAATTAAACAGTGTAAATTATCTTTGCTTAAATATTTTACATTCTTGTTTGATTATATCGTTGGTTGTAACAGTCACTATGTGGCGTTTCTTGTTTAAACAATCAATATCTTAACTGAATATATATAATTAAAGAGACAATTTCTTGTTAAACGTATTAAATACACTTTCCATAGTTTTGATGCGATAATACATCATGAACAATATTAAAAAATGTTTTGGAACACTTGTGTTTGAGCACAATAATTATTTTAGATACTTAAATTGTCTTTTTAATAATTTACAGTTATCTTTTTTTCCGTCCATTATACCTTGCGTTGAATCATCAAGAACGAGCGGGTAGGTACTTACTTTTTTGGATAGAATAACTTGATTATACCATAAAATAAACAATTGTATATTTTCTACAATTGTTGCTACTAATCTTATTACAGTAGCGCTGGTGAACTTTTAATTGCAACGGGATTTCATAAAAAAAGAAAAAACATATAGAAGCTCACATTACCTACTCTTTATTTTATATAGACCTACACGCTATTATTATTGGTCAGTAGTAGTAGTAGAAGTTTCTACGGGGTATTATAAGTTTTAATTATGAAAAATTTTTGTACTCACAAATTAACCTAATGTTAAAGATATTAATAAAGAGATACACTTGAAGAAACTTAGGCTTAAAAATGACAAATTAAGCAAATAGCTTTATGTAAATATATACCAGGGTGGGTATATTTTAATAATATAGAATTTTATGGGATCAGCGTGTAGACATAGAAATACTTGGGAATAGAATTACTGTTTATTGAAATTGATTGTGTTAACTTTTACTTTGTGGAAGTTCATCTTACTAAGAACAATAAATAACTGAACGGTTAAACTAAACTTCCACTATTTATTCAATATGTCAATCTGACGATGCTAGTTATTAGCGAAACAGCTGTAATTGAATTTTAAAACGTATTTTTCGAATAAATAGTGGAAGTTTAGTTTAACCGTTCAGTTATTTATTGTTTTTAGTTACTGTTTATTAATAAATAGTTGTTAATTTGCACCTAAAACATATTAGGAAATTTTTTTTGTTTACAATTTCAACAAGTTATTAGCTCTCATTAATTTTAAATTTGAAACAACTACAGTTTGATGCAAGTAAAATAGTAAAACTATTAAAACTACTAACCTCGTCTTGATAGTGTTTTGATACTTCTTAGCACACATTCCCCTCGATGTATTTGTTGGATATTTGTCTCTACCGAGATATACCTAAGTTTTAGTTCAGTATAAAGAATTAACTAAATTAAATTTATTGTACTATCCCTTACTCTGTCAGCTGGGGAAATGGTGAGAAGGTGGGAGGAGAATGAAATTGCTTTAGGAGTAGGAGTGAGTGGATGGACCGGAAGTTTAGGGAGGTGAACTACTGACGTCATTTACCAATAATTACCTAATATCGATGTTTATATGACGTGACCCTGTCAGCTGGGGAAATGGTGAGAAGGTGGGAAGAGAATGAAAATGCTTTAGGAGTAGAAGTGAGTGGATGGACCGGAAGTTTAGGGGGGTGAACTACTTCTTTTCTCAGCTGCTTACTGGACATGGGTCAAGGGTGGGGTATCTACATAAGATTGGCAAGAGAAAGACTGGAATGTGCGAGAGATGTGAGGTGGAGGATGAGGAGGGACACGTCTTTAGATACTGAAAGAACGAGGAAGTGTTAAGCAGTTGAAGAGGAAACTTGGAGAGGCAGTGTATTGGGAGAACAACGTGGAGATAATGTTGAGAGGTAAGCGAAGCAGTGGAGGGTATGATTAGGGGAAGAAAACGTGCTTGATGACGTGAGTGATATAATCGTGTAGCGAGTGTGTATGAGAGACCTCCGTCTGTCTTGAAGTATGCTAGGGTAGTGATTCCGAGGAGAGGGTAATGACGAGCTTTGAGGTGGGTTTGGTTGGTAGGCATCCTCCCGAGGATGAGTCCAACAATGTTGGGTTATAGTAAGAGCCCTTAAGGTGATCATCCACGATGAAAGTTTTTCAAGAAATTTTTGTGTCATGAGTTAAAACTTTCATGATTCATAATGGAAACACTATTGAATTGCGTGAAATATTGTTAAAAATTTCATGACACAATATTTCACGAGACATTTATTTCATCGACAAGTTTCAACATGTATACACGATATGCGTCTTATTTCATTTGAAATATTTGTTTCACTTGTTGCACGTGAGTTTTGGTGTTCTTTCTGAAACAAAATCGAATGTGTTTATTTGTATAAAAACGTGTTTGTATTAATATTTTAATTGGTTATAAGTTATAATGCTGAAATTGAATTTCGCATTAGAGTATTCTGTTTTTCTAATGCATGCTTTATTTGGTGAGCAAATACTGAAAATCTGCAGCAGACATCCTCAGAAAATTCTTGTAACATTACTCATCCTCTCGTTCTAATTTTTTTAATAGATTATTTATGAAATTGTGATAATATATTTGTTTAATCCAATCGCGTACCCAAATTTTGTGAGATCTCTTTGTTTGCGAAGCTAATAAGAAATAACAAGCTGCAGCTCTTCTTCTATCTTTTTTTGTAGCCATCACAATGCATAAACAACGAACCAATTAAGTCACTGTGAAAACAGCAGAATACTGTACTTCGTCTCTCATGATTTAAAAGTTTCAAATAATCGCGAGTGAAGAAATTTTCATCTCCTCGTGAATAAGCACCATGAAAAAAATGTTTCGTGAAATAAAATTTTCATGACATTTTAGTTTTATTGTGGACGGACACCTTTAGAACATCAGCTTTTCATCTCAGTCCGAAAAAAAAGAAAAAAAGTCATATAAAATGTATCTGTTAACAATGATTCTGCCAATACGTTATTCTTCATAAGCCATATTACATTTGGTGGTCATAAGGGGAATCTAGCCATAGACCATTGTCAATTGTCAGGTAGTATGATTATTACGTTTTTAAGTTTAAATTATTGCAAATAAGACATACAAAATCGATTGTGCATGATTACGCTTTTTTACTTTGAACTTGAAAAAATGTTTTAAGGAAAGCAGACACATGTTTGCATCTATCATTATTTGCACTTTACAACTGCAAAGTAAGTTATTTATTTTAACAGTCAGTAATAGGTACATAATTTTCCAGTCATTTCATGGAAATTTGAATCTATTGAACTGGTTTATAACAGACATAAACCGTATAAATCATTTGAAAATGTTATTGAGTTCTTCTATCCAATATAAGATATATTTCAATTGAAATGTAATTTTTTATATTTTTCAGGACTTTTATATAGATGATATTTTATTGTAGCGTTGCTTATAAATGTAGTAAGTGTCAAATCAAACATTTTTTTTATTGTCTGTAGGTCATAATCTCTTCTGTCTTATACTCTCTTCCTAAGAACATTTTAAAAAGCATTTTAACCATGAGAAATTTCTAAACCAATAATATTAAAAAATAATAAGTGATCACAACATAACATAGGAAATAATAAACTAAGCAATCTAATATCATAATTCTATCGAATATTAATAAAATAATAGCTTTTATGAAAAGAAGGTACCAAAATAACCTTATTATCAAATTTTTGGTTCTTGGTTTCTTAGAAAATTGATGCTTAAACTCGGGTATTTAATTTTTAAAGAGCACTGTTTGTGTTTTCAAAAGTGGCAACAGCGCATTTAATATTTACAAAACTATAAAATTAACTAATGGTTTAACTAATATTGCATTTTCATTGTAATATTATTTATTTGGTTTGATTAACGTCTCCTACTGAGACAAGAAACTTGGCCGGATAGCCCTGGCAGTTCAGGCCACAAATTGTTCAGAAAAAAAATGCTCGTTTACTTTAGTTCCATTGATTTTTTTGTTGTTTTGGTACCTATTGTTTTATTTTTTATGTTTTATGAGTGATTTTATTATTTTGGATAAAGCTTAAAAAATACGTGGAAAAGCATGTATGATGTCTATTTACCTTATTTCACCTTCACTGTTGGTGCGATGTTGCCAACTCAGCTTTAAACTTTAAAAAAGAAATACTCGAAAACTTTACTTATTTTAGTATGTTCAATAATTAAACCTTAGTTTATAAACTATTAGGAATTCTTTAAAAAAAATTAATATAAATTTTTCCATAGTTTTGAAGCTAATGTGTTTAAATATAATAATATATTAAACCATACTCGGTCAGTTTCTTAGATCGATACCTAATGTTTCAGGAAACACAATTTTTTTTAAATTGCAAGTAAAGTATTTTTCCTTATACCGATAAGAAAGATACATGGTTTTGCCTCTGGTATAAAATTTACCTACGTGCTACAATGACAATGAATATTTGATATGATAGAGAGTGTTTATAGTAAATTTTTTATCTTAGACTAAAATAGCAATAAAAATTAAATAAAAATTGATTGTACTAACCCTTACTTTTTGGAAGTTCATCTTATTAAGAATAATGAAAAACTCTTCGTTTTACCAAAACTTCCAATATTGATTTAAATAAATATTGGAAATATGGAATATTTTTTAAATAAATATTGGAAGTTTTGGTAAAACGAAGAGTTTTTCATTATTCTTAATTAAATAAGAACGCTATCGTTTCTACCGATTTCTACGCCTCTGTTCTAATACCGTGGTTTTGAAGTCTCAGTTATCTCAAATGACCGGTGTTTCTACTTGTAATGTTATCCTATTACTACGCGTATATGCCATAATTACAAAGTTATATAGGTGCATGAAACGATCATGTTCCTAAGAAAATGAATAATTTTCAAAAAGAAATTTTTACTTTTTCCTGATAAAACATTATTCGTTTAATTATTTCAGTTTAACGACTTTCTAGAACTTAACGGGATAATAGATTAACTTTGTTATTTTTAAATCCTTACATGTTAATTAAGTTTACACTTAGCACGATTTTTAAACAATAATAATTCAACTTTAACAAGATGAATTATTGTTATTAATTATTATCGTCGCGTGCTTCATAAACTTTGTATACAGTGGCAGAGTGATTTTAGCTTCCCCTGAAAATAATGATAGAATCTGTAAGAAATATGGTTACATATTCTATTTATTTGTCGCATGTTGATAAATACGTCAACCCATCACAATTTTTACAAATATACAGTGTGGTCCATATGTATGGAATAAATTCAACTTTAGCGTTATTATGTATTCCTAAAAAAACCTGTAACAGGTCGATTTTAATTCTTAAATTGACAATTTATAGTATGGAAATATGATCCCCCACCAACACCCCTTCTCAATTACAAGCACCCCATTTAAAATTTTATATATCAAAGGGGGTCGGGTGACACCTTATTGAAAAGAGATTTTAGTCCTCTGTTCAGAAATATAAAGATTTTTAAATTTGGTGCAATCATAACAGAAAATTGATTATTAAGATGTAAAATTTTGATAATGCCTTTATCACTAAACGTAAAATGACGATAATGTCATATAATATTTGGAATGTATTTTTTTCAATATTCTATTAAATTAAATGTTCAAAATAACCACCATTCACTTCCTGACAATAACCGATGCGATTTTGGAATTCACGTAAAACATTTTATATGACCTCGGGGGTTATATTGTTAATTTCTTCCGTTAGCTGAATTTTTATATCAGCATTATTGTTTGGTTTATTAAAATATACTTTAGATTTTAAATAACTCGTTTAGAAGTAATCGAGTCAAATATGGGGATCTAGCCGGTCATTCGATCGTTCCATGTCTTCCAATCCACCTATTGTGAAAAACCTGGATTAAATAATTTCTAACTTTTTTTGTTGAAGCAAAGGAAATCCTCATGGATACCGATCTTTTCGGCATGCCAAACTTTTACATTTAAACAATGTGTGCTCAACAGTGTCGGTCTCCGTGCAGTAGGTAGCTATAGCCGTCCGTCTTCGTTTTTCCGATACCTTTTATATAGGTTCTAAAAGGTACATGCTCCGTGAGTACCTGGGTAAGGAAATAATCTGTGCATCGATATTCGCATTCTCTTCATTCTTTTATAAGTGGTATCAGATTTTTGATCCATTGTGACACGCTTAGTAAGAAATCCCATTCTTTCTGCCATTTTATTGGAGTTTCTTCCCTTTTTTTTAATCTTGCCAGTTCTCCCCCTCCTCTATGATTGATTTTACATCGTTCCTCAATCAGTAGATGTATATGTATCATTCCAGTGATTACTTGACGTGTTCTGTAAGCACTAGCAACCCTTAATAAGCTCTTTCTTTATACATGCACAATCAAATTTTTATATTTACTTATGTTTAACACTGAATGCCATACTGAAGCAAAATGCCTTTCATAATAGGCCGCTCTTTTGTTCTGCCGTTATAAGTAGTGCTAGGTCATCTGCGTAGGCTATTACCTCAACTCCTTCAGGAAATTCGCACTTTATTAGATCATCATAGACCACATTTCATAAGGTTGACCCTAGTATACAACCTTGTAGGACTCCCGCTGTAATGTCTAAAGATATATCCCTGTCAATTTGTATTTTTTTATTTGAGAGATCATCCCCGATGATATTTAGCAGGTATTCTGGAACTGGTAGTCTTTAAAGATCATTTATATTCTTGGCTACATCATGCTATTGAAGGCATTTTGGACAGCGCTTTCCATTTTTTGTCATTCTCTCCTGTAGCCTGGGTCACTTTTTGACTACCTGTATTGTACTTCTTCCTTTATGAAAACCAAACTGATAATGTGAGAAACCTCCTCCTTGGTCGATTGCTTGTTTTAGGCGAGTTTTTAATTACGCTTCATATAGATTCGTGTTAAGTAAGCATATAGGTCTATACTTATTTGTATTATCATGGCTTTTTGGGATTAGAAAGTTTAGCATATTTCCAAGTTTCTGTGAAAGTCTAGCTATCCAACAGCTCATTTACAAGACTTAAAACTCATCGAGGGTGCTCTGCTACCATTTGTTGTATTATTTTAGGTGGTATGCGGTCTATCCCTGGTGATCTACTCGTCTTAATTGCCTTTGATCATTTTTCCAGCTCTGTTAAAGAAAATAAAGTTATTTCTTGCACTCTTTTATTTTTGCAGTTGTGATGTGCTCGTTTTGGAAACAACTCCTTTACCACTTCTTTTTTACTTTTTGGATGTTATTTGAAAAGGTATAGACAATTTAAAATATCTCATTGTGATTTTGAAGCCTTTCCCCCAAATATCGTTATTAAGATCGTTACAAAATTCTTTCCATTTTTCCCTTTTTGATGTGTTGACGAGGTTCTTTAACTCTCTTTTTCTCTGTCTATAGAGGTCCTTTTGGCATTGTATTTGTGTAGGGTCACATAGGAGTTTGAGCTTATTCATTCGTGTTAGAATTCTTCTGGTTTTCCGACATTCATCTTGTTTGTCATTTATTTCTTGTGTCCAACAATTGAAACTTATGCCTTCCTTCTATCCTATTTCACTTCCAGGGCCTGATGTATGATATTTGTATATTTTTCTACTAACCGTTTTTCTTTTTCCTGATCCTATATCAGCATATTTAATATTGTGCTAAAACTCTCCCAATTAATGGTGATTGTCGGAGTACCTGCTCGTTCATGTTTTTTGGCTCTAGCTATTTTAAAATTTATATAGTGATGTTCCGTTCCAAAACTTAAGCGAAGGCCGGTATTATGAATCACTAAATCAAGATGGTGTGCCCATTTCCATGAATATTTGTCCTCTATAATCAGTGATTGGTGATCCCCATTCAGCAGAATTTGCGTTAAAATCCCCTAATATCATAAAACTACCACTAGCAGCTCCAGCGCTTACCATTATATTTTCTATTTCTTTAAACAATTGTTTGCTTATATTGGGTGATACATAGCAGCAATTTATGTGGTACGCTTCAAAATTTATAATCAAGTAATTTTCTTCGTCGGTTATGCTGTTTACTTTCATTTTTTTATTATTCATATACACGGTGAATGTTTTGGACTTATTTACCAACCAACCATTTTTCTTATCGTTAAGTTTGGTTAGCTTACGACAATTACTTCTACATTTCTTTGTGATGCTGTAGCAGCAGCTATATCATGCGCTACTCGTTTCCTGCCTAGATTTGTTTGTAGTATGCAAATAGATTGCTTTAATTTTGTTAAATGTCTACACATGAGATTGTTTGGGTCGGCGTCTTTGTTGTTTCTCTCTAGTCTCTATTAAAATTTTTTTTTAAGCCGGGGATAATGATCACCATTTAGGTGTAAATATTTTCAACTGCATGTATCATATTATATTGAAATGACATCGACGTCATTTACCAATAATTACCTAATATTACGTTTATATGACGTGAATATGTGATCAGCTGGGTTGTATGCTTTTATGTCCACTATAATCATTCACAATTATTTAGTAAAACATTTAAGATGAAATATCACAATTAACAGTATATTAATAAAATTTTATGGTTAATTTTACGTATGTCTTTAAATAATGCAACACCCTGTTGATAATAATAGTCGTAACACGGATTACTACACGTATGTTAACGGGCGATTATTAAAACATAAGCATAACAAAGTATTAGGCGTACCAAGTACATTACCACAAATCAAATTGATAGTTTATCTTATTTGAGATTTTGTTTAACATGAAGGTGCGGTGTAAAAACAGTATAAATAATAACAATGGCGAAGAACTGCAAACATTAAAAAAATTATATATTTATTTCTAACGAGAGAGATCTTGTTTACTTTTTAAAAGGTAATTTACCTACTGACCTCTTTCATTTAAGACTTCTTTACTCTCGCAATGTCATATCCATCTTGAAAAAAAAGCGTTTAAAAAAACTAACATATAACGTAGGCACTTTTACTTCAGGTCATTTATAGTTATGTACTGGACGCAAGTAAATGGAAATTAATATTTGTATTTGTGTGAGTTTTTTAATTTTATACCGCTGGTTCAATGGGTGTCATAGATGATATAGGATGTACGGCAACTTTTGATTTCTGCGAAACAAAAAATTGACATTTTTCGGTCAGTAACGATCCATTCAAGCTTGGGTTGGGTACATTCATCTCGATATGGTAAAGAACAAAAAAGAGGGCTCGTTCAATGAGTTTTGTGGTTCGAATTATCTTTTCTTGTTCAGCATAATCTCATCCCACGGATGTTGCAATAATTTATATTTTAATTAACTGATTTTCGCGATTGCTTTTTGGGACATGCATGAGGGTGTGTAGTATATAGACGGTAATACTTTTTTATGTAAACCACGTCTTTTGTCGCAAAATAATGTGTACAGTACATCTAAATATAAGTTAATATCTGGATAATTTAAAAGATAATCTCTGTTTAAAATAATTTCGTCCCTTATATCCTAAAAAACTAAAAGATGTTCATAATATTCTAAATAATAAAGAACCAACCAACATTTACTTTTATAATTAAAACAAGAAAATAAAGTATCTTTTTTAGGTACTCTGACTACCTGTATATGTAATTTTCGGTTGGGTGCCTCACAGCAATTAGGTCATATTGGGCCCCTTTTGCGTCCTTCTGAGACTAGCTTACCTACTAGCTTTATTAGAGTGCCAGAAGGCTGAACAAAGGACGTGTTAAACTGTCTCATCTTCTTGTTTACATCCTCTACATAGTGACGCGTCAGAAAAACTCAATCTGTTAAAATATTTTCGTATGTGACGTTGGCTAGTAAGGATGCCTGTGGTCATACGCAGGTCGTTTCTGGTTAGGTTAGGTTAGGTTAGGTTAGGTTAGGTTAGGTTAGCTTCAGAAGTTCTTGTGAATCGCCTGCAGTTCCATATACCCTTGAATTTTCAAGGCTTTTATCAAGGTCATCTGATCTGATTTTATACTTGGCCTGTTCAGGGCTAGTAGTGCTTGTGTGCTGTTCGTAAGAATACGGATGTTATTACCAGTGATTTCTCTTTTGATAATCTCTTTTGCGGTTATGGAGGCGGCACTCAGCTCTACTTAAACTAGGCTGGCATTACAACCCATTGTCCATTTTACTTTTAAATTCAAGGATCTAGAATAAATTCCACATTCTGAACCTTTCTTTATCTTAGACCTATTGGTGTACTATCATCAACAATGCATCTGTGAAAGGCGTATCTTGGTGCAATCGATTCTGTGTTTACTTTTATTAGTGAAAGCTCGTTCATACTTTACGCCACAAGTTTCCCCTCACTTTACCATTTTGTATTTGTAACATTTGGTGTTATTCACCAGGTAGATTATGCAAGGACTGTGTAGCTACACGACTTTACCCACATCATCATTTTTCAGATCTACGGTGGTAGTTCTCTTTCTTTATAGAATCCTACTTTACATAATCTGATCCGTAAGAGAATTATTAAATGGTAGTCATTCCCCCTGTAGCTTCTAGTCGTGGGCTTTTCTTCGCCTATAGTTAGAAATCTCTGTTTTGAAAGACCTTCACATTCACAAAGAATGTGTTAAGAGGTTTTCTCTTCTTCCTGACAAACTCTGCATAAAGGAATATCTGTCAGTTTGAGCACGTCATATGCTTGTTGTGTCTTGTTAAAAGACCTACGAGTTCTCTCGTATTGTGTCTTTTGTGCTTTAACAGATACTCTGTTACTTTCTGACGTCGAACCTATTATGAATTCCTTCGCCTGCCTTAATCTTGTTTACCTTGTTCACCATTCTTAAGACAGACTTTGTTATTGCAACTTATGTGTAACTTTATGTTGTTAAGCCACAGAAAGGACTTTGCTGTGTCTTCTCGGGCTAGTAGATCAGCTTCTTCGTTCCCGTTGTTCCCACTATGACTAGGTACCCACTCGATTGTGAGCTTGTTGTAGCAGTCTAAGACCAGCCTTGAGTTGACCCATGTTGCGTTTACCGACTTTATGGCCGCTTGGCTGTCTTTTAGTTTTAAAAGTTTTCTCAAAGCTATGCTTCGGCACAATCTGCACTGTTTCGACACCGATATATTCGGTCGCTGTCCAACTCCTTTTGTAGTTTGAGATATTTCGATCCATATAGGCTTATTATAGGCGTTGGCCTTTAAGTGTGCCGGTATGGAAGCGCCCGGGCCGCGTATATAGGAAAGCTACTTCAATACGTCCCACCGTCGGTGATCAACAAGAATAGGATTTTTAGACGGTAAATGCGCGAAAACCCTACTTCAATATTGCGAAAGTTGGTGCCGTATTGAAGTAGGATTTCTCAGTTATTCGCCTCGTAAATATTGTGAAATGCTGCTTCAGTATAGCATGTGTTTTCCGGCGCAGGTAAAAGAGCAATAATTGCATAAAAACCCGATTGAGTACTGTATATTTATTTAATGTTTTTTGGCACATCGACTTTCTAATTTTGTAGGACGACCAGCTTGAATTCTGCCTCCCGAAACACCTCTAGCTTTTCGCCGAGAAATGGATGTTGGCTACACTCTGATCTTTCTTGATCTTCTTTTATTCATTTTTTATACAAATAATTAACCTGTGATTCCGTTTGATATTTTTGAGCATTCGCCAAGCATTTAATAATTGCCGAATCATGAGCTTGATACAAGTCCATTTCATGGAATGTTTTGGCTGCTGCAGGGCTCATTCCTGATTCAAAATATGATGCAAACAATGCTTTAACATCATTACTGCAGCGTAAAAGGTTGTAAGCCTGAGCAACGTGTAACCTGTGACTATGTAGGGTAGAGTGGGGTTGACTGGACCGCTTTTTTTCAAATCATTATAATTTACATTATATAATACATCAGCCACTCTGCGATTTGTGAATACGTTTATAAAGCATTACATTACCGCAAAACTATGCGCTGAAATCTAAAACTCAAATTTTTTTCGAAAAACTTATTGTTTTTTTCAACAGTGCTTGTGGACCACCTTGTGGACTAGTTGGGTTAACTGGACATAGCCCTGTCCATTTAACCCCATCATCATTCATAAAAAAGAAACAAATTTAACGTGGATTGTTTATTTAAAAAATATCGAAATAAGAAATTATTGAACATTTAACTCAGAAAGATCATAGTTGAAGTAAATTAAATTCTCATAACGACCTTTCAAGTATTTAATGGGTGGAGTTAAACTACACACTATTTCTTCATACGTAATGAAACTGTGCTCTTCGTCCGAGTATTTAAATCGATTAGAAGGGTGTTGCCTTTTCAAAAAGGCAACATTGTATCCAATGTGAAGCTTATTAGTTATTTCAGCAGCGTAATTTCTACATGACTTTTTTCCATAAACTTTTACTATTAAGTAATCGCCTCTTTTATAATCCTCCGCTTGCACAACTGTTTTCTTTTTTTCTGCTTTATTTCTTCTTTCTTTTGCACTTTTCTCAAGCTTATCCTTTATGGATGTTCTAGTTAAGATCATCGATTTTTCCTTTTTTCTTTTTGAAATTACCTTCCCAGGTAATGCTTTGGCATTATAGTTTCGGGGAGAAGAATTTGGTTTTGTAAACTACCACTAATACTGCTACTTTCTGCAGATGATGCACAGTTTATTTCCATAATTTTCGAAGATCCAAGCTGATCGTATTTGTCTGTCATTTCTGTTTCCATCTCATTATTATCTTTTGAGCAGCCAGGTTTATCAAAACTTGCACTTGAAACTGCTGCAACATTTTTTGAACAGCCAGGATTTTCATGAAAACTTGCAGTTGAAATTGATGCGGTTGATAAATCTATGTTCATGGAAGGATCAGCAATAGGCGTTTCGTTGAAATCCCTGTCATAAGATGGCAGGAAATCAGCATCCGTGAATATATCATAGTTAAAGGGACATATGCCTGCCTTTCTAAAGCCACTATTTATGTTCTGTACATTAAATGCCTTTGGAAATGCATCCCCTATCAAGTCAGCAACATCATAAATTGATATAACACTGCCAGGATGGTTGGTCATCCATCTGTTACAAGCATCATTATAATATTGTTTAAACGGTCCAAAAACCGATAGATCCGATGGCTGTAGCCTATGGCTACAATGCGGTGGGAAAGTTAATAATATTATGCCATTTTTTTAGCATAATCTAGTGCCTTTACATTCAAGTGACTTTCATGGTTGTCCAGCAAAATTAACTTTGGATTTTCTTTGGTAGGTCGTTCATATTTCACAAAATGACTTAAAACATCGTCAAATAAGTCACCTTGCATCCAACCTGATTGTGTGGCGTTACCTGCACTTCCAACTGTTGCATTCTTCAGCATGTGTTCTTTAAAGTGCTTGCGTGGAAATATAAAATATGGAGGAAGAGCTTTGCCGGTACATCCAATTATAGTACATAAAGTTACTAATGTGCCTCTTCAGCAGATGTAGCTTGTCCGACCTGTCTAGACCCTTTTGCTGCAATCACTTTAGGCGGTTTGTGAACAGTTAGGCACCCTAAAATAGATTGTTCTATGTATAATGAAAATATCATTTACAAAAACAATTATAACAAATTATCCAAATTAAATATGTCTTGAGGTTCAATCTTATTCGTATTCCTTCAAATTTTTGCCCTACTTAAGCTTTTTTGCTCCGGTGTCCTTAGCGAAAGCTTGTGCCGTTGTAGAAAAGATTAAATCCATTCTTTTCCAGCCATCTTATCTGTGCTCCAATTTTCTAATCCTTTTCGTAAATGATTTTTGTTAGCGAAGGAAAATTCATATGCTAGTTTACGAGTCTCTTTGACAGTTAATCCGTAATTCATCATACTAGCTTGTTTCAGATACTGAGCAAGTATCTGAACGCTAAACGCTAAACCAATTTTTAAGCGTCATTTCAAAACAATGACGTCTGAAATAAAAGCGTTTGTTTCACATTGGTTTTTTAAGAGTTATTTTTCAAATCAGCTATGTTTCAGTTTTGATGAACAAGTGAATTATCTTATATTAACTGTGTATATACTTCCACGAGTTACCTACCTATTCGTAGCTAATTAGAGCACATGCTGTTTGATTCAAAGATTGTACATACCTACTACCTTGTATCGGCGGTCGCCGTTGCTACTAGCACTCCACGGAGTGCTTTTACACGGATAAATTTCGTAATATCTAGGTTAAACACCAATTCTTGTCAACGGGAATTATTTCTTACATTACTTTATGTCTATTGAGTGCCTTGATTTATTTGTATTTAAAATCACCCTGATTGTACAGTTGATATTTTTTATTCAAACAAGCGGTGCCTTATTTGCAATAATCGTAGGTTGATTTTGTAATTTTGCTACTATATAACGTTTAAGATGTGATTATTTATCTTTATTTTTACTTTATTCTGTCAAATTGTAAAAAATACATATTAATATTAAAATATTTTACATTGTTACAGATACTACATGGTGTATGGTTCGGATGACGTTTCTCGTTTTGGTGGTGTCGGAATGGTTGCCCACATCATCAAACGCCGCTAACTCTTCTAAAAGGAAAGATCAAGGTACTTACGGCTAAATAATTGTGCGGATTATAGAAAATACAATAAAATATAGTAAAGACAATACCAGGAAGTCGATATTGAGTTATAAAATATCAGATATAAATTTATGTTTGTCGTTTCAATTGCTAGTAAAAAAAGGATACTTAAAAAATAGATTTTATGACGACCGACAAAACCAAACGATTCAGTCAAAATTTAAAAGTTATCATTGTACAGGTTGTTTACATTGTATTTGGAATGGCTATTATGAAAAATAGACAAGATTAGACAAACATATTTGGTACTGGGAACAAGGTGGTAATTTAGTAGTTTTAAAGCTTTTTTACCAAACTACAAACTAGATATCAAACATAAAATTTTTCCACAACCTGCTAAAATAGTTAAATATATAGGCATATAATATGTAGAGATAAATCACCTGAGATGGAATAATCATATAAAGTATCCAACCAAAAACTCTTTATGAAATTTGTCAATGGATTTTCAGAATCCTCAGTGTTAAGAAACTTAAATTTGTGATGGAAAATTACATAGCATACATTCAGAGTTCAAAAAATATAAAAATATAGTAATAAAGTAATCTTAAAATAAAAAGCGTTGCACGTCATTGTGATATTACCATATTTAAGTACTAATAAGATAAGTAATATAAAGACTAATAATCAGGCAACCCATATATAATAAAAATAACATTCAAACGATTTGATTGGTGTAAGTGATGGTGACATAATTATTTTATTTTGTACCTGTTGTCTTGTTTCATTTCAAAGTTTAGAGATACTATTTTCTTTCTTTCTCTTTGTAGAATTGGTCAAAATTTATATTATTTCCAATTTAAAATTGCCATATTCAAGGTACACTTTCTCATTGCTACTATAAAAAAATTGTGGAGTTATGAATTTTCCGCCCTTGGGATAATAAACAATACTTTCCGCCCTATTTTTGGTGTTCATATGATTGGTTTTCCGATAAGGTGGGCGGAAAATATACTTATTCATGTTTTAGCTATCTATTATTGATTTATAATACCTTAGAAACGGAATATGTTATGGTAGCAATAATACATGCTATCACACTTAGGGCATTATAAGCGGGCATTATGATAATGTCCGGAAATTTTATTGCTTATCCAATTTTATTTCCCTCATAATAAAGAATAAAGATCCGTTTTATACAAAAAATAAAGTTTCTTTAAATACTAAAAATTAAACTTTATTTTCAAAAAAAAAAAATTACAATTTTGAAATGTCTCGGAAAATGTAGCTGATCCCACTATAGAATGGTCGGTGTTTCTTGTGATGGTAGAGGTGGCAGCACTAACGCTATTTTGTATAGTTTGTAAATTGTCCATTAAAGAATTTTCAATAATCGATACGGAATTAACCTCGGAATTAACTGAATTTGCAATCATTTTGGCTACTTTATTTTTGGATGAAATACTTTCTTCTACTTCAGCTACTGAAGAGCTTTTCCGACTAAAAATATTAAAATTTGTTAAATATATGTACCTATTAAAATAAAATCAATAACTTACCAGTTCCCAAAAATATGCCATTAGAACGGTTTCAGTTATTTGAACAATTATAATAATAATAATAAAATTGCGTTGGCATCTTTCCAAATACCAAATATGCCATACTCCCGATCATACTGTTGCCTTGATTTAACTGGCAAAAGATTTTCGGTCGCTTTTATGGCCTTTTCCCCTTTTCTCTTATTTTTTGTGGAATTTCTTCCATTTTAAGCAAATATTTAAACAAAAAATGCAAACTGACTGAAGGTCGGTTCATGCAACGAGCATTATAATTACATTAACATTACATTATAATTACACTTTCACTAAAAAAATGTTGTCGTTTATGCAAGACTTCATTACATTATAAATTCTGTATTAGCGCATGCGTATATTGTCCACTATTGACAGTTATGTTATGTTCTATGCAACTGCTACAATATTCAAAAAGTTCAAGTTGTTATACTACTATTCTATTTTTGATTTTGTTAAACTATTTTTTATTGCTTGTAAAATCGGCCTTCAATATCAACATTACCTAAACCTTAGAAGACCTAAACATAGGAATTTTGACATAAATACTAATTCACATTTCCATGCTATCGTACTGCGCATGCGCTTTTACTGTTTCCACTTAGAATATAATGTAATGTTAATGAAACGTTAAAAGTTCACAACTTCTTAGTGGGCTTAATGTAATTGTAATGCCTTAATGTGTTGCATGAACGCCTCCACTATAAAATGGGTGCTCAACTTTTCATAATGATAATGTAATTATAATGAACGTTGCATGAACCGGCCTTGAGTGACAGAAAGATCAAAGTCAAACTTAAATAATCACTGCAAGTCATTTGATAAATTTCTATAGAATTATTTTTGTTCATAAAAATCAATTTTTAGGTAAAACATAAAGCATTGTATGCAGCACGGGCATTGTTATACTCTAATACCCTTGATACATAAATAGCTATTCCCAAGTAGCAATTTTGAAATATAAATATGTTATAAATAATATATTAAATAATGTATTTATAATTTATAAACTATATATAAAACATATAAAAGGTAACCACTTTCAGTATATTTATAACTTATTTTTAAAATATTTTAAAGATATAAATCAAATATAATTAATATAGTAAAAAACTTATTTATAATTTATAAAATATATAGTAAATAATTTTTATAGTCAAAAATATTTTTGCAAATATTCTATTTATATGTTATAAGATATATGTAAAACACATTAAAAGTTAATATTTATGATGTATTTATGTGTTATAAAAATGTTTTATATATTTTATATATTTGTTAAAAGTTACTGTTTTAAGTAAAATTATAACTTATTTATAGGATATTTTAATTATTAAAAAACATTTGATTTTTAATTATTTATTTTTTAAACAATTACAAAAAAATGGTTTTCTCCATAGTAGAACAGCTTTCTGCTTGGGCTGAAGATGAATCTCTCTCTATAGGCTTCAGCTGGCGTTTTCGTTTTCCGGATACCGACAGGAAATGGAAAGGTATCATAACTATTTGCATATAAATTTCAATGGTATGTTGAAGTCTACAAAAAGTAAAACATCAGATATTTTATTATGTTTATGGTTGATGGAATTGTGTAGGTAGTGTAGGTACTAAACTAATATTTGGGATATTAACTCAAGTTATTTAGGTAGGTATATGGATTCAAAAATAAGAGAAAAATCACTACAGTAACAATTTACTTATAGAACTAATCTTTTTTTCTATCTAAATAAAATAGGTATACTTAAAATGAAAACTTGGAAAAATATGAATATTTAACACCTAATTAACCTCTATAGAAAAACAACTAATAACAATATAATTTTCACTACATATACGTATATTCTTTGAGGCTAGATAATTAATATATTACCTTTAATAAAAAGCCATAAAATTGGTTCAAAACATTCAACAGGTGTATAGATTATAGACACGCTTCATTCTAATACAATACTACTATTACACTTACCGATTTTATTGAAGTATTCACCATCACGACAGAACGTTTTTCTCACAACACAATTCAACTTTTCAACAATTTAACCCAAACGGCAAACAGTTAGTAACAAACAAAACAACGATACAAAATACAAACGGCAAAGCAAAATGCTAAATGAAATGCTGCCAAAAATGGTGGATATCGAGGCCAAAACGAGGAGGATGAAAGCGTTCGTACGACTTCGTGCATCATATCGGTTGAACGAAATATGCGACCAATACCGGAGCGGGAGAGCACTGACGTAAAATAAACTGAAATGAAATACGATACCGACTTACGTTATTCAAGTGTATGAAGATAAATAAAAGAGAAACAAATTTGGGTATGTCCAATTATTATGCAAAAGGGACAAAAATGTGGGAAAGCATTCCATTTGTCGAAATATGGCGCGAAAATATATTTTTTTAAAATTTCTATTCAAAATAAAAAAAAGAAATAAATTCTTTTGAGGAATTGAAAAAAAAACTAAAGTTTATTCTCAATAAATTTCCCAAAAATCGGACTATAGTTGATTCATTTTAAAAAGTCCAACGATGTAAACATATTAGATTCCCGCTCGTTATATATAAATATGTTATACATGTTATTTAAAAAATATATTTAACATGAAATGTACATATATTTTAAAGGGAAAGAATATACATATATTAAATATATAACATATATTTAATGAATAAAGTCATGAAATTGTTATGCAAATATGTTATACTATATTTAATAAATATAATGAAAGTATAAAAAATATATGTTAAATAAAATTTAAATATGTTTTGAAGGAGAAAACCACATATGTATTTAATATATAAAAAATATATTAAATATAATATATAAATATATTATAAATACATATTAAATATTTATTAATTAAAATTTAAAAAATATATTTAATATGAAATGTATATATATTTTGAAAGGAAAAGAATATATAGTAAATATATAACATATATATTATGAATAAAGTCATGAAATTGTTATACAAATATCTTATATATTTAATAAATTTATATAATGAAAATATTAAAAATATGTTTTATATGAAATTTAAATATGTTTTGAAGGAGAAAAAGCACATATGTATTTAATATATAAAATATATATTAAATATATTCCTAGAGTATACATATATATAAAAAATATATATAATATATAAATATATTATAAATACATATTAAATATTTATTAATTAAAATTTAAAAAATATATTTAATATGAAATGTATATATATTTTGAAAGGGAAAGAATATATAGTAAATATATAACATATATATTATGAATAAAGTCATGAAATTGTTATACAAATATCTTATATATTTAATAAATTTATTTAATAAAAGTATAAAAAATATATTTTATGTGAAATTTAAATATGTTTTGAAGGAGAAAAGCACATATGTATTTAATATATAAAATATATATTAAATATATTCCTAGAATATATATCTGACTACTCATTCAAAATTGGTTTAAAACATGTATAAAAGATATATAAATATTTTGTAAATATTATTTAAATAACATATTCTTCAAAATAGATATTTAATATGTTCCATATATTTTTGAGATATATTCCCTTGCTACTTGGGTTATTTCGCGAAGCAGCCGGAATGAAGTTGACATACGTCGATAGAAATTTAAATGGGCATGTCCACCCATCTCTCTCATTTTTTACTGTTCTTTGTCAAGCTTTTGTATCTGTATGAATTTAATCTGTGATACTGTATAAAATTCGGATGATAAACAATAATTATGGTACAAGCCGTGTTATCAGCCTAATCTAACGTTTCGTCCAATAATATAGTTACAGCTAGTACCATAATGATCACTACTTTGATCCTTATTACATAAATATCTATTGTACAACCGTTAACTAATAATAAAGTTTACTTGCTTATCCATTGTTTTTGCAGCATATCAAATTAATCCCAAACCTTGTTGGGTAGATGGCCAAGAAGGAACTTGCATGTTTGTCTATGAATGCATTAAAAGTGAAGGTTACCATATAGGTAAGTAAATTTTTTTATATCTTGCAGTACTTTTAATAATCTAGGAACAAAGAAGACGATGAAATTATGTGTTTATAGTATACGAAGCGTCAGGTCCAAATTTGATTTTTTAAGAAAACTAAATTTCCAAGTTCAAAAACAATTCTTGAACTGTTTTAAAATTGGAAACATCATTTAAATAATATTATTTTTATCCCTTAGTTACAACCCCTACCTTTAAATTTCTTAATAGCACCCTGTACATTTCTTTAGCATTTTAGATTTGGTTTTCCATCGTCTATTCAACAAATTTTTCAAAAATAAAATGGGGTGGTTGGTAATCAAAATATCAGTTTATTTTTTGTTTTGGTTAAATTAATCAAGAAAGCTTTAAAGCTTAAAGGAACAATAAAAATAAATGAAATAAAAATAACAATTAACTAATTAATATTGTTTACATTAGATGCTCGAATTGTAGAACACCTGCTGCAACACACATTTCGAATCTTGCCAGAAGATTTCTGGTATGTAGATAAATTGTGCTCGATTTCTCATTTTTTGGTTTTTCACATTTTCAGTGTATCGATTGAATAAAAAATTTCAATTAGGAAAATGTTTCTATTATACGTGTGCGATCTCCGTAAGTTTTTGGTATTTCATTTTATTTAATAATATCCTTTGTTTTTCTAAATTTGGGCTTCGTAGAGGCAGACATTATTATCTTCCAAATGGGTGTGCAAAAATTAACAAAAAAATATCTTATAATAAAGTCACAATATTTGAACATTTTCCAAATAATAAACGAGGTACAATTGAGGATGTGACCAAAATATTATTATTGTAATAGATATATAAATTTAAACCCCAGTGTGTCTATTAGAACCGTCGCCAATGAAAGTGGGATTTCAAGAACTTTGGTTCATAGAATTTTAAAAGAGTTTAATTACCATCCTTTTAAAGTGCAATAGTTCAAGGATTACAACATGGCGATGATCAAAGACGTCTTGATTTTATTGCAAGAATGATGTTAAAAATTAATGATGATCCACTTTTTATCAAAAATAATGTGAAGCGATGAGGCTAAATTTCACAATGATGGTGTAGTCCACCGTCACAATTCAAATTATTGGTTTCCCGTGAACCCACATTGGATGATGGAAACAAGATTTCAAAATATTTGGGGTATAAATGTGTGGCGCGGTTTATTTAATGGCCGTGTTGTAGGCCCTTACTTTTTAACGGCACTCTAACAGCTGTTCGATATTTAGATTTTTTAGAAAACGTACTTCCTAGAAGGTATTCCTCTTAAGTTTAAGAGATAGAGCCTGGATAAATTAGTCTGGGACACTCGGTATATAAAGCTCTGATGATTTCCCGCAACAATCTGTGCAATAATTGGGAGCTACAGTTTCACAGCGAACAGCAAAGTGAGAGGTTTTCCTGGGCAGAATAATTGTGGTTATCCACTGCCTTCCGAAAGGTAGCCGATGCAATTTTTTGCTATCTTTTTCGCCAACGCACTTAACACAGGAAAATGAACAGCCGAATTTTTGTTGTTACGTGCTTGTGTCAAAAACATCAAGTTCTGCAAATTAATTTTAGCCATAATTATTACGACAAACAATTTTAAGATTGAAATTAGTACGTTTTCAAAATCTGGGAATTATTTGTAATAGAGAATTTTTTCTTGGAGAAAGAATGGCAGTGAATAGGATTACAAATCTTGTTGCAAAACTTTATTAATAAGAATATCAATGAAATTTATTGTAGTAATGCTTACTCTGTGAAAGTCCATCTTACTAACCCATGTAACACAAGTAGAGTTGATTCCAAAATTATAGCGACAGGTCCGGTTTTCCCACCTATCTTTACCGTCGACTCGAACGCCAGCGATTACCCAGTTCGAGAAATAGATTCCAGTGGCCCAGCTGCCGCTGGGACTAAGAAACACCGCACATAGAATCCGCTTAGCAATTGTTCTACTAGAATTCTCCGACTGCGCTGCGGCGCGCGCCGATCGGAGATCGTCGGCGAATACCCCCACATTGCCGAATTTTACTTGGGCTGTCGCGTTATTTTTGGAATCGACTCTACATCCGATGGACGTCCGATGTATATCCACATTTCACTTTAAAAATGTATTCCATACTAATAAAAAACTGTTGTTTATATGAACAAAAAATATATTTAAGAAAATAAACAAACATGTAAAGTTATAAAAAAGTACACTCAAATTATAATTTTCTTTACGAAATATCGCTTTTTAAAAAACTACAGAATTAACTTAACTACAACTTTATTGGATGAGAGCTGAACAAAGAGTGAAATTTTATATATTAGCTTTGTTCGGGTTTACTTGATTACTGTTTTCAAACTGTCAGGATTCTGCGCACTAAAAAATCCTGTGTTCGGGTTTTTCTTGTACGGTTTTCGAACCGTTCTATAATTTTAGTTCGGTGTTCGGGTTTTATTTCTGACTGTTTTCGGACGATTTGAAAACTGTCAAATCAGTCCAAGGTTAAAAGTAAGAATTTTTCGTGGACTAATTGACGCATGCGCTTGGTCATTTCTCAGTCATTGTTTATGCATTTTAAATTCAAATTATTCTTGGTATTTTAATTTATTGAGCATATTATTATGGATTTATTGGCAGAATTCTCGTCAGAATCAACCTCGTCTTTTTCATCATTAAGTGATGATGGATTGGAGATGGTAGCAAATTTTTTTTACCCGAATTATTACAGAAAAAAGTAAAAAATGAGAATTATGCCGAAGAACAGTACCCCTATATAATGATGAACTGTTTATCCAACATTTTAGGTTTGTGGACAAAATAATTTACTTATTTTAAAAAATAAGGCGTTCGGGTTTTTTCATTTGTTGACAGTTTTCAAACCGTACATAAATAGTCCTTGGATTTAGTCTACTGCACATCCAGTTGTGCGCAGTCAGCAAATCGTTCTCAAACCGTCCGAAAAACAAAACCCGAATAAAGCTATGATAATTTTACAACTAACAAAAATGAACACCTGCAACAAGATAAAAGTTCTAAGAACGTTGTGGGCGATTTCTGCAACTTCATCGGTATCTTGATAAGCCGTAGACATAACTCCTCCCTCCTTAAGTATCGAAAAGTATGGATTGACTTTTCGATTGGATAGTTTCCAAATTTTCTTTAAATTTTCTTTAAATTTTCTTTTTTTTTCTTTCTTGCAATTTGAAATTTTCATTTTGATTTTTATTATAGCGTAAATAATTATTATAATACTTAATATTCCTAGAATACTTCCAATTACTGGTGTATGGTTTGGTGGCTGTGTTATTTCTTGAACGGGTTTTAATTTCTTTGATATTTTATTAATTTTGGCAAGTTCATCAAGGTCCAGATTTGTTATATTTGATTTTTGATAATATTTGGATGTAATAATTTGATTTGTTTCTATTTTTGGAAGAAAGAATGGTTTACCATAGTTTATTCCTATATCATTTACATATCTTTGACTATTTATCCAAATTTCGCAGTTTTTGGGTATTTTGATAAGTGTAGGTTCTTCTACTTCAATGTATTGATCGGTTTGACATTTTGAAAGTACTTTTTCTGATTTAACTGGCATTATTAGTATTTCATCGGCTGTGATTTGTTGGGTGATGGTTTCTTCAATGTTTACTTGTAATATGTGGCATTCATCTACGTCGTTTCTTTCAAATAAATTAAGAGTACAGTTATCTTTTCTAATAGAATTTTGTTGACAATAGTGGATATCTTCTAACAGCGGGCATTCTTCTTTTTCGGGTTGAATTCTATTTTGCGTTCGTGCCAAATAAGGAAAATTGGGTGTATACATTTTATCGTTTTGAATTATGGGGAAGAGGTGATAAAATTCAAAGGTTTCAGGAATAAGTATTGGAATATGTATAGCAAAAATTAATTTTGAATCTTTAATCGTTACTTGAGTACCAAGAAATTGATAATATGTCAAAATATTGTTAAATTTAGGAATTTGTTTTTCAGTGTATAATTTTTTTAAATATTCGATCATATCTAAAATTTCATAACTAGAGATTATAGAACTATGTACAGAGTTAAGTTTCGAAAATATAATTGCATTTTCAATGTTGTCTATAAAGGTAATTGTTGATTGGCAATCTAAATTAAATTGATATATAAAACCTTGAAAACTAAGATATTTTTCTAAAGTTTCAATTTTATTATAAACAGATGCTGAAAATTTTTCCAAATCATTATTAAATTTAATTTGATTCTGATTAAGTAGAGTAATTGATTTATTATAATGGTCAATGAGTTTTTTGTATAGAGAAATTTGAAGATTTGTTTCATGAATAAGATTCTTTTGATTTTGTTTTAGTACCGAAATAGCATTATTGTATTTAATTTCATCATCTGAATCGAGATTTCCAAAAAGCCATTTATTTATTTTTCCTATTCCATTTAATAGACCTCTACGGTTTCGGATATGTGAATTTAAATTTTCAAATTTCTTTTGAACTATATTAATCAAATATTCTGCTCTCATTAACATATTTTGCGCTAGGGCGTGATATGATATAGGATTAGAAGCATTTATGGTTATAATACTATTGTTTATAAACTTAAAATTATTGGTTAACCTATCTATTTGCCTAATTAGTTGACTTAAATCTAAATAGTGTAAAAATGTATGTTTATTATAAACTAATCTAGCATTTTCTAATTGAATAGGTAGTAGAAGATTTTTTATTTTTGTAACTTGTATATCTTCTTCGCTACTTTTCGTGAGACATATTTGAAGTGCCAGGAACATGGTTAGGACTTGTATTCCTGTCGACATCCTGTAACAATTTTAAATTTTTACCTTTTGGTTTAAAGAAATTATTATTTTGATTAAATCTTTGTCTATTTTCTGTAAAATTTCGTGATGTTGTTGACATCGGTAAAGGTCTTGGTAACTGGTTTTCTGGAATTTGATTTGGTCTAAACACATTTTTGGGTGGACCAAATACTTGTCTATTTGTAAAATATTTTTTGTTTTGAGGAACAGATTGAATTGGTATTGGTTGGTTAGGCCAATATTCTCTATTTTGCATATTAGGATTATTAGTTTGATAATTATTACGTGGATAATTATTATTACCCGGGTAATTATTTTGATAATTGTTGTTAAAGTTACTACGATTTTGATTAAAGTTTTGGTTAGATCTGTTATTAAAATTTTGAGGTTGCATATATTGTTTAGTATTATTATTATTATAATTATTTTTATAATTTTGATTAAATCTACTAGGTTAAAAATTTCGGTCTTGTAAAGAACCATACAGTCTACTAAAAGTTTCAAATTCTGTTACATAAGCCATTGCATCTTCTAAGGACGCTGGTTTTCTTAAATGCATATTATTTTTTAAAGTTCCACTACAACCTGCGATAAATGTGTTAAGGGCAGTTTTATCATATTGATTAATTTGACTATTTCTTTCATGTATATTAATATTTGGATCATTACTTATCCTTTGAATTACACTACTACGGATTAATTGTAACCTACTCCCGAAATCTATTAAATGTTCATTTTTAAACGGTCTAGCTCTGATTAACTCCTGAACAAGACAATCTAAATCTCTTCTGTCGGCAAAACATTGTAATAAGGCAGTTTTCAATTTTTCCCAAGTATCTAATTCTACTCTATTATCTATCATAAATGAAGCTCTACCTTCTAATTTCTCCTGAATACATTCAATGATATGGAAATTTAAATCAGCATCGTTTAAATTTTTATAAGAATCTATTAAATGTTCACATCTTGTAATAAATTTGTTTAAGTAATCACTTTCTTCGTTAAATGGTTTGATATTTGCTAGTTTTGATCTAAAAAGATCCCAATTAATTTTAGGGGATGCCATTTCGTTATTTTCAATTAAATTTAAAGTTTCGCTATCGTCAAGTGAAATGTTACTAAATGAATTCAATATATTATTAAAACTATTTTCAAATTCAGTCATCAATGACAATTAATTTTCTGTTAAGCTTAATTATTATTATCTTTCCAAATGCCACCAAAGGGTTTAGGAAAGGCGAGAAAAAGGAAAATTTGGCACTTACGTTGCAAAATAACTGGCTTCAAAGTTCTTCTTCTCCGACTCCTTGACTGCTTCTCCAATTTTCACGGAAGGAACGTTACAGCTGTTAATTCTTGACCACACAAGGGTAAAACGATTGTTCGTTGGAATTCGCACTTAAAACGTTAAGACGTTAAAGTCATGAAAGTTTCTACACATATACACGAGAAACCGGAACAACGGTACGCACTGTATACTTTTTTGCTTTTATTAATAAAGCTAGATTTTTCCACGACTTGTGCGAATCCTCCTGACTGCGCCAATTATAATTTTCTTTACGAAATATCGCTTTTTAAAAAACTACAGAATTAACTTAACTACAACTTTATTGGATGAGAGCTGAACAAAGAGTGAAATTTTATATATTATAATTTTACAACCAACAAAAATGAACACCTGCAACAAGATAAAAGTTCTAAGAACGTTGTGGGCGATTTCTGCAACTTCATCGGTATCTTGATAACTCTCAGCTGGGCGAATTAACCGCTCTATTTTGTTGTTTAGTCAGATATATTTATAATTTTCACTAGTAGTTTTTTATGTCCACATACATCTTATAAAAGCAAACAATTACAATCAACTAAAACTTTTTGTTTAATCTTAAAAACTCCATATTAATTTCAAACATTTGAACAAGACAAGTAAAACATTGTTGGGTGGTAAGGCGGGCCGAAGGTCTATTGTATCCCCTTTTCTCGCGGTATTTTTGATATTTTCTTAGATTTTCCATTGCTTGTTCTAGAAATTAACTATTAAAATAGTAATTTCGATCAACTACATAAATAAACAGCAACACAAAATATGGATAAATAAATAAAAAACGTTTTGTCTTTTATTTGTTTTAACACTGTATTATTTGTTGTTACACATTAAACTTCACAAAATAATATGTTTGTTGATAGTTACCTAAATGTAAATAAACTCAATTAAAAGTTATATTATTCTTCTATTTTCGAGGAAATATTTCAAATTCGGGAGTGGCCCCTAGCCAGCAAATACAAAGAACATCATCCTGGTTCTTCGTTTCCATGTCAACAGTATTAATTTTCCTGTTTAAATTTATGTATTTGCTAAAATTTAACAATCAAAAGATTACATAATATAATATCATTTTTAATTTTTCAATCAAATACAAATATTTGACCGAGTTGGCTGGTTGCCCATTTTTAGTCCACCGATGGATATTCCAGGGATAAAATGGATATCCGTAGGATGTCCGTCCGTGGTTACATGGACAGTATAATAAACAACCACGTTTAATTAATCTGAGATGCTCGTTGTAGTGAAACAGATGTCATTGTATTATAAAAGTTATGTTTTTAATTAAACGTGGAAGAATATCAATGACTTAGTTATACTAAAAGGCATTTATTTTCATTAAAAAACTTCTTTTTAGGTATGTGCGTGGATACATTTATGTTCGGTTCCTGTTGTGCGCACAATTCGACTCAAAACACGCTGACTTCGTCCCAGATATCGCAACAATCTAGCCGACCACAAATTCTTTACACTCATTCTAGTTCTAGTCAAAATAGTCATAATAATAAGCCAACCAAACCGCTAAGTCATTACATTAGTACTAGTAGGCCAAAACCAAACAGGTAAGGTGTTGTGTAGTAGATAAGTAACTAGTCAAAATAAATATTACTGAAAAGCCGTAGTTTATTTAGCCATACATGCTTACTGGTTTTACAGAAATATGAAAAAGCAAAGAAGAAAAACAATAATTTAAAATGGTTCCATATAACTTATAAGACACAGACATTTTACTTATTATTACTATATGAGTTTAAGTTAAATAAGCGTTTTTTAAAGTGATTGTTTTTTTATAATATACCACATACTTTTATAGCGATCACGTGAATTGCACCAATAAACGTGACTTTTGACAAATTTATATTTCTACCTAATACATAAAGATAAACCAGCTGTTAAGATTAACTTCCTATTCAATAAACTGCATTCCTCAGCGTGTGTTTTGTTTGAAGTTTGCAACAAATTTCAATTAAATTTAGTCTTTTTTTTTATCGCTGTTAAAAGGTTTGCGCTGAGAATATTAAAATCGGTGTTTATAAACCTGGTAATCAACTAAAATAGCTATACTTATTTCACACCAACGTTGCTGAATATTACAAAAATGCGTTCTTGTTAAAGCCAATAAAAATGTATTAAAAATATTTACATCAAGTGCTGTAACGACAGGATTTACTTCACAGGTATATATAGTAGTTTTAAAAGTTATTAGGTTAGATTGTTTTAGATTGTATATGCCAATTAGACTTCTCTGCACTTCAGCCTACAAAGATCTTTTGTGCCTACCTTAATCTACTAAAACTCGAGAACGCTAATACTTGTAACGAAGTTAAGTAGCTTTCTAGAGCGCATACTCCAAATTTGATAGGAAGTCAGGGCAACTCCTTCTGGGAATTTAAACCGTTTGCAGAACAATGCTACGCATTCACTTTCACTTTCCTACTTGCCCATCATTTTGAGGTGGTACCTTAAAGGACAGTATCCACTGAGAAGACCTACTGTCAGTTTTATATCTTTTTTGCTCATTTTAGGAAGGCATTTTGCTCTTTCAAGTGATATATCGAAATATTCAATAAACTGCATTCCACTAAGCGTGTGTTGTGATTGAAGTTTGCAACTAATTTTAGTTAAAATTATTATTTTATTTTATCGCCGTTAAAAGGTTTACGCTGAGAATATTAAAATCGGCCTTTATAAACTTGTTAATCAACTTAAAATAGCTGCACTTATTTCACACCAACGTTGCGTTCTTGTTAAATCCAATAAAAATATTTTGATTAAGTGCTGTAACGGCAGGATTGACTTCACAGGTAGTTATAAAAGTGATAGCAACACGATTGATATTCATAAAATGATAGCCCATTCGGGCAGATATGATTTTTTACCTACTCTTTTTATTACTTACTGCATTTTATGTAAATCCCTTTTAGTACTTTTTTGATAAAAATAAGCATTTAACCTTTTTCATTGAGAATAATAAAAAACTCCTGAACAAATCATTAGGTATACTTTTGGATAATAAATAAAATGTAATATTCTTATAAATATATGGGTACATTTATATTCTCTAATATATTATTACTAGTTACTTATCTACTGCTATAATTTTTTGTTTGAAAAACATATGCCAATATGGCACATTTTATTTAAGGATATTTTACAGTCACCAACAGGCCAGTAACTCAACCAGATCTTCAGCAGCCACAAATCATCCCACTTTACCCACTTCTACTGATAGATCGGAATTTTCTTGGAGAATATCGACACCTCCTCCTAGGTAAAGCTGTTTAAAATTTTTTAATAAAACCCCACAAATAATTTTGCTTATGTGTTAACTACATACTTTCTTAAAAGTGAGATTATATAATTGCAACAAAACAAGATTAATTTTGACTTTATGCCCAAAATAATATCATATATAATACTAATTTTCCCAACAGAGATGGAAAAGAGGAAGACCTAAAATAACGTGGATACAGGGAGATCGGTTACCGGAGTGCGTAAAAGGACGCTATATATTGAGACGAAGTTTTATTATCATAAAAAATTTATCCATTAAAGAAGAGCTTAATTTTAATAAGAATATGTATTATGATGATTAAATCAAAAACAAAATCGTTATTAAGTCAATTGAAAGCAAAATAAATAATAAAAAAGTAATCACATTACATAAAAATAATCCAAATCACCATTAAAAAAATAAATAATAATGAAAATATAATTCTAAATGTAAAATAAAACAAACGAACAAATTATAAATTTTTGTAAAATATTTTTCTGTTTAATATATAAAAGGATTTTCAAAGATCTACATAAGTGTATAAAAAGTTCTTCTACGAATAACACCTGTGCATATGTGTGACGTTAAATTATCAGAACTACGACTGCTCGTACACAACAACAACATCGCGTGTTTGAAATGTTTAGTTTCCATGAACTCCAAAACTTTAGAAGTGCACCTGTGCCTGTGTGTCGTCAAATTATCAGAACTACGAGTGCTTGTACACACCATCGCGTGTTTGAAATGTTTAGTTTCCTCGAACTCCAAGAGCTTAGAATAGCAGCTGCACGTTGTGACGTATGAGTTACTCGGAAGTATATCGGTCGAATTTATGACTTCAAGCCTCAGTGTAAATATAATTTGAGAGCTTTTCCGACCATAATAAATTATATAAAAATTATTGAACATTAAAAATGATTATTGTATATATTATGTAAAAAAATGGTTTGTAAAATATAAGTAGTTAGTTAGAAATAAGCAAATTAAGAAATAGTTCCTTCTGATTGGTTCTCGTGGAGTTTTTAAATGAAGCATTTTTATTGGTCAGAGAATAATGAGAGAGGGATCTCAGTCTTTACGTAAAAGAACCAGTCAGAAAGAATAAAAGGAGATTCAAGCCTAATTTTAAGAGAGTCAAGACCCTTTATACAAACATTAAAGCTTCGTTTAAAAAAAATTTTTCAACAAACATTTAAGATTTAATTTTAAAAAACTTTCACAACTCAATACTCAAGTTTAATTTCAAAAAAGATTCAAGACTCATTCTCAAAACATTCAACAACAGTTATTATAATATTCAACTCGTAATCTACATTTTTAAAAAAGACTTTGATTAGTCATAAATTTTATTAACTTTATAAGTTAACAGTATTCGACTTTGAATCGAAAATCGGTTTGTTGAATTGAGCAGAGTAATCTTATAATATAACAGTTTCAACTGTAATTTTAATGATACAAAAGTTAGTATTAAATTAATATAAGAAGCTTGACTTACCTTATATCAGAAATAATCCTAGTATAAAACTTTGTAACACACCACTTGTAAAAAGGGAGTCTTATCAACCAGTAAATTGTATAAAATAATCCACAATTAAATAATAATAAATTCTACATCGTAAGAGTTTCTGTCTTTAATTACACCATTGGAGTTTCTGCATACCACGTGTTATCCAGAAGAGAAGATAGACCACCAGTTCCAGCGACACCTACATGTGAATGGCGAACACTCGAGAGACAAAGTTAAAAAAGGTACCGTTATTTAATTTGTATTAAGTGTGCGTATAAACTGTTTTAAAGCGATAATAGTTATTAGCCGCTAGAGAACATTCATACTACTTTATTGTAAAGATTTTTGAATTTCATTTTGATAGAAAATTTATAGTTTGTTTGAGCGTAAATCTGTGGTGAAACCTGTACGACCTGAGATATAATTTTTCGATTAACGATAGTATTTATTTTCAAGTTAAACAAACGAGCGTAGAAACATTTAATTTTATTTGAGCTAGTCATCATTATACATATTATTTAAGGGGCTAAAAAACATTATTATTGTAGTAAAAAACTTCAACAATTACTTCAAATCAAATAAAAACAAACCACTAATAATATCATGTCACAATTAACGTGAATTTACTAAAATAACATTCAATCATCAGAAAAAATTAAAATAATAAAACAAAAAAAGAAAACATAAGAACCCAACAACAAATAAAATAATAAAATCATAATAACTTGGCGACCAACGTATTGGGCTCGATTAAAATCACAGATTTTAATAGTTTAAATAACAAAAAAATAAATCAATAAACATTACATTAAAATTTATTTAAAAATAAAAATACTAATAGATTATTGTAACTGTAATTAACATATAAAATAAATATTTCTAACATTTTATTATAAATATAAAAAGTCGAAACATAATGTCTGATAAAGAGGAAGTTAATTTTGACACCTGGAAAGTTGAAGAACTCAGGCAAGAACTTAGAAACAGGAATTTGGATGATAAAGGAACCAAACAAATTCTAATTAACAGATTAAAAAGCCAAGAACAAATAGACATAGACTACAATGCTGAAGAACCAGAAGAAAGGGGGGAACAAGAAGATGAACCTCAACAAAAAGATGGTACTTCTTCACAAACTGGAGGAAATGTCACATTGGCAGATTTGATGAGCATCATCCTAGCCAATTCAGAACAAATAGCGAAAAAACTAGAAGCCAACTCGGAAGAGATGACAAGAAAATTAGAAGCTAACTCTGAAGAAATGAAAAAACAAAATAGACAAAATTCTGAGGAAATAACAAGAAAATTGAATGAAATAACGGAAAAATTGGACAAGAAAGTAGAAAATCAACAGAAAAAGATTAAAGTAATTGAGGAAAAACAAGAATTGTTAAATAAACAATTACAAAATATAGACAAAAGAACAAGCGAAAACAATCTGAAATTAAACTCAAGAATATCAGAAATGGAAGATAACGTGAAAAGAGGAATACAAATAAATTTGGACATAGCCAAACAGGAAACCAGAAAAACAGAGAGACAATTAAGAAAAGAAATAGAAGAAAAATTAAATACAAATATAAACGTGGGAAACAGTGAAGAAATCAAGAAATTAAAGGAGGAACTCGAAAATAAAATCATGTCACAATTAACGTGAATTTACTAAAATAACATTCAATCATCAGAAAAAATTAAAATAATAAAACAAAAAAAGAAAACATAAGAACCCAACAACAAATAAAATAATAAAATCATAATAATATATACACATATGTCCAAAAGTTTGGAATATTTCGAACTAATATATCTACGCCTATGGTTTTTTAAAAACTCTTGCTGATATTTATTTTAAAGCGTTTTAAAATCAAAATAATACTAAATTTGATTCGTTTTTGTATTTGGCCATATTTAATTGATTTGGGTGCTTTCACATTATTCCAATTCTTGTTTAAATTTCATTTAAGCTGTTTAAAAATGCCCAGAGACGTGATATTATATTTTAAAAGGTCTAGAGTAATTGCTTTGTTACAACAGGGCTTTAGTCAAAGTTAAATCGCCAATATTGTTGGTGTTACTCAGGGTGCTGTATCAAAAATTAAAAAAAATCCAAGAAACAAATGATGTGAAGGATCGTCCCAGAAGTGGCAGAAGTCGATGTACAACAGCAGCACACGGCCGGCAGATAACATTGATAGCTCGAAGAAATCGACAGGAATCTACAAGTGGCATACTATCCAGACAAATTGCTAGACTTGAAGGACTGGATATCTCAAGGCAAACAATTACACGAAGATTAAATGCGGTAAATTTGTATCGCAGACGTGTTCCCAAACTAACCTATCAACACAAAATTGTAAGGTTGCAATGAGCTCAAGAAATGTTACACCATGGTCCTAACTCGAATTACGTGATGTTCTCTGATGAATTAAGAATTGGCTTGGTTTCTGATTCGCGAAGAACGCTAGTTTGGAGGGCCCCAGTATGACAAGCCCGATTAGAAACAGCCCAACCACGTGTTCCATTTGAAGGTGGAAGTATTATGGTTTGGAGTGGTATTATGAGGGGTACACCGACGCCTCTCCTAGTTTTGGAGAGAAGGAATCACTGGTGCTGTGTACATCGAGGAAGTTTTAAATCCTGTTGTGCGTCTATTCCGGGGGGCGATAGGTGATGGATTTGTGTTTATGCATGACATTTTCTTGAATATATTTTTTTATATTATTAAGTGATTTCTTTTGATGTTTTTTTGTTTCTTGATTGTCTGGATGTTGTTGTTAATTAGTCCATTACTCGCAAATTAGTTCTATTGTATATTGTGATTACTCCATGTTGTAGTGCTCATAGAATTTCTCTGCATATTCTAAAGATTATGTATAACTTTATCCTTCACTGTTTAATTCCTTTATTTCTTATTTGTCTCTTATCTCTTCTTTGGATGTTCATACATTGTTCAGGTATAACAATGTTACAATTCTTTATTTATTTTACGTCCTTTCTTTTGACCTTTTAGTTGTTTTTTTTAAATCTTGTTTTGTCCCTCTATGTTTCCTATATATTTATTTTAACTTAATAACTTATTTATATAATTTTACTCCGAAATTTATTATATTTTATTTACCCACATAATCATATATTTTGACTGATGTAACTTTTAATATCGTAACAAACGCATTGACTTTTACATGATAGGTAAGCTTTTTTTTAAACTTTTGTGCAACACTTATTTTACTATATTGTCCAACTTTATATTTTTTATTGTTCTAGTTCTTGTCTTAATCCTTACCTTACTTATTTGTAGCCTGATGATGGTCTAAGACCGAAACTAGTCGCATTTTTATAGTTTTAACATTAAATTTTTTGTGGTTTGACTTAGCGTTTTATTGATATATAATAATTTTGGTTTATATTACCCAAAGTAATGTTCGAGCTTTTCTTAGGCAGCTTCATACCGGACCATATTTTTGTTGAACCCAGTACTTTGAGAGCTAATTTCAGAACCCGTATATTCTCTTAGAACTTCATTTTCAGGCACAGTATTCGACCAATGAACACTGAAGATGATTTTACTTTGACTACTTATCTTGTCCATACTAAACCCGGCTGGCAGATGACTACGGAACCTGCTTTTATAACATCAAATCACAGCTCGCATAATTCCCAAGTGGACTCTAGTAACTGGCAGTTGACAACAGAGTCTGGAGTAGTGACTAGACAGAAAAAACCTACCAAAACTAAGAACAAACCGACGAAGAAGCCGGTGCAAAGTGTTCCAGATAAATATTTCACCAAGTATTCAATCAAGCCCACGAAACCGACTTCCACTAAAAGGTGAACTTTATTAAAAATATTTTTAAACTAGTATGGCAAAAAATAGTTTTCAAATTTATTTAAACTAGGTACTTCTAACTGTGCTTCTTTCTCATGTTGCTGTTTGCTTGTATGTAGTAATGGAGCCCTCTTAGGTCGCACCTACATTAAATCCATATTTCTCCCGATCCAATCCGACTCGACGTTGTCCGATAGTCAGACGATAGACGACGACATCGGAAGAAAAACAAACATATTGATATTAATGTTAGTGCCTACAATTGATACGAAGCTCCCGATTTCTCGAGTCCCGACGGCCTCCGATATAATCCGATCCGACGGCCGATCAATCATGTTTTTTTCCAGTCCGACGTTTCTAGTCCGACGCGTGCATAGTTAGTAAAGGAATTAAAGAGTTAAGGTGAACATTTTAAAAATTGTTTAAAAATGACGGAAAAAAATAAAAAAATAGGGTGTTGTTAATACAATTTGTTAGAGATGAAACTCGTATGTGGGACCAGAGGGTGAAAACTTACCACAACCGTGATATAAAATGTGAGCTATATGGAAATCAATTGGATCGAAATTTCATATTTGGGGCAAATAATTTGTTTGAGACTGCGTTTGATAATTGTTAGGTGTAGGCATAGTAGTGAGCAAGTATGTTTATTTTTAGTTTTATCCAATTAAGGTAACGTAAATGCTGTAATGGTAATAAATAATAATTTAATCCAATATTATTCAACGTGTAAAAACTCGATGAAGTAATGGCTGTGATGTAGCTAAATTATGAAATTTAAATAAAGTTAAGAGCAAAAAATAAAAAAATAGGTTGGTGTTTATTAATTTGATTAAATATTAAATGAGTTCCTACAGACGTAACAAATCATTCTAAACAAATAGTTATAAGTAGTTAAACACATTTTTATATCATCAAAATCATCATCATCAAAATCACTCATGTTTGCTGCAACAGCTTCTACTGCAGCCCGTAGTTAAACGGATCACGTCGGGACCATTGTAGGCATTCCTGTCTGACGTTATCGGATACGGATGGTCGGACAATGTCGAATCGGATCGGGAGAAATACGGATCTAATATAGGTGCGGCTTTATACGTTACGATTGCATATATTTTTGTTAGGATGGGAATCAAAATTATTTGAAAGATAAAACCTAATAGATATTGTTTAAATCAAATAATAATAAAATGTATTTCGATTATGTCCACATCTTAGATTTGTTTTTGAATAATATAATTCTACATTTTTTTGTTTTTTAGGCCAACAGAAAGCGTAAGACCTGAACTGTTTAGTCCGGCAAACAAAGTTATAACCGCTGCCTTGCCCTCTTCCACCTTGTCTAATAGACCGTCTACTGTTTCTACTTCAGCAGCTAATGAAGATATCCGTGAGTAAACTTTTTGGTATTTACGTGCTTAACCGTTTAATTAAGTAGGAATTTAGACATGTCATTTAAAAATTGGTACTTTGGAATCTTGAAGTAGATCAACGTTAGTCCTGTGACTAACAGCTGTAACATTTTAAATATTTTATAATTAAAGAGAAAAAGTACTGGCGTTTTCTTGAGGATAAATAACTTTTGGAATTTCGGGACCCTTACCAATTATGTGATAATTTTGGAAACCTTTCCGAAAAGAAAAAAGAAATTTACTAAATGGATATAACAGAATATAATGAATATCTTTAATGTGTTTAGAGAGTATTTCGCTTGATTTGTTTTGCAAATAATATCATTGCACCTCCATTTGTTCCAAATGGATTTTAAATTTCTTGTTAATTTATTAAAAAAAGCATTCCTTAATTTTTAACAAAATGTGGAGAGAAAAATCTGGGATGGCGAAACAAATTAAAATGAATTAAAAATGGTTTATCCTAGAGACCGCAAAAGTAATTCTAATTTTAAAGTATAAGTGCACAAAATGTGTAATTACGAGACAGATCATCAAAGGTTTGTAAGTCCACCGAGGGTAATGAAAATCTTAATATGACTAGGCGTGCTGATCAAATGCGGTAATTTTGTTAAAAATACAGAAACGAAAGAATTACTAAATCATGTAATTTTTTTAAATAGAGCCGGCTTAAATCATGTGATTAGGAAAGTATTAAATGCCTTATCTATTAAAGATCCAATGTAGGACCCACGAATTATAGTATTACGAACTGTACACAGTCGCCTTAATGGGCATATAAAAACAGTTGGACTAGCAGAGAGTGCGGACTGCAGATTCTCTTAGGTTGAGGATAAAACGGCGGAGCATATCTTGTGTAACTGTCAATAACTCGAGAGACTAAGGATCAATAGATCCTTAGTCAGGCCCAAGGACTTCATGGAAGTGGCCAGTTAACGTAATGAGCTTCATCAGAGACATGGCTGATAGAACGACTATAACCTAGGGGTGAGCCACAATAGACCTTTCAAATCGCAGTTGAAGGGACTTTGAACGACCACTCACATAGAACCTAACCTAATTTAACCTGATCCATTAAAGATCCAATGTATGATTATAAGTTTCTAACAATTAGTACGAATCGGGATAGTGCCAACGTGAATGAATATTATGACGAAATTGTAAATCGAGCTAAACAAATAGTTATGCCCAAACAGAGAGTTTTTTCAAATGAACCTTCAATTGTATCCAAATGGACTGTTAACGCGCTGTCTTAATTTGGAGTGAGAACTACTCAATGTCAATCAATCCCAGCAAGACGGAAATGGTTCTCTTCACCAAAAAAATGGGAGTCCTTAAAACCAAACTAAGCTCGGAAGGAAACCAAATCGCTCTCTGGCCAGGCCTCTGTAGGTCTAACAAAGTCAACGAGACTAACATAATTAAATCATACTCCCATCTACTATTTAAAGAGAAATAGGACGACACAGAAGACTGTAAATTTTCAAAGGAGTTGCTTAGCTCCCCAAACGAGTACACAGCCAAAAGATTCCTGGAAATGACCAGAAAACAATTCAGAATAGTGACAGGGATACTTACTATTCACTGGGGTCTCTAAAAGCATCTATACAGGATGAAAGTAGGTACCTCTGTGTAGAGGATGTGAAGAAGAATGAGAAATAGTTGAGCACATCCTGTATGACACCTCGGCTTTCTCAACTAAATGGAAATCCGCCTACCTTAATGAGTACTGGCCAGCACTAGCCAATATAGAAGAGACGACATCGACTAGTTCAGAAGGCTGGAAAATGAACTAAAGGGGTAGGCTCAGGAGGAAGCACAATTGACCTGGCCAACACTAGCCAACATAGGAAAGACGACATCGACTACTTCAGAAGGCTGGACAATGAACTACAGGGGTAGGCTCAGGAGGAAGCACGATGGACCTAATGAGTTCTAATTACGGATGAAGGTTTTGGGCTTCACTCTCCCCAATTTACAGATACAGATAGATAGTGGTGCACTTAATTTATACTTTCAGATATTTCTTGTATTGTTAACGGGTATAGTGTATCTACCCTACACATGTTATATTAAATAAATGCGTTTTATTTAATATATCACCAAAACTGCTTTTATACTTTTATACTAGATATGAAATAAATTAAGTTAAATCTAAAGAGGTTAACACATTTCACTTAACAGTTTCTTACACATACTCGTATATTAGGTGATTAGAATTTTAAATTTTTAATTCAAAATATATCTTTCACTTATCTAGCACTTATTTTTGCCAGAAAACTTCTTATAGTATTGAAAAAACATCAACTTATAGAAACACCATACCTTAAATACTTTAATGGTCAAAGATAAACATGTTTAATAAAGATTTACAAAAATAGTTTTGTAGCAGTTGCTGCAAGAAGGATTTTTAAACTGCTGACGCAACCATTAATCAAATTTTACAAGAACGCATTACAACGTATTCATGATTTTATATTAAGCTGGAACTGTAAAACATATTATGTTCAGGGATTAATCAATTCCCAATTTTAAGTATTTGCTTTTATTTTAATTAACTGTCAATTCTCTTTTGTAATAAATAATATAGTTTTATACTCAAACGCATTGTTTTTAATTTATTTAACCTTAAATGTTTTATTTGCATTGCATTTATTCCAGCTTGTGGAATTCCACAAATGTTCACTAAAGCCCAAACTAGGATTGTTGGTGGTAAAAATGCTCCGTTCGGAAGATGGCCTTGGCAAGTAAGTTATTAAAAGATTTATTGTTAGTTAGAGTACTTTAGAGAATTGTACTTTACCAAAGTATTTTACATTTTGTTATTGTTTAGGTTTCCGTCAGAAGAACTTCATTTTTTGGATTTTCCAGTACACATCGATGTGGTGGAGCTATTTTAAATGAGAATTGGATGGCAACTGCCGGACATTGTGTTGATGAGTAAGCGAAGTCATTTTTAAAGGGATGGATGTGTTCTTATATTACTTTCAATTACATTCGTCACTGTTTAATAGTAATTTTTGAATAACAATTATTCTGCAAAAATAAAAAATAAAATACAAAATCTGGGTGTCATCTTTCAATATCTATGCATGGATTATTTTCCCGCTGGTTATTATTTTCTGGAACGATATTACGAGTTCTTATGCTGCATACACCAATGTAGGTATAGTTCCAAATGTGTTCGATTGGTTTTAACTGCTGGCTAATCTAAAACTTGAATAGCAACCTCTTGTAGGTATTCTACTGTAACTTCTATTCCACTATAACGTTCTCATAAGCGTTTTGTCTTGCATAAGAATAAAGTTCTCTCTAACGATTTGAACAAATGTCATAACATTTTACTATTAAATGCTCTGACATAAGTATTTGCTTTAAGTGATCCTGTACAAACCTTTGCGTGTTCTTAAAAATAGATGCCCACCATATTACAATTAATCCATCTCCACAATTAATGGCTGCTCTCAAGGTACACAGCAAATCGTTCACCTGCGCATCTATGAACTGAAATACTTTTATCGGATTTAAAAAAGGAAATTTCGATTTATCCGTAAAGATAATATTAGCCCAAATATGCTGTTGTTGGTATCGTTTGTCTATCATAGTAACCTTCAGTTTACCTAATTCTTCTTAAGACTGAAAACACTGAAATGGCTGATTGCTGAACTTCAGAAACATACCTATTACTGAGATCTTCTGAGTTTAAACTTCTTATTTTTAACTCAAAATGCTAATATACCTCGAAAATCAAATATCAAACGAACACACTAGAAATGTTCATATGATTAAAGAAAGCTATTATAGTGTTAGTGAAAATTAACTCTTCAAACCCTTTATTTAGGCAACACAAAATACAAACACATGTTACCATCAACATCAAATCTGGTATCATCAATTCCCAAAATTCCACATTTAATTTAATCATTGTTAATGATCTGTTTACTTTTTCTATATTTCTAACATAAATAATCCTAGCCTACAACGTTTCCACGGATGGGAAATCCAGGTGAAAAATGTTTAAATTTTTTCTGAAACCCCAAAAAATTTAATAAAATGTTATAGCCAGTTTTATGAAAACCGTATGAATTTTTGCACGTTGCAAGTTCGAAAATACTGTGTTCATCTAGTGAGTGACGTTTAGGTACCATATACCAAGTAACTGTCAACTTTAATAAATAATTTTTAAACATTTAACAGATAATTGACAAAAAAGTTTTCTAACATAAAATTGAATTAAAAACTTGTCTCTTGTGAACCTGTTTTTTATTTTATCGATTGCGATGGGGAACTTTCCACCATATTTCTAGCTGGAGAGTCCTTTACGGTGGCTTGAGAAATATACTTACTGGAATTTGTCTTCGTTGGGAATTTTTGGATCTTTGACATCAAATTTTTTTAACTCGATTTTTGGCCGGTTAAATTTTTTACTTCTTTTCTTTGACTTATAACCTATTATAGATTTTCTTTTAACTTATTAATTTACTGAAATTGAGAGTGGTGATGCCGGCTCTGTCTGATTGATTATTAACGAGTTTTATTATTAGCACAAATCAAAAAGTTATAAGCTGATACAATTAGTTTAAAAAAAAATAAAAAAGTAATTTTTTTAGTTATTCAAAAAAAAGGTTTTATTTATTCTAAAAGAGTTCTAAAAAAGTGTAGGTAGGCTGGTTTATTATGTTTTAAATAGACTCAGTTATATATTTCATGAATTAACTAAACACGACACCCAAGTCCGTTTTTATAAAAAAAATATTTATTATTTCACAAAAATAAGATTTACAAAATTAATTATGCTTAGTTACAATTATATTAACATTAAAAGTTCAAGAGTATGGTGCGGACCCTGGTCTTCCCTTTTAAAACCTCTAGTTTGGGGGAAACTGCAGAACATGCAGTTAAAACTGTTGCTGCAATCATAATGTAAATTACTATGGTCCATACGCTGGGGGTGTATGAATGAATGAATGAATGAATGAATGAGTTAGGGGTGATGATTACACTGCGACCCATAGGATCTATTGTGTCCCCCCTTACTTGCCATGTTCTGATGTTTTCTCAGATTTATAGCAGCTCTTCGAGTCCTATTTTCCTGAGGAAGTTTAGGACATCGTCGGGCTTCAAATCAGGTAGATCCCCTTCCTCTATTTCATGTGCTCCTAGGTATCTAGCCCTACAATTTTGCAAGGCAGGACATTCTGAGAGTATATGTATTGAGGTTTCATCCTCTTCCTCACAGAATCTGCACTTTGCTTTATCTGCTAACCCTAGTTTGTTCATGTGGCTTCTTAACCGGCAATGCCCGGTTAATATTCCCGTTAAAATACGGAGCCTTTTTTTACTGAGGTTGAGGCAGCTAAGAGATCTCTTCTGGTCATAGTTCCCCAGTAGTATCTTAGATTGCCTCAGTCCTTCCAGCTGATTCCAGTACTTGTATTTTTCTTTCTCCATTTCCTCCCTTAGTTTTCCCAAGATTACTCTACTGCTGATCCCACAAAATGGTTCTGGTCCCAATTGTGAGGTTTCAGCTCCTTTTTTGCCAGCTTATCTGCTGTTTCATTCTCCTCTATTCCTATGTGTCCCGGGACCCATAGGAGGGTGACAGTGTTCTTCTGGCCTAGTTCATTTAGTTTGCCTAGGCATTCCCAAACCATCTTCGAACTGATTATATTTGAACTCAGCGCTTTGATGGCTGCTTGACTATCCGACATGATCACAATCTCTTGTCTGCGATAGTTTCTTCCAATATTGAATTCCACACATCTTTCGATGGCGCGGACTTCTGCTTGAAAGATGCTCGGGTATGTGCCCAAGCTTTCTGAGTATTTGGCTCTCGGTCCAAAAACTCCTATCCCAGTTCCTTCTTTGATCATTCTATATATTGTTTTCTTCCTTACAATTTCTAGCAGAATGTGCAGTGGGGTCAAGTTTAAAATCACCTCCATTGCAGCAGTGGGGCAAGTTCCCATTGCTCCAGTGATACATGAACAGGCTAGTCTCTGAATTTTCGAGAGGTTTTTCCTCGTCGTATTCAGATAAGCCCTTACGCCCCAAGCCACTGCCCCATATGTGATTAATGGTCTCACTATTGTTGTGTACATCCATTGCAGGATACGTGGGTTACATCCCCAGTTCTTCCCTGCAATGTTCCTACACACCATGAGGGCCTTGGTTGCTTTGTGTATTACTTCGTCTTCGTGTTTATTCCAGAGTAACCTGCTATCTAGGATTAGCCCTAGATATTTTACCTCTGTTTTCCACTCGACGGTGTAAATTGTCCTTGTTGTAAACGGTAGGGTATGGGTTTCTGTAGCTTCATGTAAGATATCGGAGAACTGATCCAACTTGATATCTTCTAATGGTACTCCTTGTTTTAAGGTTGGTAGGGTATTGTTTACGATTTGAACATCCGGAAGCAGTATTGGTTGACTATTAGTTATTGATTTTTCGTTTGCTACTGTTTCTAAAGATGACTTAATTTGGCATCCTATCAGGATATCGATTAGGAATGTACTTTTTATTTTTTTATCTTCTTGTTGTTTTTTGCAAGTAATTTTAAGGGTTTCTTCGTTCGGAAATATACCCAACCAGTTACTGGTATTTTTCAATTAATTAAATTTTGGTTTGAAAAGTGAAAAATATCTTTGTTTACATTGAGAAGTATTTTTCATGTCTAGGAACTTGCATGGTGTATAACTAGTAATTTCTTCTACTTCTTGTTTGTCACAAATGTAAATATTAAGGGGAGTTTTGATGCAGTTTTCCTTTTGAAATGCAAAGTGTAACTGACCTTTTAACATATTTTTTTCACGTGGAATGATTGCCTTGAACTGACCTTTAAAGCGAACTGGTAATGAGTGATTAAGATCAAATATTTCGGGGTAAGTTATAGGAATATTAAGAATATAAGTTATTTTATTTTTGTAAATGTAATTTTTATTATTGATTCGTTTAATTGTATATTTTCCAAAGTGATTTCGAAAGGTAATTTTAATATCGGAATTTTATTTTCTATTAGTTATAAGGCTGAAAGGAGATCTGAAGTTTTCATGATGCTAAGGTGCATGCTTTTAAGTTTTGTGAAAGTCAATGAGTTTTCTATATCTTGTAAAATTAAAAGAATTATTTTATATGCATATAATATTTGATTAATTACGTCTTTAATAAATATTGAATTATCTCTGCAAATTACTGAATTAACCATCCATTCGATTTTTTCTATTTTTAGTTCTAATCATTTTTCATTGTGACTTATTTTTTGGACGGTTGTATTAAAAGTTTTTATTTTATCAATAAATAGTAGTACTTGTGAGTTGACACTATTCGTTCTTGATTTTTCTGTAGGTTATTTATTTTCATTTACAGCTCGTAAAATTTCCGAAGTCTTAATATTTAGTTTTTCTATTTCAATTAATAATGGGTTTAAATCGTAAAAGTGTACTATATATTTATTTATATTTATATGAGTATTCCTCAATTTTTGCGGAGCCTAATTTAAGAGGGAGTAATGCGAAATTGTTGTCCAAATTTCTAATGGAGATTTGTTCCCGAAGCCCAAGCGCAATGGGAAACCTGAAAAATGAATTAAAATTAGTGTCTTTTTTCGTGGCCTTTTGAGGTTGTCCATATGAACTTTATTTTGAAGGTAGTAGCTACAATTTTACCACTTTTACTTACTGCTGTAATTTCAGTTGGTTTTTTGAATTTGTTAGCAATCTTTTTACGTACGTGAGATTTTATATAGGCCTCATCGCCTACGTTAAATAGTTCTGGGGAATCGCGATTAGTGTTAATTTTTTCAATAATTTTTTCCTTTTGCTTTATTAAATTTTCGTTTATTTTTGCGTACATTTCAAGAGTTAATGATTGATTTCTTCTAGGAAGTTATTGGTTAACATTGTATATATATTTATATCAAAAGGATTTTCTGTTTTTAAGTGCCCATTAATGATATCTATTGGCTTTAATTTTGTGTATGTGTTGTAGGCTAAAAGGACGTATTTTATTTTCATACGAATTGGGGTTTTACTGAAACCTTTAGTATTTAATAATCTAATGTGTTCATTAAAGGTTGAATGCACTTTTTCAACAGGAGAATTGGATTGTGGGTGGTAAGGTGAGCAAAAGTGTATTTTTACTTTATGAAGTATTAATAATTACTGTATTTTTAAATTCTGTTCCGTTATCATTAATGATTTGATCAGGTATTCCATGATGAGAGAAGAAAGTTATAAATTTATTAACAATTTCTGTTGACTCTAATGCCGTTATGTGATAGGCCTGTGCGTATTTTGAAAAAGTATCAATGATTGCTAAAAATGTTTCGCCTTCGGCAGTATATGTGTCAATATGTATAATTTCGAAAGGTCTCACTGGGGTAGGAATAGCGTTCATTTGTATTTTGATAGGGTGTCTTTCGTACTTGCACCTTTTGGCAAATTTCGCAGTTGTTAATGTATCTTTGTATTGACTTTTAAGTTTGGCCAATAGTATTAAGTTTTAATTCTATCATAAGTTTCATCTATTCCGCGGTGGTTAGTTTTTCCTTCGTGGAAAAGCTTAATTGTTTCTGGGATTTCTGATTTTGTAGTTACATCGATTAATTTAGAATTACATTTCCGGAGTTTGAGCGATGGCCATTTGAAACTTGAATTTGTTGACGAATTTAGTGTACTAGATGATCAATATTTGTCGGACCACTTTCAAGTTCTTTTAACTTTTGGCCCTTTAATAAGGAAAGAGCCTAATATTGCATTTACATCCTCATTTACTAGCTTAAAATGGGACATTACTAAAGCCATAGACTTCAATATGTCAATTCAGCACTTGCCAAATGTAGGTGTTTGTGGAGATGTAAATATCTTATATAATAATCTTTGTTCAAGTATTTGAAACGTAGCTAAAAATTTAGGTCTCTTTGCAACGAAAAAAATTAGTAATACAAAAATGCACCCTTTTAACTCTTGGTTCGATGTTGAATGTAAATAGCTAAAGACTCAAGTAAAAATTATATTAAAAGAGTGCAAAAAGAACCATATAAAACCAATTACATTTCTGTAAAAAAAGAATATAAGCAGCTAATTTTATAAAAGAAACGGGTTTGTGAAAATAATTTTATGCGCCTTTTTGTTGCAGTGAAAAGTCTGAAACGCATCGCAGTTGTTTCACAGAAAAAGCTAGCAATAGAATTGCGAGCAAAAGGCTGAAATACCTTTAGTATTGAAAGTAGATAAATTTACAACAACAAAAATGATATTTTTATAAGGAATAAAATACATTTTTTATTTACTAGTCATCTTCAATGATTTTACCTGCAAATAGTATCCGATAACATTTTTACATTGACCACGCCCTAAATTTTAGAACATTAAGGTACTCGTACTAAGTAAAAAGTACAGATTTGTCATAATGACGTCACCACGGATGAATTTCTGTTTTACCAGCCAACAATTGATCGGCAGGGCGACAACACTTATAATGTTTCACACGAAACATACGATAGCAATAAAATAGCAAAGAAGAGTCACAATGCGGCAACAGAAAAGGTATGGTCAGGTAAAAAGAATAAATAGATACAGACTGAATATATAACGGTAAAATATAATATTTAAAAGATAGATAAATCAAGAATAAGGTAATAACGAGAGAGGGTAGTAATAATTTGTGGCGGTATGGCCAAAGGAATAAGACAGATTTTTTTATCAAATAATTGAGCAGATAGGAGGGAAAAACTACTAAGTATTTAAAAAATTAGCGTCACTGATGACAGGGGAAAGGAAAAAAACGAAAACTGACATAATGAGCGGGAAAACAGGAACGAAAACTAGACTAACAAACTAAAATCCAAAATTGAAATCATGAACTAAAACGATAACTAAAAAATTAGGCACTGATACAACAGGGTGTGCCTGGTGCCCTGAGGTTGAACGCTGTTTTTATTTGAGTGGTTAGAAAAAAAAAAGAACAAGATAGCCACCCAGCAGTTATTTTTCTCAGACCTATTTTGTTTGTAAACCGAGCGCATCACGCTACCCACCATAGACCAACCCGGTCCGATTGGGTCATGTCAATCGTTGACTCTACGTTGGTTACACTAAAACAAAGGTTACTCCTTTTTTGTTTGATAAACTGTAAGAAAACTCGGGATATCAAAAACAAAAAATATATAAACAAAAAGGCGGACCAAAGTTTGCAGGACGGAAAACCAATTTAAGTATGGTGACTCTTTCTGGGTGTCTAGCCGGTATTTTTTGTTTGAACGGAATGAATGATATGCGGGGTTAAGAAAAGGAGCCGTTTTGTCCGGAGAACGGTATAAACTCCAGTGTAGCTTGGTCTACTTTCCTTTCTACGCGGAGGATAAGCAATGGTAAACCAAGTTGGATAAACAAAATAAACAGTAAAGTGAGTGGAAGAAGAGAAAGAACTAAAACTAAAATAGTAACAAACCGAAAGGACTAAAATAGTAATGCACTAAAACTAATTTGTCTTTTGTTTTGTCCTAATTGTCTTGTCTTTGGTCTGTCGTCAGGTAAGTTTCCGTCAACGTCAATAAACTGGGTCTTCAAATCTGTAACATGCCAATTTTCAAGGTCGTTGCCTTAGAGATCTCTGAGATATTGGACGAGTTTGGAAATGACTTTATGATTAATACAGGGAATGAATTTCGGGGCAAATTTGGCAGAAATATTATCATTTTTTGATGAGAGTACATAGTTCTTTTTCCACAATCGGTCACCAACATGATATTTCTACCTCTCTTTTTCATAAATACGCCACATTATTAGAAACGTCACTGTCGCTTCTATATCCAAACAAACTGTTGCCTTATTGTAGTTAATTTGCATTGAAGATTTTCATATTATGCATTTTCATTTATTTTCTTGATTATGAGTTATTATAGTGCTAAATAGACACATTATTATCGTTAAGGAATATTTCGAGTCGTATTTAAAGGAGTTTTATTTTGTTTTATATAAAAAAGTTTGCTTTTGAGGTTAGGTATATTAAATTTATTGAACTAACTCTTACTTTTTGATCTTATTAAGAAAAATAAAAAACTCTTCGTTTTAACGTAACTTCCAAGTTTATTTATTTTTGTGATTTAAAACATATTTTTTTAAATAAACTTGGAAGTTACGTTAAAACGAAGAGATTTTTAATTTTTCTTAAGTATATTATTTTAATTTAATAAAACTTCTTTAAATATAGCTCAAACTATTCCTTAATGATAATAATGTGTTTATATAGCACTATAATGTCAAAAACTCTACAAAAAAAAACAAGAAAATCCACAATACAAAAAACCTTTTGTACTTTATACTGGTCCTTTAAATTTTTAAAGAGAGAAGACGTGAAAACTGTGCCATTGTCGAGAGAAAATATTTGTGGTACTCCTAAGATAAGAAAAACTTGATTTCAATGAACTTAACGAAACCGCAGCTGAAGCATTTTGCATGGGATGGACAAGACAAAATTTTTAAACCCATCGGTTATGAATAGAACAAACCTATTGCCACTTTTGGATCGGGGATATGGACCTATTAAATCGGCTGAAATCCGTGACCAAGGAAAATGAATATCTTTATATTGGCCCATTATAACGGCCTTAGGTAAATTTAGAGTTTTACGGGAATAACAAATAAAACATTTGTTGACATAATGGATACAGTGCTTCTGAGTTTTGGCCAGTAATAAATTTCTGAAATTCGGGCAATAGTTTAGGAAATGTCAAGACGTGCACTGGTTTCATTGTCGTGAAAAGTTTTTAAGACATCAACTCTGGTTGATGTAGGGACTACAATTTTTAAATTGGATTGGTGGCTTGATATGGAGTTTAAAGAAAAGACGTGTTTTTAAAGGATTTTCTACTTTTAAAGTCAAAAATGCTTCAGGGTTATTGTTTACTTTATTGACCATGGCCGTAAACCAGGCGTCTGGTTTGAAGGTGGTGGTGTCAATAACGGAAATATCTGGGACTGAACGGGACATTGCATCATTAACGACCATTGTGGTTCCTTTTCCGTGCATAATTTCAAAATCAAATTGTGACAGTCTAAGAGAGAGACGAGCTAAACGTCCAGAGGGATTCGAAAGTTTCGACAAATACCGCAAGGATGAATGATCGGTCTCAAGAATGAAATGAGTTCCTTCAACATAGCCTGGAAATTTTTCTACACCAAATATAACACCTAAAAGTTCTTTTTCTGTCGTGCTATATTTTCTTTCAGTCTCATTAAGGGTACTGCTTGCATTTGCGATGGGGTGTTCAATACCATCACACTGTTGATTAAGTATTGCACCAAGTCCAGTGTCACTAGTGTCGTCAGTCTGTTTATGAATTCTTTTGTAAAGTTACGGCTTGTAAGAATGAGGATGGAAGTGAGTCGTTTTTTGACTTCAAGAAAAGCTTTCTCAACGTCAGGGGTCCAGGAAATCGGTTGTCCTTTTTTTCTGCTATAAGGAAGATCAGTTATTGGGGAACAAACAGTAGAAAAATCTTTAATAAAGCGCCGGTACCAGCCAAGTAAGCCAATAAGTCTTTTAATCTCTGTGGTGTTTTTCGGTTTGGAATACTTTAAAATAGCGGAAACTTTGTCTTCGTCAGTTCGAAGATCAGCCTTGTCGACTACAAAACCAAGAAATTCTCTACAGAAGTCACATTTTTGAAGTTTACCGTAAGGTTTGCCTATTTAAGGCGAAGATGCAATTTATTAAGGATTTTTAAATTAAGTTCGAAAGTAGGGGTAGCAATAATGATGTCGGACAGAGAACAGAAACAATGTGGCTTTAAACACGGGTCTACGACGATATCCATTAACCGTGCCATGGTTTTGGGTTAAACCATAAGGAGTTGTCTTCAATTCAAATAAACCTAAACCATACACAGCGAAAGCGGTTTTGGGACGGGAGGATTCAGTAAGAAGTATCTGTAAAAAGGTTTTTTTTTAATCTATAGATGTAAGGAAATTGGCGTCTCGAAGTTTACTAAGAATTACATCTATTTGGGCCAGGGAGAAAGAATCAGAAGTGGTTACTATATTTAATTTTCTGCCATTAAAACATAAAGGAGATTCTATGGATTTTTTCGGAACTACCCAAAGGGGTGAACACCACGGTGAATTTGAGGATTGGATAACATCCAAACGTTGCATTTCCTCAACTGCTTTTACTAAGAGTTCTTGCATGGTTAGAGATAAAGGATATTGGCGTTATGCAATCGGTTTTGCATTACCAGTGTCTATGTCATGTTGAACAAGATGGGTTCTGCCAATTCGGTCAGAAGGGGCAAGGGAAGAGAATAAGTCTATGATTTTGTCAAATTTGTCTTTTTCGTCAGTAGAGAGCGTAGAAGATTATATTGTGTTTATGATGCAGTTGGAAAATAATATTAGATATTGAATACAGGCCATGGAAACTCATATCAATTTTAAATAAGTTAAACAAATCCTTGCGTAAAATAAGGTTATACGTTATTGACGGTATTATTATTATTATTTTAATTGTCTTAGTGATTTCATTTACAGTTATTGGTGCGGTAATATATCCCATGTATTGCTATGGCACTCCATCACCAATGATTATACTAAAATTTGGGTCATGCTCGATAGGTATAAATGTAAATAATGCAGCAAAGAAAAACCTTGATTTCCACGAACAGTAGAGTTACTGCCTGTGTCAACCATGGCTAAAACAGATATATCCGAAATGTTAACATTAAGGTCTGTTGTCGTTAGGTTTTTTTGCGAAAGATGGGCATGCATTGCTAGTAATCGGAATAGATACTGACGGTAAAGCAATTGTCATGTCTCAGATAGGTACCTACAGTAGTCTTCAGTAGTCTTTGCAACATGCGAATGCTCGTCAACTACATTTGATAAGCGATTAAAAAGTCCTATCATAGAGGAAATGTATACTGCAACATGTTCATTAGCGATTATAAATCTCCAACTCTAGATCAGTCTCATAACTGTAAGGCAAAAAATGAGCTTTTAACTTTGCAACAATGTCTTTTCATGTAAATGCGTTATCTTTAAAAAGTTCGCATGATTGTAAGAAAAGCTCATTTTCTGTAACACCTCTAGAAACTCTAACAACGGGCGTTGATGTTGGTTAGCTTTTAGGTCAAAAGGACGGCAAATATGTTACATCAAAAAAGTTAATTAATATTAAAAGCTTTCCAACATTAATGTTTCATATTCAATAATAAAAATGAAGTGAAAATAATAAACTTACTGAAATTCAGAGCGGTGAAGCCGTCTCTGCCTGATTAATTATTAACGAGTTTCATTATTAGCACCAATTAAAAAGTTATAAGCTGATATAATTAGTTAAAAAAATCCCATTCATCGCCCAGGAAAATATTCTCCCAGACATCCTCTAATTAGAAAGGTCGAATGTGACGACATCCATTACGTTGAAAGTAGAATACATGCTCCCAGAAAACATTTTCTAATTCAGTTACTAAGAAGTTAGTCAAGCTAATACAAATACATCTTCTAATCTAATGTTTCTTTCAGAAATTACGGTCCGATTATTCAATCCAGTAAAACCGCACACCAAAAATTAACATTTTCAACAAATTGCGTAATGAATATATCTGGATGTGTCCCGTGAAATTTTCCAATTGCATACTGGTACGAAACTTCCCTATGACCATAACACTTACTAAAATATACTCTTTGTTGAATAGTTAAATATTTATCGAAGAATGACAATTTAAACCTGGATACGTGAGAAAACTCTATAAGTGAAGGTAATAGCCATGATTCAGGTTTGACTGTACATTATTTTCTAATTCGAATAAAAATTAATACGGCCTTCATAAAACTGGCTATAAAGTGAAAAGGAGTTTTGAAAAATTTGAAGTTTGATTCATATTTTAATGAGTGAAGTATCTAATAACAAGACTATTGACAATGACATTTGTGGCTAATAGCAATTTATTAATTTTATATTGTTCTTTAAGAAAGTATTTGTGAATATGAATATCATCTTTTACTTATATATTATATTATTATTGGTGTATTAGTAATTTTAAAATACTTGAACACATTAACATTTCATAATTTAAATGTCAAAACTGTCAAATGTTATAAATTACACAGTACTACCGACATACTTTTTAAAATCAAAATTTTGGTATTTACATAAAAATAATAAAATAATTTAAAAAATAATAAAATGGCAAAATATAAAAAATGTTATAAATAACTTATTTCATATGGCTGTTGTGACACTCGTTCTTTAAAAAACTCGTGTCATAACAGAATTCCATATGAAATGCGTTGTTTAATATACTATTTTATATTCTGCACTTATAAAAATCTTTCTTATAAAACGCATTTGCGTATCGTAATGTAACTTTTACACACGCAAATTTTTGTTTTAAATGGTTGGCGACATAAGTGAAGTATCTAATCCCAAGATTATTGACTATGACATTTGTGGCTAATAGCAATTTATTAAATTTATATTGTTCTTTAAGAAAGTATTTGTGAATTGGGCAATCCAAACCACGTGATCTAATATGGCCGTCCACGGAAAATATTTGTGACAGTTGAGGTAGAAAACCATTGTGTCGAAAGTTTTTGCTATGTTTAGATCAATTTTTGTAGTATTTGTGTGAGATTTGTTGGTTATTTTGAGATGGAGAGCAGTTAATTAAAGAAGCTATTACAAGAACATCCTGATATTGGTAAAAGGTAATGATGAAAACTTGCAAAATATTTTGTTTACTTATTAATGTGGTAGGGCTTTACTTTAACGCACGCAACAAAAATGGTCATGTGATATATCAATCGAAAGCCCTTGAGGAGCTGAGTCGATTGACACCCCTCATAGTTGGCGCATGCGCAGAATAAAAAAGTTATGAATTTTTTAATTTTCCATAAGTCTATGGAGAATGCCAAAAAGACTCAATAACGGCCCTAACCTTTAATTCAAATATCCGTTAAATGTATATTCACTCATCCCAGCAGAAACAATTAAGTCAAACCTAACCCAACCCAACCCAACCTGACCTAACCTAACCTAACCTAACCTAACCTAACCTAACCTAACCTAACCTAACCTAACCTAACCTAACCTAACCTAACCTAACCTAACCTAACCTAACCTAACCTAACCTAACCTAACCTAACCTAACCTAACCTAACCTAACCTTACCTAACCTAACCTAACCTAACCTAACCTAACCTAACCTAACCTAACCTAACCTAACCTAACCTAACCTAACCTAACCTAACCTAACCTAACCTAACCTAACCTAACCTAACATAACCTAACCTAACCTAACCTAACCTAACCTAACCTAACCTAACCTAACCTAACCTAACCTAACCTAACCAAACCTAAACAAACCTAAACAAACCTAAACAAACCTAACTCAACCTAACCAAACCTAATCTAACCAAACCTAACCTAAACTAACCAAACCTAACCAAACCTAACCAAACCTAACCAAACCTAACCAAACCTAACCAAACCTAACCAAACCTAACCAAACCTAACCAAACCTAACCAAACCTAACCAAACCTAACCAAACCTAACCAAACCTAACCAAACCTAACCAAACCTAACCAAACCTAACCAAACCTAACCAAACCTAACCAAACCTAACCAAACCTAACCAAACCTAACCAAACCTAACCAAACCTAACCAAACCTAACCAAACCTAACCAAACCTAACCAAACCTAACCAAACCTAACCAAACCTAACCAAACCTAACCAAACCTAACCAAACCTAACCAAACCTAACCAAACCTAACCAAACCTAACCAAACCTAACCAAACCAAACCTAACCAAACCTAACCTAACCTAACCAAACCTAACCAAACCTAACCAAACCTAACCAAACCTAACCAAACCTAACCAAACCTAACCAAACCTAACCAAACCTAACCAAACCTAACCAAACCTAACCAAACCTAACCAAACCTAACCAAACCTAACCAAACCTAACCAAACCTAACCAAACCTAACCAAACCTAACCAAACCTAACCAAACCTAACCAAACCTAACCAAACCTAACCAAACCTAACCAAACCTAACCAAACCTAACCAAACCTAACCAAACCAAACCTAACCAAACCAAACCTAACCAAACCTAACCTAACCTAACCAAACCTAACCAAACCTAACCAAACCTAACCAAACCTAACCAAACCTAACCAAACCTAACCAAACCTAACCAAACCTAACCAAACCTAACCAAACCTAACCAAACCTAACCAAACCTAACCAAACCTAACCAAACCTAACCAAACCTAACCAAACCTAACCAAACCTAACCAAACCTAACCAAACCTAACCAAACCTAACCAAACCTAACCAAACCTAACCAAACCTAACCAAACCTAACCAAACCTAACCAAACCTAACCAAACCTAACCAAACCTAACCAAACCTAACCAAACCTAACCAAACCTAACCAAACCTAACCTAATCAAACCAAACCAAACCTAACCTAACCTAACCAAACCAAACCTAACCAAACCTAACCTAACCTAACCAAACCTAACCAAACCTAACCAAACCTAACCAAACCTAACCAAACCTAACCAAACCTAACCAAACCTAACCAAACCTAACCAAACCTAACCAAACCTAACCAAACCTAACCAAACCTAACCAAACCTAACCAAACCTAACCAAACCTAACCAAACCTAACCAAACCTAACCAAACCTAACCAAACCTAACCAAACCTAACCAAACCTAACCAAACCTAACCAAACCTAACCAAACCTAACCAAACCTAACCAAACCTAACCAAACCTAACCAAACCTAACCAAACCTAACCAAACCTAACCAAACCTAACCAAACCTAACCAAACCTAACCAAACCTAACCAAACCTAACCAAACCTAACCTAATCAAACCAAACCAAACCTAACCTAACCTAACCAAACCAAACCTAACCTAACTTTTTTTGTTCTGCGCATGCGCCAACTTAGACAGGTGTCTCAGTTGGCGCATGTGCAAAACAAAATAGATACGAATTATTTAATTTCCCATTATATATCTAATATTTGATCCCCATAGACATATAATGGGAAATTAAATAATTCGTAACTTTTTTTTTCTGCGCATGCGCCAACTGAGACAGATGTTAATCGACTTAGCTCCTCAAGGGCTTTCGATTGATATATCACATGACCATTTTTATTGCGTACGTTTAAGTTAAATCCCATTATATATCTAATGTTTGACCCCAATATACATATAATGGGAAATTAAATAATTCGTAACTTTTTTATTCTGCGCATGCGCCAACTGAGACAGGTGGCAATCGACTCAGCTCCTCAAGGGCTTTCGATTGATATATCACATGACAATTTTTATTGCGTGCGTTAAAGTAAAGTCGAGCCATTAATGTTATTAAGATGATTGTAAAACAAAATGGTTTCATTTTGAGTGTATTAATTTAGGCACTGTTCCTAATGAACCTTGGTATTGCAATAATTGCTCCAAATCAATGACTTGGTAATTATAAATAAAGACTTTTTTAATAAAACATTTTGTTTTATTTTTCACTTTTAATATAAAATCTTGAACGGCTTCCAAAACCAACCACAATACAAGTTGTAAGCATTTTCTACTGAACAAAACACACAAATATAGTCAAAAAGTTAATAAAAACTAAGCTTTTATCCTTTATCAAACACAAACACCTTCAATAAATACGAAAACAGACCTTTGCCGTAAAATCAAACGATTTATCTATTACACACAGCCACGGTCATAAACAAATAAACGTTGTTTACTTTCAATATTTGCCCTGGGACGCCATATTGGAATTTATTTGACAGGTTGTTGGATTGCCTAATATGAATATAATCTTTTACTTATATAATATATTCTTATTGGTATATTAGTAATTTTAATATTATATTAAACAACGCATTTCATATGGAATTCTGTTATGACACGATTTTTTTAAAGAACGCGTGTCACAACAGTCACATGAAATAAGTTGTTTATAATATTTTTTATATTTTGCCATTTTATCAATTTTTTTAAAATAAATATATATATATAATCGAAAAACCCTTGTACCGCAGTGTCGGGTAGTAAAATCTTATTTGTTACTGTGCACGAATTTGGCCCATTTCTTTTTATTTCCAGCGAGACTTTTTGCTTGTACCCATGTTGTATATTTTTTTCAATATTTTGTTTATTACGCTATCCCATGTTTTTCGAGGACGTCCTCTTCTAGAATTTTTCTCAATTCGTGCTTCCCATATTCGTCTAACGGATCTTGTATCTGACATCCGTTGTAAATGTCCCCACCAGCTTAGTTGTCTTGTTTCTATATATTCCAGTACTGATTCTATTTGTAAGTCTTCTCTTATATCTTCATTTCTCATTTTATCGTTTTTTGTCACCTTTCTTACTCTTCTGAGGTACTTCATTTCGACAGCTTGTAATTTACTTTTTTGTTGCTCTGTTAGTACCCATGACTCACACGCAAAAGTCAAAACAGGTCTGAATATTGACTTAAATACATTTATTTTAGTTTTATTGAAAACTTCCTTTTTATTAATAAAATTGGTGTTCATTGAGTATATATGAATATAATCTTAACGTTTTTTGTATTCGACTATTGATTTCCATTTCATTATTTCCATTTTCGTCTAATTCTACTCCTAGATATTGAAACGTTTTAACCTGTTCTATTTTCACTGCTTCTAGTACTATATTAGTTTCTGTCTGTCCTCCAATTACCATTACCTTAGTTTTGTTTTTGTATAGTGTCATTCCATTCTTTTTAAGGACTTCGTTCCCTATTTCCAGGTTTCCTTGCAGATCTTCTTCTTTTCCAGTTGTTATTGCTATGTCATCCACAAAAGCCGCTTCCGATATATTCACTCTTTGCAAATGTCTGTATCCTGCGTATCGAATCGAGCATTCTTTTATTATTTCGTCTATAAATATGGTGAATAATACTGGGCTTAGACCTCCCACCTGTCTTAATCCTTCGTTTGTTGTAAAAGTTTCAGATCTTCTGTTGTTACTTATGACACAGTTGAGATTGTTTTTGTAGATGTCTTTAATAATTCTTATTAGTTTTCTATCAATGCGCCCTTTTTCTAGTAATGTCCATAATGTTTCACGTGGTATTCTATCAAATGCTTTTTCTAGGTCTATGAAAGCTATAAATATTTTTTTGTTTTGTTTTTGATATTTTTCTATTACTTGCTTTACAGTAAATATATGGTCCTGTATACTTCTTCCCTTCCGGAAACCACTCTGGGATTCTTCTAGCGTAGTTTCTATTACTTTTTGTATTCTTTTGTTTAATATTTGTTCATATACTTTCATATTAGTATTCAAAAGCGTGATACCTCTGTAGTTATTGCAGCATTTCCTATCCCCTTTTTTATATATATTGGTGATATTAGTGACATTTTCCATTCATATGGTATTTTTTCTGTTTTCCAGATTAAATTATATAAATTTAAAAGTACTAATATTCCTGACGAGCTCATATTTTTTAGCATTTCAGAGGTAATTTTATCGCTTCCTGGAGCTTTGCCGTTTTTTAATTCCTTTATTACATTTTGTTGTTCTTCAATAGTTATAACATTATCGGAGTTATTAATTTCTTCTAGTGTCTTCTCTTGTTCATTCTCATATTCGGGAGTATTGCTGCTGCTCAGCAATTCTTGAAAAAATTCCTTCCATCTATTCATTATATCACTATCATTTGTCAATATTTCTCCGTTCTTGTTTTTGATGTTTTTGTTACATTGATCGTTATCTTTTCTCATTGCTTTCAAATAAATATATTATTTTTATGTAATTACGAAAATTTTAATTTTAGAAAGTATATCGGTAGCACTGTGTAATTTATAACATTTGACAGTTTTGACATTTAAATTATGAAATGTTAATGTTTTCAAATATTTTAAAATGACTAGAACACCAATAATAATATATTATATATTATATTCACAAATGCTTTTTTAAAGAACAATGTAAAATTAACTTAGACTAGGAAAGAGAGAGGACAGCGCATGTCAATGAAAACCTTATGCGTTTGATTGAAGCCAAGTTTTAAACGTTTGATATAAATATGTTTGGTGGTAAACAAATTTGGAACGTGGAATTGTATTTTTTTAGTTTTTTTATTAATTTTCACCTTTTTTAATTACCTGAATAGACATTTGAAAATTGTTAATTGTGCGGCTTATAAGTGCAACAGTCAGAGTGCTAAAAAAGAGGAAGGAATTTCATTTTATAGGTAAGAAGTATTTTAAAACTATTTCCTTAAAATTTATTTATATTAATATTACAGCTTTTAAGTAATAGATGTTTAACTGAATCACATATGTTATGTATGATAACTTAAATTAATTGTACATACATTTTGAAAATTGTTTTCATTCAGTTTTAAAGATTATTTTTCATTTAATTGTTATTATTTGCTCATAGATGTAATACTTTTGCAGTGGCGTGGAATAAAAACATATTAAAATAGATAAAATGGATTAAAATTATTGTAATATTTATTAAATAAATATGTTTTAAAATCATTGTTCTTTTTTTTGAAGCAGTATAAATATAAAGACTTTTTTAAATTAGATTTGTAATTAGATTTGTCAATAGTCTTGCCATACGGGGTGTGTTCGGGGAGCACGCTCTCGAGCTATGTAGCGCCAAGCGCCATAACGCAAACGATGAATAGTACTACATAGCGCCAACTGGCGCAAATAGCGTGCTCCCCGAATACACCCTAGATCTTAGAACAAAAAGAAAGAGGAAGGAGTATATGTAAAATGATCTTAAGTACAGAAAGGAGCTTGCACATGGCGGCTAACTGTCAATTTTAATTTCCGTTTCCATTGACGTACCGTAAAAAACTAAAATTTATATTAGGGTTTTTATTTTGAATAAAGATCAACCAATCAAGTGTGTGAATACAATTAGTATTGTAAATTATTTTGTGTTTATAATAACCGAATAATACGCCTATGCGCTCATTTTGGACATTTATATGCAAATATTGCTTTGACAGCATACTTTAAACATAAACAATACGCAAATGCGTTTTATAATGAAGATTTTGATAAGTGCAATAGTTATTTATGATATGTGTTAAAAGTACATGTTTAAGGCACGCATGTGAAGGTTTGCAGAATGAGCGAAGCTTAAAAAGTACTTTTAACACGTATTTCATACAATATTTTTTCTACAAACGCTCAAATAAAGTAATTATACAGTTTGAATTAAATTTTACAAACCTGTATTAATACATCCAAAGAAGATAATTTTAAATTGCATCGTATAATATAGAGCCTAGAAACCATTGTTGATATAATTGTTTACGAATCATCATTCTTCCTTAGCCATGGAAAATGGTAAAACAGCAGTGCAAGAAATTAATTTGTCAAATTGCACAAATTGTACTGTTAATAGTAATGTTAATAAATAAAATCTAAATATTTTGACGTTTGCTTTCAAAATCTGACAATTCACTTTTGACAGCAGTGCCATAAAATGATTTTAAGGCACTCAGTGCCTTTAAATGACATTTTTAAGGCTTCGATGAAGTGCTAAAAATGGCATTTTTAACACGTTTGTAGAAAAAATATTTTAAAACATTAACATTTCATAATTTAAATGACAAAACTGAAATGTTATAAATTACACAGTGCTATCGACATACTTTTAAAATCATAATTTTCGTAATTTACATAAAAATAATAAATTGATTTAAAAAATGATAAAATGGCAAAATATAAAAAACATAAATATACTATTATCCATTTTCAGCTTACTTACTTCCCAAATTAGAATCAGAGTGGGTGAATACGATTTTTCCAATGTCCAAGAGCAACTTCCTTACGTAGAAAGGGGAGTTTCCCAAAAAATAGTCCACCCCAAATATAATTACTTCACCTACGAGTACGACCTTGCTCTTGTCCAAGTCGACAAACCGTTGGAGTTTTTGCCACACATTTCCCCAATCTGTCTACCAGCTTCTAACGATCTTTTAGTAGGAGAAAATGCTACCGTTACCGGATGGGGTAGACTAAGCGAAGGGGGTACGTTACCGTCAGTATTACAAGAGGTAAATATTCAACAGTTGTGTAATATAAGTAACATCCATAAGCGTTTTATTGGTAGGTTCAAGTTCCTATAGTCAGCAATGATAGATGCAAGAGTATGTTCCTAAGGGCAGGTCGACACGAATTCATTCCGGATATATTTCTTTGTGCGGGATACGAAGGAGGAGGTCAAGATTCCTGTCAAGGAGATTCTGGAGGACCTCTACAAGTAAGTATACAAGTATTATAAATAATATTTTTATTGCTTTTAAAAAAGGTGTTTCTCAACCGCTCTAATTTTTAATTTTAAAATTGTTAATAAAATAACACAATGTTATTAAATTTAAAATATTTTAAACATCCAGAGATATGCAAGGATTATCTACCTAGTTAGTTTTAGAATTTCGCAATTATATGGATTAATTATAGAAGTAGAAAATTCAATACTTGTGTTCTATGATCATATTGGTTATACGTCGTGGTAAATATTTTGTTAGGATTAATACTGTATGAATTATTTAATTATGGAAAAAATATTGTGAAAAGTGAAAGGTCATAGAAACGAGTGTGTACAAATTCCAGCGAACAAGGTAGGGCTTTTACTAATTTATCCTTTGTAAAACAAGCCGTCTATTCCCGGACTGGGGTAATTTCCATTCTAAAAATTTATAAAACATTAATTTAGAATGTTTTATTGATTTTTTTACTTTTTATATGGGTACCTGTTTTTTCAGGTATGACTTTTTACCACATTTTAAAACAGAAATCAAAAAACAATTTGAGAAAGAATGGAAGCAATCATTCGATCACAAAGGCAAATGGTACATGGTATGCCAAAATAAATTTCCACAAACATGGTTCTCTAAATATCCTTACGATGACATGAGCATATTACAGCTATAGTCAGAATGAGAAGGGACATTGCACAACTCCAGATCATTTATTTAAAATAAAATGTAGAGATGATCCATTATGCGAATGTGGGAAACTTGGTGACATCATCCACATTTTTCTGTGTTGTCCTATTAATCAAACAAAAAACTTTGATCTATATAATGAATTAGTAAAATTGAGATATCCTACACCTATATCTATACCATTTATTTTAAATAGACTTAATAATGAAAGTATTAAATTAATAATAAAATTTTTCGGGTATTTTAAATTTCAATTAAAAAAAGTGAACAAAAATCGAGAAAAGCAACAACGACTATAAAACTATAAGCCGACTAGCCTATCCTAAATTCCTTACCGGGACAACACCCGTTGTGAAAATGCTCGGCTGTTGCACCCGAAAGAGAAGAGTTTTATCCTCTGTTGTATAGTCTAGCTATAGTCCAGAAGAAAATATTTTATCATTAAAGAGGGAAGTTAGAAAAATTCCAGACGCTCACAAGAGCATTCCCAAACATTCTAAACCAGAGCTGGCTAAATGATGTCATAGCGGATGCCATTTAACCAAGAAGAAAACAAACACATATAGTATTCGCGGAAATTTTTCCGATAGTTGGCGCCGCAGTAACTGTCAGTGGAATAGAGAAAACAATAATTTCAGCCATTTGATTCAATATTAATTCAACAATTTCTATTTTGTGTGTGTGGTAAAGATCGTTAGTGAAAGATGGTACGTGTGGTGATTCATTTATTCTAAAACACTGCTTAAAAATAACAAGCAAACAAATGGGGAATGTGTTTGTTTTCCCCATTCTACCTTTGCTCGTTTTCGCCAATACACGAACTTAACACCTTTTTTTAGTCAATATTTTATGTAAACACTACCGTTACTTAAACTTAATCATCATCATCACAGCCTGAAACTCTGAATTTTCTCCGGTGGACAAATATTTATAGTCGCTGTACTGTTCTTGTGTACTCGGATGTAACCAACGTTACATAGGAGTGGAAATGGTTATACAGAGAGTAGGATGAAGTACGAACACATGCATTTAATTAATTTTGCTTAGTTATTATAAACTGGACCAATATTTTGTTTGTTATATTATATTCAAAAAGGATGGTATCGTTTTAAATAGCTTTTCCGGAAAAATAGTTTTCTGACTTAAAAACTTAAAAAATCTGAGAGGAAAAACCTACCTGGATACTTAAAAAACATGCTTCACAGGTATGTTGCCTGAATTTCTAAAATGACCACGATGGATCATGCCATTTGAAATTAACAGAACCGGTGAAAATCAAAGTTTGTTAGATATGGAGCAATAGGACAGTGAATGCTCAAAATGTACAACAATGCCTAATGAGAAAATATTTGATTAGCAATCCAAGTAGATTTCATTAAGTTTTTGGAAGAATGAGCAATTCCCAGTCAGGATGAGGCTTTAATAGTGATTACCTTTGGGTAAATAATTTGTTTGGCTGGTTTGAAGTCCCCAGAAAATTTAAATCTGATCATAACAGTCCTGTCTTTTGAGCTCTTGGCAACTGTAAGAAATATGGGGTAATAAAGTACTATTCAACAAGAGTCAGGCGAACAGATATGACTTTCTGTTATAAACCGGAAGCCGAGTGGGGTTTTGCATATATAGTGCAGCTTTTAGGAGGGGTAAATTTTTAAACGTGTAATTAATATGCATGCCCTTAGATTATAGTCCCCACTTCGATTTTTGTTTCAAGTCATTAAGGAAGTCGCCAAAGTTCGCGAACTAAAGATGCTATACCAATAAGGTGTCACTTAAGATCCACGATACTTACCAAAACTGTAGAACAAAACGCCATACCGCTGGTGCGTTGCCAAGTGGCTGACATACTGGCCCAAACATGTTATTTTTAACAATGAACATGTATAATAAATATGCCTACCATGAAAATTTGTATTCTTTGTTCACTTTAATGTTCTGAACAATGTTATGGAAGAGCCATACCGATGTGATGTGGCCAACGTCAGATATTGGCTTCCAAACTATTACATTTTCATATGTTAAATGTATAAAAGGACACAATATTTAATTTTTTTTAAAATAAATTACAAATAAATTTGAGTAGTTAATACAGAAATCAATGTTTACTAGAATTTTTACACAAGCGCGCGTTTTCAATTTAGTAATTTAATTTAGTTTGTATTTTATTTTTTTATAATATTAATAATTGTCGTAGTTAAACCACAAACTTTAATGATTTCGTCATTAGTGACCTAGATAACCTCCTATAAGTATACATTTTTTACAACAATAGAAGTATTTTGGAATATTTTTCCCATTATATTATATTCCTCATTTTTAATTTCTTTTCATTAATTTCACCAATATTGGCCTGAAAAACCGATAGATACTAATTTTTCCAAAAATCTATTAAATTGAACACTTTTTTCTTCGCCATATGGGGTCCTCCATAGCGGTTTTTACAATCTTTACATTAAATTCATGATCAGCGATCTCGAAAACCTATTAATACAAATTTGGAATCACCTCTGTCCGGCCATCCTAGATCATGGTTTTTAGGTGTGTCACCCTTTTATCAACACGCTGTAGTGTAATTTCAGCGAAAAAGGTCCAACAGAGGATCTTAAAACCAAAAGGCCATACCGGATGTTCATTGCTAAATATGACATGTTTGATCCAGTTACTTGGCGACACCCCAGCGGTATGGCATATTAAAATTTTTGTTCTATAGTTTAATGTTAACAAGAATGACGAAACAACAGCGTGGGGCTATGATCCATGTACGCAGTGAAAAAATTGCACGTTTCGGTAAGTATGGTGGACCTTAAGTGACGCCATATTGGTATAGGTTAGGTTGGGTTAGATTAGGTAAGGTTAGGTCTATTGTAGTCCTCCCTATATTAAGAATTCGGTATCCAGCTTAATCGTTTTTATTATACCTATTAGCCTGGACGCCACCCCCCTTGCATAGCTCTCTGCCCTCGGTTTTTTTCTAGGTGAAACCGCACCCTTGCTAGGCCTTCGCACTCACAAAGTATGTGCTCCGTCGTATCGTCTTTTCCTGGCAAAACCTACAAAGGCTATCGTCTGTTAGGCCGATTGTGTGCATATGTTTGCTTAGCCTGCAGTGCCTCCTTAACGAGGCATTTGGCAATGCCACACATGAAGTTCTGGCCCTATCTGGCTCCCTGCTTGGCTAAATCATCAGATTTTTCATTGCCTTTTATTTCTGAATGGCCTGGCACCCAGACTATTATGACTACCTAGTATGTTGAGGGCCTTGCGACACTCCCACACCAGACTTGACGATGTCTGAAATGAGCTTATCGCTTTTAGTGCTGCTTACCGTGTCCTTCGCTTATCGGAGGAGGCCTCTGTAGTAATATGTGGCTAACATATCTTGCATTGCCCTGTACAAAAATATGTAACGGTGGTAGTCTTAGTAATACCTCCAGGGCTGCAGTCGGCGTCGTTTTTATGGCCCCGGTGATTCTTAGGCACGCTTGCCTTTGGATACCACTTAGCTGCCTCTGCGCTCCAACCTACAGTGTCCTGGGTCATCAGACTACTGATCCATAGGTTATAATTGGCTTAACGACCTGTGTTATGTTGGGATTTAATCCCCAATTCTTCCCGCACATATGGCTGCACCTTCCCAGAGCGATTTGTGTGTGGATTTCTCAGTGTGAGAATTCCATGTAAGCTTATGGTCAAAGATTATCCCTAGGTAAATGGAATTTCCACTTGTTACGTGTTTATTTTAAAGACTTTTATAAATTTATTTCTTTACTAACCTGTATCAGGGATACCAATAATAGTCCTATATTTTTGCTATTATACATCTTTAATAAATAATCATTTAATACAAAATTCTAATTAGAACATCAACATTATTCAGTAGGGCTATCTTTTCGGACGCATCCCAACTCGTGCCCACTAATCCCTTAAAAGGTACAATAGTAAAGGTCTCAATAATCTTTATACCTAACTCGTGCTCGATTGACAAATTTACCTGTTCAAATTACCATCCCATCTTGTCTAAACTCTATAGGAACAGGTATTATTGTTAAATTGGGTTTTCCTGAAGTACTTACTAGAAAGGATTTTTTTTTTCGGGTTTGATACCTAATATAACCTAACCTAACCTAACCTAAACATTTACTTTCGTTAAAACAGTATCTTGGTATAATAGTATTAATAATATGTAGGTAGTTCTAAGTTTTTTATGTGCAATATATTTAATTAATACGTTTTATAGTAGTTTTATTTTAAATAAATAACAACTGTATATGTAGGTCTTGAATATTCAATTATAATAAATAAGAATTAAAAACCGCAGTTCCGATACACCCGGGCACGAGTTGGTGTATTAATTTTCTACCTGGTTTTTGAACGGGCACGAGTTGGTCAGTGATTTTCGGGGCCAGGTAATAATAAGCACGAGTTGGGAAACGCCGATCTTTTCAGCAGTTCCATTACCTGATATAGTTGTTTTAATTAATGTTTTAATTAAAATTAAATACCTTATTCGCAACTTATTAAAAAGTAAATATAACTAATTCAACAAAATAATCCACTGTTAGAAAATCTCCTTTTATATTATTCTTTAATTTAATTTTAATTGCCAAATTAGTTGTAAAGGCACTTTAAAACTATCTATCCGTAGCAGGCCAGTTTCCGGCCGTTTATTTCATCTTCCGAACTTGGAGCCACGTGCAAGGCCACCTACCACCTTAGTTAAGTTACATTTCTTTTATCAAGCTGAAAGTTGAAAGTAATGGTTACCTGTTATACTTAACATTTCTTGTGATACGATATTTTGTTTTAGGCCTTTTTTGTCTTTTTCTCTTTTTCCTTTCTCTATTTTACATACCTACTACTCTTATTTGGTACCCAGTACGTCTATGGGTATTCATATAACGAGGAACCCCAAGTCACAAACTGAGTGTTGAGGATTAGGAACTAAGATTACATTTTTATACTTAAAATGGCAATGTGTACTTTAAGTCATCAGAGAATTTTTATGTGTAATTAATGTAATAAGTGTCAGAATTAATAAACGTACAAAAAGTTTCACTCAAATTTTAAGACGGGGTTTTTATAAATATCCTTCTTAATCTTCGAACTATTTTAATAGAAATTGTGTCATCAGTATCGGTGACAAAGTGGCGACCGTGTGGAATCGAAGAACCACGAGTAATTAGAGTGAATCCGATAAGATGGACCCGAAACTACATAGAGAGCGGGTTCATCACCGACGCGCCTTCTTGAGAAACATCCAACAGCCAATCGAATCTCAAGTCGATTTTGAGTTCCTCCAAGAAAAAATAACCAGCTGGTGGAATTCAACAAGAAAATTCAAGATCTTCTGTTATCCGATAAGAATTTTGATGAAGAAAATTTTGACGAAGAATGTCAAGGATGCGACGGAAAAACCAAATTGTGGTTGGACGCGAAGCTACAATACCAAGATAAACAGAAAACAAAGGAAAGAGAGAGGAAGGAAGACAGGAAACATAACCCAGGAAAACTTAACCTTCCAAAATTGGAACTCAGGAAGTTCAATGAGACAAATCCAAAATCATGGATCACGTTCTGGAGTCAATTCAAAAAAATTAGTGACGACGAGACCATAGCAAAAGAAGACAAATTTCAATATTTGATACCATGGAAGAAGGCTCTAAAGCGAGGAAAATTGTTGAAAGCTACCCGCCAACACCAGAGAATTATCCAAAAGTGCTTAAATTATTAAAAGACAGGTTTGCAAGTGATGACGCTTGTAAAAGTAATGTTCCATCTTTATATGACAAAATTGTTGTTAATCTTCAGGTTCTTGAGTCTCCAGGTATTCATAAAAATAAGTATGAGTGTATTTTACTCCCACTTGTAGAGTCGGCTCTCACAGACAGTACACTATTAGCTTGGAGTAGGGTTACAAGAAATGAAAAGTCAAAATTAACACAATTACTAGATTTTCTGAAACAAGAGGTAGAGGCAGAAAATAGGTGCAAATTGGCAAAAAGTTCACTTTCAGATTCAGTCCCCACTGCAGCTTGCTTGGTGTCAAAAGAAATTAAACAACCAGTCACACAACGAGACGGTAAGCATTACAAATTTATTTGTTTATTTTGTAAAAAATCTCACAGTACAATGGAGTGCGGAAAAACTAACTCATTGAGTCTCCAAGAGAAAAAAGATTTAATAAAAAAGAAGGGTGGTTGCTATATATGTTTAAAGAGAGGCCATATGGCTTCAGCATGTAAGGCATTTGTCAAATGTTTCAAATGCTCGAAGCGCCATTTAGTCATTCTTTGTCCAGAGTTACACGAAATTGATCATCTGAAGACCTGTGAACAAAAAGAAGAAATAAAAAATGATAGAAGAAAAGAAAAAATAGAGGTAGCAAGTAATTTTTCAGGTAATAGTACTACTACTATTTTACAGACCTTGGTGGTGAGGGTATCTGGAAATGGAAAAGAGAAAAAAGTAAGGGCTCTGCTTGATTCTGGATCACAGCGCACATACATCACAGCTGCTTTGGCAGACAAATTACAACTAACAACAACCGGCAGTGAGTGTTTAGAACATTCATTGTTTGGTGGTGTGCAGAAACCAGCTCAATTACACAATGTGATTATGTTTCAGGTAAGCAACCTCAGTAATACTTTTCACATTAATCTCACTGCATTGGAGCAAAATTAACTCTGGCTCCCTACCTAAAGTTCAAAATGAGAATGTCATAATTAATCTGAAAAAACACATTTCTTTGACTGATACACAAGAAAATATAACAGATATCAGTCTGCTTATTGGATCAGACTATTTAGGATCTCTTTTAAATGGAAACATTATACATCTGACAGACAACCTTGTTGCTGTGCAGACCAAGTTAGGATGAACGTTACAGGGACCTGTCCAAGGAGTATACAGTACACAGGTTTAAACTAATTTTATGACGTCATTGCAAAAACCAGATTTAGAATTTTTATGGAACATTGAAACTTTAGGGATAAAAGAACCACTTGAAGAGAACTCCCTGACTAAAATCACGGAACTATTTAAAGAAAATATTTTAGTAAACAATGAAGGGAGGTATGAAATAGGTTTGCTGTGGAAACATGGCGCAGTGCTGGAGTCCAATCATTATCAAGCACAAAAAAGGTTACTTTCCACTACAAAGAAATTACAAAATATTGACAAACTGGAAGTATATCATAAGGTGTTCACAGACTGGGAAAAAGAGGGCATTTTAGAGAAAGTGATGAATGATGAAAAAGATAACGGACATTACTTACCCCATCATGCAGTAATAAAAATAGAAAGTTCTACAACAAAAATAAGACCGGTTTTTGACGCTTCCTGCACAGATAATGGCACTAACTTTGTTGGAACCTTCAACCTTATGAAAAAATTAAATTGGCGTGAAATTGAAGAGGCTACAAATGTACTCAAGATTCAATGGAAGTTCTCAGTACAAATCGCTCCGTGGTGGGGAGGATGGTGGGAACGTTTAATACGAGTGGTAAAGGACATGTTAAAGAAAATATTAGGACATGCAACTGTGGACTGGACTGAGTTGTCCACTATTTTATGTGATTGTGAAACAGTCATAAATAGCAGACCCTTAACATATGTAGAGATGGGAGATGTCAGACCACTAACCCCTGCAAATGTTTCTCCAAAGTCTGCCATCTAACGAAACACCAGATATAGACAAAATTGATGAGAAAAACTTAAATGTAAGATACAAATACTTCCAACAATTTAGAAATGATTTCAGGAAGAGATTAAGGAACGAATATTTAGGACTACTGATAAGTACTGGAAAGGATAATCGAAAGAAGCCGAAAATTGGTGACTTAGTACTGGTGGAGACAGACTGCAGTAGACTGCATTGGCCTGTGGGCTTTGTAAAGGAGGTCTTCGAAGGAAAGGATGGATTCACAAGAGTTGCTGAGGTACATACATCAGCTGGAGATAAGGTGAGAGCATGTAAAAAATTATACCCCTTAGAACTATCTACAGTAACTCCGGAATGGCGCAAGATTTTAACATCTTCTGCACCGTTGGAAATGGAGCAAAGCAATCCATGTAATGACCAATTTGCACTTAACCCTCTGACTCTACCTCTTAATTCTACTAGATCAGGACGTTCAATAAAATTACCAGCTAGATTTTTAGATAAATTTATTGTAAGAAACTTTTTATGTGGCTATTTTCTTTATGTAAATGTACCAGAGCCGGAACTAAGTTCATGGGGTACCTATGGGTTATAAGAATATTTGTTATTTAAGTTAGGACTTATTTACCACACATTGAACTAGATTTTTCTGTTGTAGAGTAAGAACATGACATATTGTATTTTATATTAGGACCTTTTGTTTGTTAAAAAGTTTAAACAAAATTCCTGCCCAGGGAGGATGTTGAGGATTAGGAACTAAGATTACATTTTCATATTGTACTTAAAATGGCAATGTGTACTTTAAGTCATCAGAGAATTTTTATGTCAAATTAATGTAACAACTGTCAGAATTAATAAACGTACAAAAAGTTTCATTCAAATTTTAAGACGTGGTTTTTATAAAGATCCTTCTTAATCTTCGAACTATTTTAATAGAAATTGTGTCATCAGTATCGGTGACACTGAGGGACTGTGTATGCTTCCCTGTAGACACATCCAGGGATGACAGCTAAGTTGCATGTCTATATTTCAGTTACTGTCAAGCTTAATTTTATCAGCATCTAAAAAGAACAAAACAGTAAATCGTACAATTGATACCTTATTTAGATTATTAAATTTTATTACAATTAAAATTTCATGACTATTAATATTTGATCTATTAAAAAAAGTATTGTAAATCTTATGCATATATGCAAAAGGTAATGCACAATCTTATATTAGTAAGTAAACTATCTAGTAAACTGTCTCAAGATTTTATTATCATGTTATTACCCAGTTTTATACTAATTAAAGAAATATAGTAAAATAACCAGTGTAATATTTAGTCACCGAATACTCACCCTGAGATTGATAATTTATTAAATTCATTATTACTCACCTGATATCTCACCAACTCTTCAGGTACTTCATTTTTATAAGATAAACTCTTTTAGTAAGTTCTTCTGGCTTTTCTTTTTTATTTGTTTTGTTTCCTATTTGGCGCCCCAGCTAAAAAATACTTTAACACTGGGTTAGAATTTGGGTTATTCTTGGTAATTTTTTGGGTAAATATGTAGAATTTGGTGAACTCTCCGATTGTCATAAAAATTTTATGAGGGGTCTAGGACATTGTGATGAATACGAAAATAAAATTTTTCTTCCGCCGAAACACGAAGAAATAGTAAAAATAGCTAAAAATGTAGGTTCAAAGTAAACATAAACTATCACTTACCGGTTGTAAATGCGGCAATTATATTAAACTTGAGACCATTTTCGTGTTAAATAAAAATTCTTAAGATAATTTAAAACAAAAAAAAAATATAAAATTATTATTTGAAATCCTATTCTCTTATTAATTTTGTTGCACAGAATCTTTAACTTTATTGTTTATTTCAACAAACTGTCAATTTTGTTAAAACCTCTTATGGGCCAATCTGGTTAAAACTTCAAATGATGTTACAATGTTGCCAAGATTTACTTTAATTTATGTTCCTACTTATTTTTTGTTTATGTTTAATTTATCTATTGTTGTTGTTAGAATAAAACTAAGTATTGAGAGTTTTTCATTTCGGTTTTTCATATTTTATTTCAGATATTAAGGTGAGTGATGGTAATTTATCATACACTTTGATCTGTGTCATTTGGTACCCTTATAACACAATTCTGTCCCACAAACATCCTAAAGACATTCCAATGAGACAATACAAACATCCCTAAGAGGTCCCTATTTTCCTATACACATCCCAGGGACATCTCTGGCAACAGCCATGTCATCACTTGCGATGTTGCAGAAACAAGATATTACACGGAGACATTCACAAGATGATGTTGGAATGTTCCAATTTATAAAAACAGGGATTTTCAAAAGCAGTTATAAAATTTGTTTTAATAAAATGACAAAAATTTAATACGGAATTTGATACAAAGTATTTACAGAAAACATGTAAAAAACAAAACATTTTTTTAAACAACAAATTGCACTCTGCCTTAATATTCTATAGACTATAATGGTGATGGAATACTCAAGTTTCCAATAGCACCTAAATAAAGCTCTATAAGTATGTATGTATACAAAAAACACGCTCCTCCATACCTAAATTCTTATTTTTTAGTTGCACATTTATGTTCTGCCCGAATGCGTCGTTCCTTAGATCTTCGCAGCCAGTCCCCCAGTTTCTGCTCAACTTCCTTTTTATTTTTTGCATGCCCACCTTTACTTAATTGTAAGGAATGATATTTTTAACATTAATAACTATATATGTACCTATAGCAGTTAATATAGTAATTTGTACTTACCCACGTTCAGTACAAACAAATTTCATAACCGCCGGCAAAAAGATTGAATAATTGAACGAAATTTTAACACAAACTCAACTTAACCTCACTCCTACACAAAACGAATACAACACACGAATGACGAAAGAACTCTACCAATGTCGGTTTCAATAAATTATTGCGGATGGATAGAAAAGATGCTGGTTCGAATCCCGTCATGATAATCTTTTTAATTGAGAAAATTTAAGATAATTAAATTCATGTTTTAAGCATAGGTATTTAACAAAATTGCCGCGGCAGCGTGTAAAGAATTGTTAGATTGTTATTTAGGCTTTGTATGAAATGTTTGTCGAACATCCCACGTAAAACGTCTTAGGAATGTACCAAAAAGAACATCTCAGGATTGTCGTACTTAGGGTCGGGACATTGGGGCATTCTAGAGACCCTAATGGTACATCCCTGGTATATCATGTGTTATTAGGGTAAGGGAACGAATATTTTTATATTTATTTTTTTATTATTCATAAATGTATTAAATTTGGTATTGTAGCGTAGGTTAATATTTCCCACACATTTCAAGCATACATTTTATATTTTCTATATAATAAGGTACATTTTTAAATATTTATACATAATATACAAGAATAGCTATATTTTTTTAGTCTGGCAACATGGCAACATTAGTTGGTGATATTTTTACTATTTTGACATATATTTTGACATTTTGACATGTCCGAAATGAAGTCAATAATTATGGAATTTATTTATTTAAAACTATATAGGTAAATATTAAAGTTGAGGAAATTTTATTGAAAATGATGTAATTATAAATAATAATGTTTTTGGAAACCATTTGATGCTGCTAAATATAAATTAATTCTTATATTTACAACAGGTAAGCGTTAGGTTATGTTTATTTTGGGTTTAAATTTTTAGCATTTTTTACTGTTTCTAGTTATTTCCGCGTAAAAAATTTCATTTTTGTAATTATTATGGTGTCCTAGACCCCACATAAAATTTTTAATTCTACATTAATTTTACATTTTATTCCATTTTTCGTTATATTTGTAGTAATTTAAAATAAATATTGGAATAAATATTTGATATATTCATAACAATCGTTGCGTTGATTGTTATTAGTTTAAATGACATTTCACATAACTACAAAACTTCCGAAACACAATTTTCATCACATACTTAAAAACAATATACCGAGTAAAGTCCTACTGCGCATTTTACTGCACATGGAATAAAAGCAGATAGACAACGTGACTAGTTTGTTTTTTAGTGTAGATCAGAGTAATCTGTGTAACACTCTTGCCTGTGTCAGCCAATGATAATTGAGCAAACTGGTTCTGGGGTTTGCTTGCTTTAACCTCAAACAAAGTAGTAATTTTGACAATTTATCTAGGTTCAGGACCGGCTTAGGCAATTGTGATCATTGACCATCGTGCTTATATGATTATAGCAGCTTATAGTGATTTTGAACTTATTGCGAAAATTCTGTTTGTGTTATGTTTTAATTTTGGTGACAGAGATTAGGTACGATAATGAGTTGTTTAGTGAAACAGTGTAAGAGTACTAAAAGTTATTTTAGGACCATATATATTTCCTTCCGATAGTTTAGTGAAGATTTGTTATGAGAGTGAGATATTCATAAGGAAGTTTATGTTCATCACTGATAATAAACTACCATCTGTATAAACCTAGTAAACTGCTCATCTTACAATTCTAGTAGTAGTAGCGGAAAAAAGGAAACCGGTATATCATTTTACATAGTAAAAAAAACATAGTTATTTTGTAAAAACTATGTATGCAAATGAATACTCAGTGGTGTGTAAACTATGGTTAAAGAAGATTTCAGTGCCTAATTTGTAAATTTTTATTTATAATTTTAAGATGGATTTCAGATTAGGTAACCTTGAAAATTTGCTTCCAAACCTTATTATTAACGTGGCAGGAAGAATAAAGCCTAACTTAGGAAGAAATATATTTTCTAAACACGAAGAACATTCATTTATTTTAATTAAGCAGATTTTAAGCTGTTATTGTAAAATTAGATTAAATAATTTGGCAAAGCAGTTTACAGCTTTAGGACAAACTGATTTAATTAGGAAACAGCTTAGCAAATTAATTTTTTTTTGGCACAAGTAGAAATTAACAAGAACTAGTTAAGATTAAAAATGGAAATAGAAAAAATGTTCATTATACTTTTTAATTATATAGCTGTCCTATGTTAAAATTAATTAATAATTACGCACGCAAGTTGCATTTATTATAGTTGGTATACTTGTCATTAGTTGTCAACTTGATATTACATTATGGTTACTTCAATAGTTGGTCTAGTCTTGACACTATTTAATAAATCAAAACAAAATGTAACTTTAATATGTCAATCTGACGATGATTTTGATTGAAACAGCTGTCATTACCTTAAAAATATTAAATGTTGTCAAGTTTAATAAACTTTTAAAAAGCAAACATGTTGATTAAGTTACCTATTCCGTTTTTATTAACAATTTTTCTAACACTCATTAAATAATTAACTGGTAGTAAAATCATATATTATTTTATTATGTATTTGGATTGGATTTAATTCTTTTGGGTATTAATTTAAATTATTTAAAAACACTAAACACAACCCTTCCTTTAATTGTACTTTTTTATTTAGAATAAATATATAATTCCTATTTTTAACAAACACTTAATTAATTTTACTTAATTAATTTTATACTACATGTAATTAAATTTTGTGGTTCCCTATTATTTTCCTCTTTAATTAATAAATAGTTTTTCGCTATTTTTTGGAAGTAAAAATTTAAACATAAAAATTTTAATTTGGATCCTTCTGGGCCAAGCCGGTACTTAAAGGTAGTCTAGTATGGCGGCGCCCTATATTCCGGCTGTCGGACCTCTCTCTTGCGCGGTATATTGTTTTTAAGTATGTGCTTTTCATCAATACTTAGAGAGCTTAAGGGTTCGTTTAACTAGTTCTATACCGTGACGTCAGGAATACATTTTAAAGTTTTATTTTCTGAATTTTTTGGTGATAAGTGACTACATAATTCATTATTTTAGTAGATGATTAAGTGATTTCGTTGTATATATTACTTTGTTTTATTTAAATACAAATTAGTCTATATATAGAGTAAAAACATTTAACAACTTAATATTTTGCTAATAGTTATAGGGTAGGTAGGGAGAGAGAGAAAGAGAAATATGCTTTATTGTCAACCAAAATTTAACAATTTTTATGGACAAAGCTAAATAAAAATAACCTAATATCTAAATATCAATTATTGAAAAATAGTAAAACCCCAGGTCTCGATTGTATTTCAGCAGAAGCTATAAAGTTGGTAATAAACATAAATCCCAACTAGATTCTAAGAGTTTTAAATAGCCTACTTACTGCACAAGAAATTCCTAAGTCATGAAAGCTAGCCAAACTAATCCTGATTCCCAAAGGGCAAAAGGGGGATGACCAAGATATAAAATATAGGCCAATTTGTCTGATTAATGCGGTGAGCAAATTATTTGAGCTGTTAATAAGGAAGAGGCTTGAAGAGGAAGGTGGACTATCGCATAAACAATATGGGTTCAGAAAAGCTCATAGAATTAAAAAAAAAGTAGTAGAAAGTGGTGTGTATTGATAACTTTAGACGTCAAAAATGCGTTTAACAGTGTTCTATGGAGTCAGATATTAAGGGAATTAAAATCTAAATATGTATCAAGATATCTGATAAATATTATATCAAACTATTTTAAAGATAGAGAAATAGAAGTAAGCAAAGGTGATTGTCTTAGCATGCAAGCCGGTGTCCCCCAAGGCTCGGTACTAGGACCTCCATTATGGAATATCTTCTATGATGGAGTTTTAAGATTGAAACTCACAGAAGGGACGGATCAAATTGGTTTCGCCGATGATATTGGAATTATTACACAAGCAAATAACCTTGTCCAGTTACTATACCGTACAAGGAAATCCTTTGAAATTACAAGATTATGGATGGAAGAACGGGGTCTGAAGCAGTACATAAAAGCAGTACATAAAACCGAAGCGGTAATTTTAAAAGGACTAAGAGATATAAAGCAGGTGAGATTTAATCTTGGAGAATTCGAAATGAACACAGCTAAATCAGTGAACTATCTAGGAATATGGCTTAAAAGGGGAAATTCTAAGAAACACTTTCAGATAACTGTGACTAAAGCTAAACAAAAAATAGTAAATCTCACAAGAATCATGCCTTATATAGCAGGCCCGGAAAGTAAAAAAAGAGAGGCACTCTGTGGGGTAGTACATTCAATAATTTTGTATGGAGCCCCAATTTAATACGACTCAATGAAATATACAAGATATCGCTGTAAACTGAAAAAAATATAAAGAAAGATGTTAATAAGGGTTACAAGAGCTTTTAAGACGGTTTCAACAAAATCGCTGCAGGTAATAGCAGGCATCCCACCCATCTACCTATTAGCAGAGGAGAAGAAAAAGTACTACGAACTAGAGACAAAGTACCTAAAATAATAACGAAAAACCTTATACAAAGTAAAAAGATAGAAAAATGGCAGAGAAAATGGGAGGAAAATACAAAAGTAGGACAGTAGACAAAGACACTTATACCAAATATTAAGGTCTGGAATGAGTGATACACCAGAACACACCCATTTTCAGTGCCCAAGGTGGGACAGTTTATGTAAAGAGGCGGTAGATATATTAGGGGAAAACCTAACAAAGGTTAATTTGATAAATATAATGACACAAAACAAGACAAAGTGGGACATCGTACAAGGATCAATTCAAAAAATCATGAAACAAAAGGAAACTGACCAGAGGCACCAGTAAAGCGAAGGGTAAGAGTAGACACCGCCATTCTGATGATACGCAAGGCAGCAGTCCCGGAATGGTGTGGAATGCAGAGGGGGTTTAGTCGGATTAGCGCCCGACACTGTCAAACGCGCAGAGGAAAGCGTTTTTCGCCAAGCGGTTTCCCCTCGACAAAAAAAATAAAATAAAAAATCAATCAACAATAATTGATCGGTCACAATAAAAATCAATTAAATAAATAAATAAATACAAACAAACAAAAATGAAAAATAATGGTACATACGATTTATTAGCGTTAGGGTTCGACAGTGTCCTGTTGGGTTCACGGTCGACAATCCTTAGGAGTGGGTGTCTACCTTCCCGTTAAAACAAAATTGTATACCACCTTTGGTTTGGGGGTTATAAGGTATAACTATATTTATTGTTTGTTAGTAAATATTTATATATTGTAATATTTAAATATTCGATAATAGTATAATAAGCATAATATTGAAACACTTGTAAGGACTTTGAACACAATTTATTTACAAATTGTAAGAATACAAGAATTCAGCTGGTTACAAATTACTAACTGTCACTTTTTACTTTTAAACTTCACAAAAGCTGAATGAATCCTAACTCCACTACCGCGAATGACCCGCTTTATATATCAAAATACTTGACATCTCGATTTTTCTCGAAATAACTATTTACTAAAATCCAAATATTACTAGAATGTTTCCTGTTGCTCGTGAGTTGTAGTACCTTTTCATCCGGTCACTGGAGAGTTGTAGTTTGTGGCGCACCAGTTCATGAATATTTTCGATCTTCTGAAGATCTGTGACGTATTCTTCACCGGTCGCTATTTCACCAGGTTTGCTCCCATATATCAAGTCGCAAGGTATTTTACTTTCTCTACCAAAGAGGACTATCGCGGATGTCTGACTTGTAGATTCATTGACAGCCGATCGGATAGCCATTAAAAATAGCGAAATATGTTTATCCCAATCTTTCTGATGTTCTAAGACCACTTTCGATAAATAATTTGCAATGGTTCGGTTCATTCCTTCAACCATTCCATCAGACTGTGGATGCATCGCTGTAGTTCTAGTTTTATGGATACTTAATCGTTTGCAGACTTCTTAAAATAGCTTGCTTTTAAAATTTCTTCCCTGATCTGCGTGCTGCTCCAACGGTACCCCAAAACGGCTAATGAACTCGTTGACCAGAATATCGGCCAAGGTAGAGGCTTCTTGGTTGGTAACAGGGTAGGCTTCCACCCATTTAGAAAAATAGTCCATCACAACGAAGATGTATTTATTTCCAACCTCACTGGTTGGTAGTGGCCCCAACACATCTACGGCGATTCTTTCGAATGGACTTCCGACAAGGTATTGCTGCATCTCTGCTTTAGGTTTACGATTAGGTTCATTGCTAGCAGCACACGTCGTGCATTTGCAGCACCAATCTTTAACATCGTTGGAGCAATTAATAAAATCTATCTCGTACTTTTTGCAAGTTGTTTTAAAATTTTCGACACCGTACTTCTTGGGACCACAATTTGTTTCTTGATTTCTGAGCCGTCAGGGTTTTCAACTATTCTTTTAAGAAGCCCTCCGTCTAAAGTCAAAGAATTCCAGTGGGCCCAATATGATTTTAAGACCGGAGAGGACGATGATACCTCTCGCCATAGGGGACGCTGATCCGTTCTTTTCCATTCCAAAATCTTCCTAATAACGTGATCGTTGTTTTGTTCCTCCTCCATTCTGGAGCACAAGTCGTCTGTCACCACTTTTATTAGAGCGAGCTTCTCGTTTTGTTCGAGTCGACTGCAATTTGTGCAATTAGGTGGGCATGGCCTTCGAGAAAGTGCATCGGCGTTACGGTGCTTAGTTCCAGGTCTATGTTCGATTTCAAAATCGTATTCCTGGAGTTTTTCCAACCATCTTGCCATCTGCCCCTGTGGATTTCTAAAGCTCAGTAGCCACTTTAAACTGGCGTGGTCTGTTCTAATTAGGAATCTTTTGTCATACAAGTATTTGTAGAAATGTTCCACAGACTTCACAACTGCGAGGGGTTCACGTCTCGTTACGCAATAGTTTCTTTCGGCTTTTGATAATGTCTTGCTAAAATATCCTAGAACTCTTTCTTTTTCGTCTTGAAGTTATGACAAATCGTAGGTAATATGAGCAAAAACCCAGGAAGCTGCGAAGTTGATGCTTATCAGAAGGGACCGGCCACTCTTGAACGACTTGAATCTTGGCGGGGTCTACAGTAACGCCATTCTTGCTTACAACATGTCCCAAATAACTGACCTGTCTCTGGAGCAAGTTACATTTCTTAACATTCAATGTTAGATTGGCCTTTTTCAGTCGTCGAAAAACTTCTTCTAGGTTAACCAAATGTTCCTTAAAATCCTTACCCATTATAATAATTTCATCTAAGTACCAAACAAGATTCCCAGGATAAACCTTGAAGAATAGTTTCCATCAACCTTTCAAAGGTAGCAGGAGCATTGCATAAGCCAAATGGAAGAACAGTAAATTGCCACAAACCTGATCCACTAGTGAAGGCGGTCTTCTCTTTGTCAGAAGGATCCATTTCAACCTGCCAGTATCCGCTCTTTAAGTCTAACGTAGAGAAAAGGGTAGATCCACCTAAGGCGTCGAGGGCATCGTCAATCCTCGGAAGGGGATAATTATCCTTCTTCGTAACCTCATTCAACTTCCTATAGTCAACGCAAAACCGCATTGATCCGTTTTTTTTTCCTTACTAATACAACGGGAGAAGCCCACGGACTATTGGAGGGTTCAACTATTCCATCCCGAATTATTTCTTGGAGGGCCTTGTTCGCTTCTTCCTTTTTAACTTGAGGCAATCGTCGGGGTACCTGACGAATCGGACGTGCATCGCCATTCTCAATCTTGTGCTTGACTATGTCGGTCCCTTCCAGTTTACTTCCAGAACCGAAGACAGGTTTATAGCGGTAGATTAAGTCTCTTACCTGCTTCTTTTCTATCTTTGACAAAGATGGGTCTAACCTAGTCATTAATTGTTCTATGTCGTTGGTTCTGTCTGATTCAAAGGCTCCTACCTGGTGAATCACGGCTATTACCGGTTCCAAGGTTCCGATTTCGGTGTTCTTTCGCAGAAGAATTGGATGATCATTCATGTTAATGATTCGGATTGGTACCTCTTTGGCTGATCTAAAAAGAGCTTTTCCGACCAGAAGTCCTCTTCCCAATATCTGATCATGGTTCTTGGGTTCTACCATAGCTGGGGTTCCATCCGGCTCTACTTTCTCTAGTCGTGCCGTTACAACACATTCGCACGTTGCTGGAAGCTCGATGTCGTCACTCGATAGTTTCAACGGGGCGATAGCTTCATGTTTTCGATGTAGAAGCAATTCTTCCTTTTCCGTATGAAGTATCCGTCGTCCCAAATCCAAGCGAAAACAACAGTTGTGCATTACGTCCATACCCAGGATAGCATCTTGATCGATATCAGCCACCAATATCGAATGAGAAAGACAAGTTGAACCAAACTGTAGAGACACGTTCACCTCTCCGTAGACTTTGGCAGGTTCCCCAGTAGCGGTGCGCAGTCTCCAACTGGTAGGCTACAACTTCCTAGCCACGACAACTGTCGGCCGTACCACAGTTTTTGTAGCTCCAGTATCCACCAGCATGTTGTATCTCTTTCTGTTAATCAGGGCTTTGACGTATAAGCTGCGTGCTTGGTGTTTTAATATTGCTATCTTGACCGTAGGAAGGGCTTTGCAATGGTTTGGGGTCGTTGTCGCAGAAGACGTCTCCTTGCGTGGACATGAGTTTTTCACGTGCCCTAGTTCTCCACAATTCCAACATCGTATAGTTCGCCGTCTCCTTGTGGGTAATAATTTCATTAGCCTTTCCACTAACCCATCGACGTCGCTGGCGGGTGCTATCACGTTGTTGTCATTAGCAGTAATCTCCCTTATTCGTACAACTTCCCGTGATGCTTCCGTTGTCGCTTCGAATTCAAGTGCAATGGTTAATGCGTCGACAAGGTCTTTTGGTCGGGTCAACCGCACAGCTCTTTGTAACTCCGGGTCCCTAAGACCATCGGTAAAGATTTGGACTGCTAGACACTACAGGAACTCTTCTGCTGCTGTCGGATAAGCAAATCGAACCATTCTAGTTACATCTGCCTCGAACTCCTGGATAGATTCTCCACTCTTCTGTTTACGGTTCTTCAGCTGTGTTCGGTACACGGGTTGTAGATGGGTCTGACCATACCTCATCTCCAGGAGATGTATTAGTAGTTCGAAGTTGTCAGCTTCGTCGGGCTTAAGGGAATGCAAGACATATTGAATGTAAATTAAGCTGATATTGAAACCACAATATGACTATTCTCAATTATATATTTTATTATCTATTGACAATGACAATAGACTACTACTTTTATATAATTTTAAAAAACATTATTTTAAGATGAGTTGATATTGTTCTCAACACTCTTCCTCAAAATCAACTCTTCCTTTACAATTATCAAATAACCCTAATTATTTTACAAAATAAGTAAACAATTTAAAATTAAGAGGTTTAGTAAATAGATCTGCTAATTGACATTTTGTATTTATATAATTAATTTTAATAACACCTTCCTGTTTTATGATTAAGGAATTCGAAGATGCATTTTAAAAAATTTATTTATTTACTATTTGACAATATATTATACTTTTAACAATACTCTTCAAAATTTTATATTAAATATCAAACTAAAGATAAATGATGAATGAATGAAAAAAGTTTTTTTAAATTAAACAAAACAAACAAAAAGGTTATTGCGTTTTAACTTAAACATTTCTTATTCTTCTAAGACTGTATCTTCTAAGACTGTAACTCCTCCCTCCTTAGAAAGAAGCGAATTCTTGAGCTTCTCCAATCTTATCTTCTTAAACTATCCATCTTCCTTCTTCCATGTTACTTTTTAAAAGTTCTTAATTTTTCACTTACAAAAGTTCATAAATTTACTTAAATTAAATGTTCAAACTAAATTGTCTTTACTTAGAAAATGTCTTTAGCACTATTGAAAATGTTTTGCAATTTATTAAAAATTACATAGACCGTCATATCTGCAGTGAGTAAAGGGTGGGTTAAATCATTGGATTGGATTAAAGAAATAAAGGATTGATACATTTTTTAAATATTGGCATTTTAAAATTAAATATTATTTCATAATGAATTATTTTTCTAGCTCAAATTTTATTTTAGAATGATAATTCAAAATCACATTTCAATTGCTTCCTACAAATAAACTAAAAATAAAATTTATGCAAAGTATTTATTTTTATAAAATATAGTAACTTAAATTTTCTTGAAGATAACATAAACTGTTTAATATAATAATTGTTTATAAATTTAAAAATATAAATATGTTTGAAATTAATTAAATATATTTATTCATATAAAGATTGAGCTTTCAAATTTATTATAATATAATTTATTCTATATTTGATTCGTTAGATTCCGAATCAACCAAATTATTATTATTATTATTATTTTTGTCTCATTCAAATGCGTGATGTATTTATTTTTAGTTTGAGGATTTTCAATTTCAATTTTACCATTTTCTAATATTCTCGTTAAAATATATGGACCATCAAATTTATTCTTTTGTTTTCCTTTTCTATTTTCTAATTTTCTGTATACTGTTGAACCAAGTGGAGGGTTTCTATTTATTCTATTCTGATTAATTTTATCAATTACTTTTTGTTTTTGTTTTAACGATTTTTCTTTAACTGCTGAATATAATGCTTGAGTATTTTCTTTATGGGAATTAACAAATTGTGTGTAAGCCGCTGATGGCAATATTGACAAGGGATCTTTACTAACAGTATGTCCTGACACTAACTCAAAAGGGGTTAATCCGGTTGTCGAATGAATTGTACTGTTATAAGCAATAATTGCATATGGCATTAAAGAATTTATATCACTATTATTATCTTTTTCTTTTAAAATTCTAATATGTTCCGTAATTGTTGAATGAAATCTTTCTACAGGGGAATTTGACTCATGATGATACGGTGTGGTAAAATGTATTTTAATATTATGAGCTTTTAATAATTCTTTTAATATATCATTTTTAAACTCTCCGCCGTTATCCGCTACTATTTGTTCTGGTATACCGAAATATGTAAAAAATTGTACCAATTGTTGGCAAGCTGACACAGCAGTGCCAAAATAAGGTAATGCTTGGCCGTACTTTGAAAATTTATCTAATATAGTTAAAAATTTATGATTTCCATTTTTATAAGTGTCAATATGTATTATTTCAAACGGTTTAGAGGGTGTATTAGTTAAAATTAATGGTTTAGCAATTGGTTTTCTATTATATTTAGTTTTTTGACAAATTTCACAATCATTAATATATTTAGTTGCATCTTTTTTCATTGATTTCCAATAATAATTATTTTTTTAAAATTGAATAGTTTCATTAATTCCTCTATGATTTGTTTTTCCTTCATGTTTATATTTTATTAATTCAATTCTTTCATCTGGCATAACATTATTAATTAACTTAGTACATTCTATTAATTTTAATTTAGTAAAATATTTTTTCCATACTTCTTGAAATGTATTTCTTAATTCGGGAGATAAAAAATAAATATATAATGTATTTTTACATGCATTTTCATTTAAAAATTTAATTATTATTTTCGGATCATCTGGTAAAGTTACTATAATAATTTTATTTCCATCAAAGGTTTCTAAATTTCTCTTAAAATATGGGGAATACGGAGATTTCTTTACTATAATTTGATAAGGTTTGTTATTTATAATTTCATCTAGAATATTAAAGCATTGGTCTGGTGATGACTCGTTACTATGTGCTGTTTCAGTATCAGAATTTTCTAAAGGTATATCATTTATCTGAATATTTTCATTATTATTTTTATTATTATTTAATTCTTGCAATTCATCAAACTCTCTTAAAAATTTATTTATGTCAAAATCAATATCACCTACAATATTAATTCGCGATGCCGTCTCAAACGTATTTAATTCAATTCTACTTAAAGTTGCAGATCCCCTATTATTTTTTTCAGGTTTATAAATACTTGAGTACTCAAATTCTTCTAATTTACAATTATCAATGGGCTTATTTTTAACATTATTGCATTTTATATTATTATTTAACATTTCTTCATCATCTTGGGTTTCATTTTGTTTTTCTTTGGAATTCACTTGATGAGTGAATAATTCTTTATGTTTGAAATTTGGGGAAGAATTATTTTGATTTTTGAAATAGTTATTGGAACTACAATTATTGTTATTACTGTTAGTTCTACGAGAATTACTGGAAGATGTCATGGACGTATCCATGGGTTCTGGTCTTTGAATATTACTTGGACGAAATGATTGAAATTGGGGTATGAAATTATTATTTCTCGGATTGAAATTTGTTTTGGAGTTTTGATTAAAATTAGGATTAAAATTAGATCTGAAATTAGGATTGTTCGATTGCGGATTAAAGAAGGGTCGGGATTTGAATTTCATCATATTTCTAAAATTATTTGTAGGTCTATTATAATATTGTTGTCGATTATTTGAATAATTTAAATTATTATTATAATTAGAAGATCTTTGCATTTGTTCATTTCTATTATAAATATTATAATTACTATAATTGTCATGATAATTATTAATAGTTCTATTAAAATTATTACTTCTATGATAATTATTATTATTATGATTGCGAAAATTATTTATATTATTATTGTTATTATTGTTTGAATTATTTTGATGTGTAAAATAATTATTGGAGTGACGATTATTACTTCGGGAGTTATTAGAAGAAATGTCCATTGGTTCTGGACTTGGAATATTATCTGAACGATTTGATTGGAATTGGGCATTTGGGAAATTAGGTCTGAAATTTTGCCTGAAATTAGGATTATTAGACTGAGTTTTAAAAGATGATGGGAAATAAAATTTGAAAAATTAGTGGGACTTGAATTAAAATTTGTTTGACCGTTACTGGTATAACTACTATAATTGTTATTATTTCCATTAAAATTATTATTTCTATTAAAATTGTTATTATAATTATTATTATTTCTATTTAAATTATTATTTTGATTGCGAGAATTATTTCTGTTATTGTTATTATTTGCATTATTTTTAAAATATAAAAAATAATTTTCTTATTTGCATTATTTTTAAAATATAAAAAATTTTCTTCCTCTTTAACAAAAGCCATTGCCTGTTCTATTGAATCAGGATTTTTAAGTCTTACAACTAACTGCATATGATAATTCAATCCATTTATGAATGTTTTCAGACACAAATCATCGTATTGTTGAATTTTTAATAGTTTTAATTCTCTACTATCATCACTTAAATTAATTTTTGAAAATAACAGACTACGCGAATCTTGAATTCTTAATCCAAAATCTAGTGGACTTTTATTACGATTTGGTTTTAATGAAATTATGTCTTGTACTAAACAATCTATGGATCTTTGATCAGAAAATGTTACTAATAATGCATCTTTAACTTTTAACCAAGTATCTAATTCTGTGCGAGAAGCAATCAAATCTGCAGCCCTATCAGTTAATTTACTTAATATTGTATCAAATAAACAAATATTTATTGGTGCATTAACATTAGTTCTATCTTTATGGTTATTTAAAAAATTTTCACAACATCTAATAAATCTATTAATTTGTTTGGGGTTACCATCAAATGGAGGAATATTATCTGCTTGGTATCTTATTAATTGATAATTTGGTTGAGCCATTTCGTTATTTATATCTAAATTACTAATTTGTTCAATTAAATTATTAACAATTTCTGTCATTTAATAAAATGTATCAAGGTAAAATATAAGGTAAAAAAAATATGGATGGTATAATAGGATGTACTCACATAAACTTAATCTTCTTCGGAACTTCTTCGAATTCTCGTTGCCAATAAGAGTGGACAAGGTTGATCCTCTCTCTAGCGGGAAAGTTTCTACTTCTTTCTTCTTACTTCTTTCTTCTTACTCCATTCTTCTTACTTCTCTCTTCTTATTTCTTTCTTCTTTATTCGTATTATTTATTGCTAATAAGAGTGGACAAGGCTGATCCCTCTCTAGCTATTATAACTTTACTTAAAAATTTTTATATCTTCTTATTTTAACAACATTAATTTCTTCTTCCAACGTAGGTCCTCCAACAAACCATTAAAATGGACGTAAACGAAATTTTGTTCATCTACTTTGGAAAATAATTTTAATTTCTTCTTTATTTGACTGTCTCTTCTTTTAACATCGTTGACTGCGCCATTTATGATTAAGGAATTCGAAGATGCTTTTTAAAAAAATTATTTATTTACTATTTGACAATATATTATACTTTTAACAATAATCTTCAAAATTTTATATTAAATATCAAACTAAAGATGAATGGTGAATGAATGAATTTTATAACGCAAAATCTGATTATTTATAATATTCCTAATCTTGTTTACTACATTGAAACTAATAAAAACAATGAGAAATCTTGTAAACAAAATCATTAAGTCTTTTTATTAAGTAAACTAAAAAAGGTTTTTTAAATTAAACAAAACAAACAAAAACGTTATTGCGTTTTAACTTAAACATTTCTTATTCTTCTAAGACTGTAACTCCTGTACTTTTTGTTTTATAAAATTAAATTTTATGTCCATATGCTTAAGTTTCTTTCGATCGCAATTATGTACTGACCTAATTGTACTTTGGTTATCCTCATAAATAGTTATATTAGTATCAACTCCGAATTCTAGCAATAATTTTTTTTATCCAGCATGCTTCTACAGCAGGTTCACACAAAGCTACAAATTCTGCTTCTGTTGTACTCAGAGCAACTGTTGATTGTTTCTTAGATCTCCAGACAATTATGTTATTATACACTTTAAAAACATAACCTGATGTAGATTTTCTGTCAATATCTCTAGCCCAATCGGCATCAGCAAAACCTAACAATGGTAAACTTTCATTATTTTTAGCAAACACTAATTTATAATTTATGGTTCCCTTAATATATCTTAAAATTCGTTTTAATGAAGACCATAAAATTTCACTAGGCTGTGATTGATATCTAGCAAGATAGTAAACCGAAGTAGCTAAATCTGGTCTTGTTCCTATAGTAGCATACATTAAAGATCCTATCAGAGATCTGCAATATTTTTCATATTTCATATTTATTCAGAATTTAACTTAAAATTTTGATCCATAGGGAGTTTGGTGCTCTTACAATTTTCCATTCCAAACTTCTTTAAAACATTTCTTAAATATTTAGATTAACTAATTGAAATTCCCAAAGAATTCCTTTCAATTTCGATTCCCAAATAAGTTAAATGATTATCCCCCAAATCTTTCATTTTAAATTTTGAAGATTTAATATTTATTATTTCCTGCAAATTTGATCCTAAAATGGGCAAATCATCAACATAAAGTAGAATATAAGTTTTCTCTTTGATGTATAAACAATAATCATTTTCTGATCGTATAAAACCAAATTTTGTAATTGTTTCATGAAATAACTCATACCAATACTTTGGAGACTTTTTAAGTCCATATAAAGATTTTTCTAATTTTAAAACAAAACCTTCTTTTACGCGTATACCTTGAGGTTTTAAAAAGTCATCTTCATCTATTCTACCGTAGAGAAAGGCCCCTTTTACATCCATTTGATGAATATAATAGTCCCTGTGAGCTGCAATTGACAAAACTATTCGTAGCGTTTGGAGTCTTAAAACGGGTGAGTATACATCCTCAAAAACATCGGTTTGTTGAAATCCACGAGCAACTAGTCTAGCTTTATAAATTTCCTTATTATTTACATTCTTCTTTGTGAATATCCATTTTGTATCAATTAATTTTTCCTTTTCTGGTTTCGTAACAATCCTCCAAGTTTTATTTTCTTCTAAAACCACGATTTCCTCTTTAATTGCATTAAACCATTCTTCTTTATCATTTCTAAATTCAATTTCGTTATAGTTTGCTGGATTTTCATAATTCAGATATTCTCCTGCCATCAATGCAAACAAAACTTCTTCGTCATTATCACTACTGAAATTTATTACATAATCATCTAGCCATTTTGGTCTGGTTATTTGTCTTTTTCCACATTTTGTTTCTTGAGAAGTTCCTGGTTGACAAGTGTCAATTTCTTCTATGATTGCTTCATCTAAACTATTATTACTGTCACCTGAATTGTTTAAATTTGTTAAGTCCTTTACAAGTTCTAATTTATTTGGATTACATTTCTTGCAATCACCACCTTCTCACTGTTTTCATCCCACAATCTATAACCTGCAGAACCATATCCTACCATAATCAATTTCTTACCTTTTGGCTCTAACTTTGTCCTTAATTCTTTTGGAATGTGGTTGTAAGCTATGCTCCCAAAAACTCTTAAATTTGATATATTTGGTTTCTTTCCAGTCCACAATTCAGCAGGTGTAACATTTTTCCCAGCAGTTGGACTACGATTTGTGACATATGAGGAGAAACACATCGCTTCTCCCCAAAACTCATATTTCATGTTAGATGCAATCAGCATTGTTCTTGCTTTATCAACTAAGGTCCTGTTCATCCTTTCCGCAACCCCATTCATTTCTGGATTATATGCTACTGTGTGCTCTAAAGAAATACCGTTATTGTAACAAAATTCTTGAAATTTATGAGAAACATATTCACCCCCATTGTCAGCCCTAAGTTTAAGTAAATTACTATTAAAATGCTTAGTTGAAAAGTTATAAAAAATTTTAAATAACAAAAATCATAACAAAATGAGTGAAATCGTCTATAAATGTTACAAAATATTTGTAATTATCCCATGTAGGTGGGTTAAAAGGTCCACAAACATCGGTATGAACTATTTCAAGAGATTTAGTTGCCCTATGTCCAGTTTTCTTAAATGGCAACCTTGTACTTTTTCCCAAGGCGCAGCTCTCGCATAATATATTCCTGATTTTAGTATTATTTATTCCTTCAACCAGATTATTATTAATTAACAATTTGATATTATTAAAACACAAGTGTCCTAAACGCCTGTGCCATAACAATAAATCATTATCATTATTTGTTAAAGAGTAATTACAATTTAATCTATTATCCACCTCCATTTCTACAGAATATAATGAACCCTTTATGTTACCAATCATAATAATGTTACCTTTATTATTAAAAACTTTTACTTTACCCTCTGCAAAATTTAATGTAAGACCATTGCCTTCCATTTTAGAAACTGACAACAAGTTTTGTCTAAGCTCTGGAACATAAAATACATTTACAATTGTACAGTTATTAGATTTATTTCCTACAAAACATTTAACTTTTAAAGTACCTACACCAATCGCTTCTAAAACAATGCCATTTTTGGCAGCAGATATTTTTCTAGGTTTCTTTAACTCTATATAATCATAAAACAAATCTTTATTATTTACTAAATGATCTGAACACCCTAAATCTATACACCAAACTAATTTCCTTACATCATTTTTATTTTCGCAATAAAATGCTTCTTCCTTAACTTCACATATAAATACTGTGTCTTCATCATTTTCAGCTACAAATGACTGATTTCCAATTCCTCTGTCTTGACCTCTTCTAATACCTCGATCTTTTCCGAAACCTTGATTTCGTTCTAAATTTGGACCTCTTTTTGAAGCTGGATGTGATCTCGTTTCTTGATGATTATCTCTATTTCCAAAATTTTGCATTATACCTCTATGTATAAACTGTCTTCTTTCTTGAAAACCATTTTGTCGGCATTCAAACTTTTTATGGCCTGGTTTGCCGCATGTATAACACAAAAATGCAAAATTTTCTGCCTTGGATTTGAGTTCACTAAATCTTTTCCTTTTTTCTTCTTCTCCGAGTAGCCTATCTTTTACAAATTCATACTTCAGTGTTTCTACTGTTTCCAATGCTGTTATCAGTGGATCATAAGATTTGGGCATAGACAACAGTATGTAATTTATTTTTTCTTCTTCGGGTACCTCACTGTTTGAATCTTTCAGTTGATTAAAAATACTTTCCAACTGTATGAAATGTTCCATTAGTGGATATTTTTCATTATATTTTATTTCAGCTAACTTTCTTCTTAGAAATAGTTTACTACGCGTACCTTTCTTTTCAAAACTTTCTTCCAAGCTTTTCATCATTTCATAAGCGGCATTTTTATTTTTAATATATTCTAAATGACTGTCTGCTATGCAACTTACTAAGATCGCTTGAGCCTTAGCTTCTTTTAATTGATTTTCTTCTTTTAAGCAAAAATCACTCTCTTGAATTGCCTTTTCTACTCCATTTTCCTTTAGTGTACTTTTAATCCTAAAAGACCACGCACTGAAGTTTTCGCCTTTGAAAGGCACGATATTATATACGTTAAACTTATTCATTTTTATTCCTTATCTTTTTTTATTATGCTTCTGGGCCCATAACCCTATTGAATGTAAATTAATCTGATGTTGAAACCACAATATGACTATTCTCAATTATATATTTTATTATCTATTGACAGTGACAATAGACTACTACTTTTATATAATTTTAAAAAACATTATTTTAAGATGAGTTGATATTGTTCTTAACAAGACATTCAAAGCATCGCCACGCAACGCTATGGTTAGCGATATTGCCTTCTCCCTGGATGACCATCCGTTCGCCCTGGCCGCCGCGTCGAATTGCTTTACGTAGCCCCCGTCTCCGGGTCTTTAAAATTTAAGGAATGGTTCACTGTTAAATGTTTGAATCCCTCTTTTTCCAAACAATTGTAAGCCTTCATTAACATACAAAGAAACAAGAAAATATGATGAATATACGTTTCAAACTAAAATATTAGCTTTATTTAACTTTAAACGTGTACATATGTTTTAGAGAAATTACTGACATTAATACAAATTAATGACAACTATCAATTAGTATCAAAATAAAACAAAATACATTTAATGAGATCACTACAATCACCCTGCCTTTTTATTTTCTACATTACGTAGTCTTCCAAACAAACGGGTGGTTGCTTGATGCGTGATGAACGGCGTGGTCCATCTGGCGCATCAATCGATTGATCATCTTGAAGTTGCTGCGGGTTATCATTGTTTTGATCACTAATGTTCTAATCGCTAGCAATTTCGAATACCTCATCATCGTCATTTATTGGTGGTAAAAGCGCCAATTGTCTGTTGGATACAGTCGTTTCACGGCCATCTTTTAGTTTAACTTGTGAGTAAAAAGGATTTCCATGTAAGAGCTCAGCTTCTTCCACCAACGGGTCGTATTTGGATGTTCTCACATTTCTTTTAACAAGTACGGGCCCAGGAGTCATGAGCCATGTTGGTCTTGATTCTCCGTTAGCTGTTCTTCGTGGATGCTCAAACATTCGTTCATGCGGTGTTTGATTGGTACTTGTGCAAAGGAGGGAACGGATGGAATGCAGAGCAACACTGAGAACTTTTTCCCAGTTGTCAATAGTCATTTTATGCGCGTGCAGGCAAAGTTGAATGGTACGCCACAAAGTTCCATTAAGACGTTCAACTTGCCCATTGCCTTGTGGATTGTATGGTGTTGTTCTGCTAGTAGCTACACCGACACTCGATAGATATTTTCGAACGACTTCTGAAATGAATGCTGTGCCACGATCTGAATGTACATAAAGTGGAAATCCGAATGTGTTGAATAGATCTCTTAAACATGTTATTACGGTGTTGGTTGTTAGGTCTTTACACGGGTAAGCAAATGGAAATCTGGAATATTCGTCAATTATTGTTAGCATATATTTATTGTGTGTTCGTGAAGGTAAAGGACCCTTGAAGTCAATGTTAACTCTGTCAAATGGAGCCATGGCTTTAATAAGATGTCCCGAAGTCTTGGCAAATCGAGGTTTAATTCCTGCACACACTGGACAAGAAGCAGTCATTGCTTTTATATTCTCAACAGAGTAAGGCAAATTTTTAGATCGTATCCAATAAATCATTCTAGTAACACCAGGATGGCAAAGATTATCATGTAGTTTATACAGTTTGTTAGATGTTATATGGTTGCAAATTCTAGATAAAGCATCGGCCACAGTTTTGTCTTTTCCGGGACGATAAACAATTTCGTATTTGTAGCTTGAAAGTTCCAGCTGCCACCGTTCGATTTTCTCATTTTTAATTTTACTGGTATGGGTTTGATTAAACATGAAAGATACGGATTTTGGATCAGTTATGAGTATGAAATGTCACCCCATTAAGAAATGTCGCCATTTTCTTAGAGCTTCAACGATAGCGGCAGCTTCTTTTTCAATTGACGAATGGCGACGCTCAGGTTCCGAAAGTGATCTAGAGAAGAAAGCCACTGGACGTCCACTTTGTGAAAGAGTAGCTGCTAGAGCGTTTTCAGATGCATCAGTCTCTACAGTAAAGATTTCATCATCTTTGATGGTTCTCAAGGTAGCTTTAGCAATATGATCTTTCATAGAAACAAAACTATTTATGGCCTCTTGGTTTAGAAGGGAAGGTTGAATTTACGAGTGGCTTGATTTTTTCCAAAAAGTTTTCAATCCATTTTGAATAGTGGACAAACATTCCTAAAGCTCTCTTTAAAGAAGGGCCGTCCGATGGTGAAGGCAATTGTATCAGCGGTTCTAAACGACTTTTATCAGGTTTAATTTGTCCGTCACATATCGTATAGCCAAGGAGATTAATAATTGAGGATGATAATATACATTTTTGTTTATTTAAAGTCAAGTTATACTTCTTTACCGAATCCATAAACTTTTGTAAGTTTTCGTCATGTTCTTCTTTAGTTTTACCACAAATTGTGACGTCATCTAGATATGAAAATGTTCCTTTAAGATTTTCTGTATTAATTATATATTGGTGTTCTTTGAAACGCTGAGACTCCGTTTGTAACCCCAAATGGTATTCTGGTAAATTCATACAAGGCTCCACAAGCTTCAAACGCTGTATACTTACGGTCTGATTTCAGTATTGGAACTTGATGATATGCTTCTTTTAGATCAATTTGACTAAATACTTTGTGCTTGGATACATTGAAAATGATTGTTTCGATATTTGGTAACGGATATGCATCAAGTTCTGTAAATTTGTTGATTGTACGAGAGTAATCTATTACCAGACGTTTTCTGTGAGAAGTTCCTCCCGTAACAAGAACTTGCGCACGCCATGGAGATGAACTTGGTTGAATCACGCCGTCTTTAAGCAATTTGTCAATTTCTTCTTTAATGAATGTTTTATCTTGTACGGAATATTTTCTCGATTTTATCTGAATAGGTCTGATATCTGGCGTAAAGTTAGTAAAAAGAGAAGCAGGTGGCACGGAAGCTCCCATCACACATATTTGCAATGTCTCTTTATCGCCTCCAAAATTAAATTCTAATTTCTTGTGGTTTCTAAGTATATCATGACCTATTATAAGGTCCGCACATAGATTGTTTACAATAAGCAATTGAATGTTTTTATAAATATGTTTGTTAATTTCTAAAGTAGCATTGCATGCTCCTTCCACGAAAGATATGTAATTTAAGGATGCTAGAGTTATAGCTCTTCTATATGGTATTTTAACTAGTTTCATATCTTCAAATAATCTTTTATTTATGAAGCTAATAGAGCTGCCTGTATCAACTAATGCTTCAGCTCGTATTCCATTCAAGTAAATTGATAAAGTAGCTTTATGAAGGCCATCTGGAGAAGCAGCACTTATATATGACGAAAATGCTGAAGTCGTTTCTTCGTTCGAGTATGATTGATTTTCTATAGCATTCGCGGAATCTTTACTTCTGCAAACTTTAGCAAAATGTCCTTTTTTGAACATATTTGACATACTGAATTAAAAGCAGGACACTTAATTCTCTGGTGTAAAGTCTTACTTCCACAAAAGAAACATTGTTTACGAGGTTTGAAAGATGCAGCTAAATGTTCAGATTCATGAGTATTAGGTGATACAGAACTATATGAATTTCCACGTTTCAAGTCTAGATGTTCTCGAGATGTTACAGCATTGATAGTTACTGGCTGAAAGAATGTAGATGAGTGTTGTTCGGCCATTTCAAGAGAGAGAGCTTGATTAAAAGCTTCATCAAAAGAAAGAGTTAAATTTTCTAATAGTCGTTGTCGGATCTTTTGACATGACAGTCCTGCTATCAAAGCGTCTCGAATGTGGTCATTTTTGTTTTTCTCTGCTGTTACAGACTTGAATTCACAATCGTGTGCAAGTAATTTCAGATTCTTCACAAACTCAGAGATATATTCGCCCGGTAATTGTTTACGAACAGATAAAGCGTAACGAGCATATATTTCGTTTTTCGGTTTAACATATATTTTATTAAGATTTTGGATTGCTACATCATAGCTTTCACAGTCCCGAATCAGTATATATACATTAAGTGATAAATGATTCATGAGAATCTTCTTCTTTAATTCATCGGTGACATTGTTAGAGAATTCTTCCAACAGAAAATTTTCAAAAGTACTTATCCAATGTTCCCACTTGATATCAGCATCTTTAGTTTGAGGTTCTGTGTCGAAACGCTCGGGTTGTAAGTATCTTGCTGAAAAATGCGTGGTGTTCGCTTTATTTTCCGTAGACATTTTCCTTTACTTTTCTTGATACATTAAAGTTAAATAAATTGATGAATATACGTTTCAAACTAAAATATTAGCTTTATTTAACTTTAAACGTGTACATATGTTTTAGAGAAATTACTGACATTAATACAAATTAATGACAACTATCAATTAGTATCAAAATAAAACAAAATACATTTTATGAGATCACTACAAAATAATAATACATTAAGTAAAGAAAATATTTAGCAACGCTAACCTTCCAGCAGTCAGAAATTATTGTTGTTCCTGGCAGAATCCAATTTTTTATAATACCAAGCAAGGTTGCAGTATCTCTCGATTCCACTGGCACCAAAAAATAGCGACCGCTTCCTCGCTCGATGCTACCAAACACCCATTGTCCTTCAACACGATGGCCACGATGGTACTTCCTTCTTCCAAATTTGGACTCGTCAATCTCGACTATTTTCCCTTCACCACCTAATTTTTTCATTTGTTTTTTCATAAAGGCCAACTCAACAACTTCACTACAAAACGAAGCCCAGTCCACTGCCGTCGGCTGCGAAATATCTGTTTCGCATCGAATCAACTCCAAACTGCAATTTCGCGCCCACAAATGCATAAACATGAAAATCTGCAAAAGTGTGAGTTGCGAGCGGTCGAAAAAAGTATTTCGCCGTATTGTTTCCGACAAATTACATGGACCTACTTTTTTTTATTAATAGAACACTTCGCGTTGCACCTCCATCGAAACTTGTCCCGACAAACAAATTTGCTTAGCACCATCACGTGGCCCCTGCCACACTTCTTTTCGCCTTCTTTGGCAATCAATCCATGGCTCATCAAGAAACGAATGAGCCATATACCATCGTCTTCTTCAGATAACCGCGCTAAGTATATTAATACTAGACATTTTACCAAAAAATCACTAACAATATGTAAACCGTAACAGTTCAAACAACTAACTAGCTGTCAGAAATTTCGTAACAATTGACATGTAATTAAGGAAATGTCTCCTCAGCCGTCATAATGTGTTATTGAATCGCCAGGGTACAAGTGTAATTTTTATAATTGTATAAATAAAGTTAAATCTCCACGGCGCGCGGGTAATTTTTATAATTGTAGAGGGATTTTACGTATATTTTCAAAAACTTGTATAAAACATCAACTGACGGCTAAAATAGAATGTGGTAGTAGACACACCTAAAACCAATTTGGCAACGTCGGATTGTCATCTCGCTTCTATCATAAGCCTTGTTTCCAATAATCATTTTTGCAATAGTCAGCGATATTATCGACTGTCTCAAGGTCATAAACTGAAATAACACAATCTGATTGGTTGTGAATAATTCATGAAAGTATGTTGAAACACACGTATATACTGTCAGAGGAAAATAACAAACATGGCAGTCAAAGCAAGAGTGTAATTTCAAAATTTGTGAGTTAATTTTTAGATAGAAATAAGTGTTTCCGAAAAAAATGTTGTACAGAAAACTGATCAGTGGATGTTAAAGAGTATATAAGCAAAGTTTAAAGCAAATCACATTACTGTAAGTTCACATAGTAAGGGTTAGTACCATAAATTTCATTAAGTCATCTTCGAGAGAAGAATTAACCCGATTGTATAAGAAGTTACATGAAAAAAGGTGTAAGGCATCCCAAAACATCTGGTTTAACCAAGAATGTCTCAAGAAAAATGTAATACCAAAATATGTAAATATAAAATGTAAAACTCAATCAAAGGAAGCACAAAAAGTAATTAAAAAGGCCCAACAAATGTGGATTAAAGAGGAAAGTAGAAAGTGGTTCGAAATAAGAGATTCTCTAGAACTGTTTATTCAGAATTAACATTCAATGCATTCTGTAGAATTTGACTGCCTTAATGACAAAATTAGAGAACAGGTCAGTATTTTGAAACATGAAAAATATCAAAAACAGATAAAAAAATTAGAAAAATTAATGAATGCCCAACACAAAACACATTATACACAACATAATGACACAGTAAATACTCACGTACTAGTGCATTTTGCTCCTCGGTATGTTAATCTATCAGACACCATTTTTTCAAATAATGAAAATAAATTTTTAGATAAAGGTTTAAAATATTGCATACCTCCCAAATTTACAAATAGTATAATAGAAATTTAAGCTACAGATTCTGAAATAGCTTTAAGAACTAATAAAAATAATTTCATTTATAAAAAAATGCAAATAGCAAATCTTATTAGACATAAAACCAGATAAATTCAAAAGTCAAAGTCAAATTATTAAAAATGACATTTTAGCTTTAAAATCAATCAAAAATAAAGTAGATCAAAATAACCTAATCATTACAAAATCAGCTAAAGGTATCTCAACCTTAGACAAGGAAAGAGAGAGGACTGCGCATTCGAATCAATTTGTGTAACCCATTTACCACCAAACTAATGACGGTCAATATTGACATAGGCGTATCATACGATTTTTCTTAGACGATTATTAAATAATCATTTTCATTATTTCGTATTACAAATCTAATTTAAAAAAGTCTTTGAATTTATACTGCTCCAAAAAAAAAGAACAATCATTTTAAAACATATTTATTTAATAAATATTACAATTTTAATGTATTTTTTCTATTTTAAATGTATGTTTTTGTTCCACGCCACTGCAAAACTATTACATCTATGAGAAAATAGTAACAATTAATTGAAAAATTATCTTTAAAACTGAATGAAAACAATGTTCAAAATGTATGTACAATTAATTTAAGTTATCGTACATAACATATGTAATTTAGTTAAACATCTATGACCTGAAAGCTGTAATATTAATAAAAATAAATTTCAAGGAAATAGTTGTAAAATACTTCCTACCTATGAAATAAAATTCCTTGCTCTTTTTTAGCACTCTGACTATTGCACTTATAAGCTACACAATTAACCATTTTAAAATGTCTATTCAGTTTATTAAAAAAGGTGAAAATTAATAAAAAACTAAAAAAATACAATTCGACGTTCCAAATTTGTTTGCCACCAAACGTTTGAAAATTGGCTTCACTCTCACGCATAAGGTTTTCATTGCCATGCGCTGTCCTCTCTCTTTCCTAGTCTAAGATCTCAACAGTAATTAAAAAAAAAGAAGATTATAAATCTAAAGTGAATGATTTCATAATGTCAAGTAATGTCAAAATTCTAAAAAACGATCCAACTTAAAAATTTTCAAACCAAATAAAAGAACATGTAAATAATTCAAATTATATATTTAATGAATGTGATAAAAAATACCTAATTAATAAAAATCCTCAATGTCCAGAATTATATGGAACTATTAAATTACATAAAGAGTCAAAACCGATTAGACCTGTAGTTTCGTATGTTAACACTCCTAATACTAAGGTAGCTAAAAAATTAAATACTATTCTAAATAATTATGGTTACACATCTAAATATTCAGTACAAAATTCATCAGATTTGATAAATAAATTAAATAAATGTAATTTACAAAATAATACTAAATTAGTAACGTTTGATGTAAACTAATATGTTCTCTAAAATACCTCCTAAAGAATATATAGTTCTAGTTAAAAAGCTATTAGTCAAAGAAATATCCATTAAGGTATAATATCAGATATAATTGACCTATTTAATGTATGCATTAGCCAAAATTATTTTACTTTTGATAAGAAAGTATATATTCAAAATGAAGGTCTTCCAATGGAAAGTCCCATTTCTCCAATTTTAGCAAATATATTTATGAATAATTTAGAAAGCAAAATCTTTAATTTTAGTTATAAAAACAATATTGTATTTTGGTATAGATATGTTGATGATGTGTTAGCAGGATTTGTAGGTAGCGAACGACAGCTAGATATATTTTTTAATTATATAAATACCTTGCATCCTAAAATTAATTTTACTTTAGAAGTTGAAGAAAATAATTCAATTAATTTTCTAGATTTGAGAATTGAAAAAGTTAATAATTCATTAAACTATTCAATATACAGAAAACCAACACAAACAGATGTAACCATACCATATCATTCAAATCATCCTATATCACATAAATTAGCAGCTTATAATTCTATGATACATAGAGCATTTTCAATTCCAATGAACAAAAATAATTTTAATAAAGAAATTGGGATTATAAAACAAATAGCAATATCTAATGGCTATCCAATAGATTTGATAAATAAATTAATTAATAAGAAAGAACAGAAAGTGTCACTACAACTAATATTCCCTCAACAACCTAAAGAAATTAAAAGTTATGGAAATATTTCTAATACAATTTCAGAAAAATATCTTCGGCAACATCTGCAATAATTTCATTCAAATCACACAATAATGTTGGTACAAAATTGTTAAATGTAAAAACAAAATTACCTAAATTAAAAAAATCTGGTGTTTACAAAATTAATTGTCCAAAATGTAATGCTGTATATATAGGTCAAACACAAAGAAATTTTGAAATAAGATTCAATGAACATTTAAGAGCATATAGATTACAACAACTAGATAAGTCAAACTATGCAAAACACGTTCTGGAACATCCACATTTACTCATACACACCAATGACATTCAAATATTACGCACCTGTGATAAAAAACAAAATTTAGATTTCCTCGAAGAACTTGAAATCAAAAGACATCTAGCAGATCAACAATATAAAGTAGTTAATGAACAAATAAATCTTGGAAGTTCACCACTATTAAACTGTTTACTTTGATTGAGTCTTCAGTTTATACATAGATAAGACGTAATTATAACACAAATATATTAAGTTATTGTAAAGATCAGCAGGATATAGTTTTTTCCTGGTTTTTCTATATCCATGCACAGACTTGAAAATCTTACTTAGTGCCGGTACTAGTGCCTTTTTACCCTTCTGCTGTAGGGCCGCATATATACCTCCTCCCCCGGTGATTTAAAGGGATGAAACTTATCCAAGGCCCATCTTATTTTATCTGGTAGAGTGATGGCAGTGGCGATTTGCCAGTCTTCCCGACTGGGTCTGCCTACTTCCTGAAGATTGCTGGATCCCTCCTGCCGATTAAGATAGTAGTAGTTCCTGGAAAGTGTGCCTTTATCAACAACTTTAACCTTTCCTGAGCCGTACCTGCATAGTTCCCGTCCGTTTTCTCCAGCAAACTTACCTTGTTATTGAAGTCCACCTTGGCCAGGACCTTGTGGTCTCTGAAATTTCCTTATAGAACCTTCTCTGTGAGTCCCTTTTGGCCTTCCGGATCTCCTTATTATAGTGCGTGAGCTTACTCCTGTAAAGGTCCCAGTTTAGGTTGAGCTTGGCTTAATTAAATAGCCTTCTTACCTTGATTCTTAATTCCATGAGGTAATTATTCCACCAAACTGTGTTCCTTTAGTATTGCCTTGTTCGTTCTGGGCAGTTTTCTCGATATGCATGTGCCTAAGGTTCCTGCAGGAGGGCCACATCTATGCCTTCTTTTTCAAACCATCGACATAGCATGGCACTGGCAGCTTTGGCATGTTAAAGGTTAGCCTGCAAGAACCTAACGTTGTCCTCTAAGTTGAACTGAAGGAATCCTCTGGGGGCTCTGTGTTCCTGGTTGGCTCCAGCCTCCCCCCTGACCGGTGACAGTCTTTTGAGGGAGCTCACGGTACTTTGCTGGTATTTCTCTGAGGTAGTTGCTTTCGCTACCTGGTTGTGCCAGTGGAGGTTCCTGATTTTGTGACCTTGTTCTCCACTGCATCTTTGGACTTGGGCCTCTGCTCCTTGACCTTGAACTTAATTCGGCTAATTCCATAGTAGGGGCTCATATTGCCTTTTAATCTCCTTCAAGGATTTTTCATCCAGGGAGAAAGTCCACATCTGAACCTTTCCATCGGGGTATTTTCCCAAATGTTCCAGAGCGATGTCTTTAGCTTCCTGTTACCAACCCTCAGCCTAATCAATACTAGTCGTCTCTTGGACGCTTGTTGCTTTTATTTGAAATTCTTTCATGTGAATCCCACGAGTAGCTAGGGAAATATTTGTCCACCTCCTCAGAACCCCGCATGAGAAGGTAAGACTGGGGTGCAAGGGGGTTAGGTTAGGGTTAGGTTAGGTTAGGTTAGGTTAGGTTAGGGTTACTCATCCAGTACGGCAGGTACCTTCACACTTTCACTTGGGGAGTTGGTCCGCGGTGACAGCTTTCGCAAAGGCTTTTAAGGAGTTTAACGTCCTCTCACTCTACCTATGGCTGCCACTAATCATGAGCTCCGCCTCCTTACCGTTCCCCTATCCGCCACCCGGAGAAGCGTGTTATGAGTTTCTAAAAATTTACTTGTACGTAGCAAGTTTCTTGGGCCACGATCTTTTTAATAAGACACCATATTTTAGACTTTTTATTTATACACAAAATGATTATGACATGGATTATGTGGTTATTTCATTTTGTTTATAACGTTATTCAAAAATAGTTATTTTGGTAAACGAATAAGTAAAATAGGTACTGTAAGATAATTAATAGATTTAAAAATTTTCAGGTGAAAGGAAAAGATGGACGCTATTTTTTGGCAGGCATCATTTCATGGGGTATTGGCTGCGCCGAAGCCAACCTTCCCGGCGTATGTACCAGAATTTCTAAATTCGTACCATGGATTTTGAAAGTCGTTACTTGAAAAACATCCTCTTACCAATAACATTATTTGACACAAACAGATAAATGAAAATATTTGTAATGCAAAGCAATATAATATGTGATGTCAACTAAAACATTCCATTATTTATATTTCAAAACTTATTATTGTATATTAAAGGAAATTATTTTTGTTTATAATAAATAAATAATATCAATTTAATAAATACTCTTAGGATATTAATTTTTTTGTATATGATATTGTAAAATTTGTATATGTTGTAAAGATTTAGAAACATAAATAATTGTATATTTTTCAGAATAATTTCACATAACCATCGAACGTTATAGTTAGCAATATACCTATTGATTTATTTGTGATATTTATTTAATTTATATAATAGTTTGTAATAACAACAACCCCTATTTTTAATCCGATATTGTCTCTAAGATGTACTTTAAGTTTATCCTAGATCTAACTAAAAATTTTTATATCTGTGGGCTGAACTTTATATCAATAGATCGTTTACTCGAAATTATTGAAATGTTCTTTTCATCTCTTTATACTTATGTTTACTTTTTTTAGATACACTTGGTATAAAATTCTCCCTATTTGTTAATATGCAGTAATTAATAAATTATTTTGGTTTCATTTCTCGCTTTTTGTGATTGCGATGCATCTACATCTACTCCAAATACACTACATACAAAAAATTAACTAAAGAAACTAATAGTGAATGTACATTATAAACAAAAATCAAGCTAGACTTTGAAGATACTAGATAGATTCATTTTATACACTATTAAAAAAGTTATAAAGTCAGAAGTAATACCTGTTTTTTACACCTACTAGAGCAAAGAACCTTACCACGTGAGTACGATAAAGGTATATGAAGTTATAGAAGTTAAAAAAACTAATTTACCACCAATAAAAATCTTAAAAGAAAATTAAAAAGAAATAATGTCCCAGATTATACAATAGTTGCGGGGAAATGGGAGAGTTCGAACCCTACAAAGCCGCGGATCCGGATTAAATATTTCTAGTCAGGCTTCAGCAAGGCCTAAACATTCTCTTCCCTTCTCTAAGGAGAATATTTCAAACCAGCATCGCGCGCTTAGATGGGTCCCCGAAGAATTAAAAAAAACCGACGTTGTCTTCATTCCCAGGGCTGGGTGAGAGACTAGGTAAACAAAAGCGAAATCCTTCAGACCCATTAGTCTCACAACGGAATGGATCATTATTAGCGCAATGGGGCTTTCATAATGTTTAGGGACAATGGATACTGGAAAGGGCTTGGTGAAGGCTACACAACAACAGCACAAAAGACAAACAGAGCTTCCGCCCCTGGCTAACAAAGCTGTCCCAAAAGCAAATCAAGTAAGAAAGGAAAACAAGTACAAGGTTGTCATTTCGCTAAGGGGCAGTGGTGCAACGAACAAGTAGAATTTCCTCCAGGAAGCAAATAGATTGCTCCCGCATGGTAAAAACGTCAGGAGCATGTGTTCTCATTTATTTATTTATTTATTGCCCAACAGAAAAAATCCATTTATAGGACAACATAATTAGATTACAAAAAACTAAAAACAAAAATGTTATAACAATACTAAAAAGATAGAAAAAATTGCATACATATACAGAGAATAGAAGTAATACAATACTCTAAGTATACCTTAATGTTAATAGCTAATACAAATATAAAAAAAAGAATTTTAAAAGTAAATGAAATAACACCAAATGAAGTAGTGGCATGTTATGCAAGTAATAAGTTCAAATAAAAGTTTTGATAGGATTTAGCCAGTAGACTAGTTAAAGAATGGAAATTTATGTCATAATCATATGAAAGTTGGTTATAGTTCTTACAAATTCTAAACATAGGTGAATTAAATAGGATATTGGTTCTTGCAGTGTCAGTATAAAATAGATTATATTGTCGTGAGTTAACTCTGGGAACCAAAAATTTAAGTTGATGTAGCAAATTTGGTGCGTCGATACCATTATGCTGTAGCTTATATAGAAAAGTTAAATCCCCATTTATACGTCTATTTTCCAAAAAATCAATATTAAATCGATGCACCAATATAGCTTGATCAATTCCTCTTTCAGGATAGACTCCATCTATTCTACTAGCCAGAAATTTAAGAAACCTACTGTACCCTGTATTTTCTAAAAAACTTGACACTTTGCTCCGGCAGCTGTTCGTCTGTAGGCACTATGGGTAACTGGTATTTCAAAAAAATTTCAAAGCAAATATAAGTTAAACCTTTATATTTTCTTTTTGTTGAGCGCCACTTCAATTTTTTAGAATGATGTAGATCTAAGGAAACTGAAGTAACCTTATTAGGTATTCACAAATTTAACATTCCATAATCTCATAAATGAAACTCAAAACTTCTATAAACCTGTTTATTACAAGGTCTAACTGTACATACATCTGTTAAGAATGAGAGGTGATAAAGAAAACAATTTTTAAGTTTACATGTCCCAAATACCTTTTGTAAATAAAAAATGAGTGCAATTCTTATAATAGTGATTCCTAAACTGTCATTCGAACTCTAAAATGTGGAAGACCGAAGAAATATAATGCCTATTCTATTTTATTAATTAACTAAAATTTATATTATGAGAATCAATACCATAAAAAATTATACATTGTTTCAGCCATGTTGAAGTTAATAATCTTATATAATATTAATCCTAAAATGTGAAAGTCAATACCATGGTCAAAAGAAAAAAACACACTCTACTTGGACTAAATTGAGGTAGTAATGTCTATATGCCCTCAAGTAACGTTACTTTTGGTGTACACTATATAGTTAACTCAAATAACAACATAAATCTTATTTATAGAGAAAATGATGATAATAAAATTTTGAAAAAATATAACTTAGAAAACCTGTGTTAGAGTTCCATCTGCTTCTCAGATCCAACTCCAACTACTTGACGTAACTAATTAAATCTTCTGAACATGTAGACTACAAATTTCCCCTCATCCCCAAACTTAAACTAATATTCTGGACAAATGAACATGTGAAGGTAGTATGAAGTGGTGTATGACAGCTGATATATAATCGGTATGGTTTACAGTCCTGTCTAGAGGCTGCCTAAACTTAGGAAAGTGCTAGATGGGGCTCCTGCCCTGTCCTGGGACCCTATCATGAAAAGAAACGTAGGTTTCAGTCCTGATTTAAAAATGGTTAAAATTTGCTTATAAAAAAAGTAACAACTCACCTTCTAATAAGGGATTACAATCTTTCCTAGAGACTTGTTTTCCGCCACTGAGAATACTCAAAAAATCGTAATGGACCCTGTTGCCAGCATGTTAATACAAAAAAATCCTAGCCAAAAAAATTAAATCATAAACGTGTTCGAAATGAAGGTACAACGTTTTCTGAAGAAATGAAAACCTAACTCACCTTCGTAAAAGCGAATACTCTAGCTCGAAGATCAATATTTCACAGCCACTACCACATGGGCGGCTGCTTATGCCTGAACGGGCATATGGTCCCCCTCGTACTGGAGTAAAGGAGCCCTTGCCAAATCCGGCTATCCAAAGGACCGAAATCCAAAACACCAGACTAAAGGAATTCATTCTGAGTGAACTCCTCTTAAAAAGGCACGCTTCGTTAAAAAAAACTCTGTCACTCGAGTCGTCCGGCATATTCTCAAGCTCTTTCTTTTTCTTTTCTCTTGGCCAATCGGTAACCTCAAAACCCTAGCAGCCGTCAAATTAGTTTCACAACCAATCGTGAGACAGAATACAAAATGTATGTCGACCGTATACCACAGATCACAGATTTATAATGCCAACCTCAAAAGGAACTAAAGTAACTATAATATTGGCTGTAGTCTCATATAATATTTATTAGTGGCTGTAGTATATACTTCCGAAAAGAAGAATATCAGCTGATGCACGCAGACTTAAATGTAAACAAAACTCTAATAAATTATTTAAGACAAAACGGTCAACATTGAATGTGATTTTCTCCTGTGAAACAGTTACAAAATACAAAACAGAAATCCTGTAATTAAGTAACACTGTATTTCAAAGGTAAATCTTAACATGACTATAAGACAAAGGTACTATTTTGATTGGATTCACTAAAAAGATAGGTAACAAAATTAAAATATGAAATTTTTAAATGCTACACTACGTTGAACTTTTTCAAGAGAATCAACGTAAATTTGGTAGTGAGGGCTCCAAACTATAGATGCATATTCTAATTTGGATCTAACCAGCATAAAATATAATGATTTCAATGCAGCAAAATTCATAAATGTTCGACAATTTCTAATTATGAACCCTAAAGACCTGGTAACCAGTGATATGTTCAACAAATTTTAATTCGGAATCAAATGTTACACCGAGATCACGTATCTGAGTTGTTCTACTTAAATCGAAGTTATTGATTTTATAATTATATGTAATTGGCTGTTGTTTTCTACTAAATGTGCAAACCTTACATTTGGCGGGATTAAGAAATAGTTTATTATTTTCACACCATCCAATAATTTTATTTAATTTTAACTGGAGAAGCAAACAATCATCCTCTGTATTAACCACTTTGTATATTTTCAAATCATCCGCAAAAAGTAGGTGTTGTGTGTGTAATAAGCTAGAGAGATCGTTTATAAATAGTAGAAAAAGCAAGGGTCCCAAATTGGATCCTTGTGGTACACCGGATGTTTGACAGTAAATTCTTGATGAATGGCCGTTATAAGCAACAAATTGCATTCTGTTATCTAAATAAGACGTAATTAATTTAGTAAGAGAGCTGCTGAAGCCAAAGTTACTCAGTTTTTGTATTAGTACGGTATGATTAATTTTATCAAAAGCCTTTGTAAAATCAGTGTATATCACATCAACTTTTTTCTTATCGTCAATTGCCTCAGCAATGTATTGTGTAATTTCGACTAGATTGGAAGCTGTAGATCTTCGATGCATGAAACCGTGTTGTGCTGAAGAAAAAGAATTATTTAATTGATTATAGATTTGATTATACATCGACGTCTCCAATACTTTGGTAAAGTTATTTAAAATTGATATAGGCCTATAATTATCTATTTTCCCGCTTTCTCCACTTTTCAGAACTGGACAGATCCTTGCCAGTTTCCAAATATCTGGAAATGTAGATTTTCGAATAATAAGATTAAAAATTGTATGTAATGGTTTTACAAATACTTGGGCACAGTCTCTTATAAAAAAACTAGGAAGTTTGTCACTTCCAGATGTAAATTTATTCGAAAGCTTGTTCATTGCAGTCAGAATATCTTCCTCAGACAGTTGAGAAATAGTACAAAGTGGACTGTTAATGATATTAGGATAAGCAGATGCAGGTTGTGTACGAACGTAAACACTCTCAAAATAATCTGCAAATCCCTCCACAACAGAACTTGGCTCATCAAAAATGTTACCATCAAAAGATACTTTTCCTGGAATTCTAGTACTACCTTTCTTTTTTGAATATATGACCAAAAATATTTTGGGTCAGTAAGTAAACTGTCTTCAACAGAATGTAAATAAGTATTGTATGCTTGTTTTATTTGAACTTTAATGATTTTTCTTATTCTTGAAAATTCGTTGTAATAGTACTGAGAATTAAATCTGACATAGCGATTATGGTAAAATTCTTTCATTTTAACATTACGAATTATTGTTGGAGTATACCAAGTTGGATATTTTCTATTAGATGGCTTATATTTTGGAACATATTTGTCTAAAATGTGATAAATTTTTTGATAAAATACTTCACATATTTTATTTACATCCTCAATTTTATTCAGAAATGTCCAGTTAATATAGGATAAAGCATTGTAGAGACCGGGAAAAAATGCCTTTTTAAAATTGTACGACTGAGAATGAGGATTGTTTTTAAAATTATCAGAACCTGAATACGCAACAGTAAGCGTAACATTCAAAGAAGGATGATATGCATCCTCTCTATTAATAAGAGGTGAATAATCTCGGGTTGTGATTGACTTAAGGCTTTCGGTAACAATAACAAGATCCAATATCCTATCTGACAAATTCTTTACAGAGTTAGATTGAACACCATCAATGAAATCTAAAAAATTCGAAATAACTCTGCAACGAAAATCATCAAGATTCTTTAATATATAACTAGAGGCGTTAAAATCGCCCAAAATAATAACATTTCTTTGACAAATTATGACCTGACCAAGTTGATCTAAAAACTGCTCATATTCATTATTAGAAGTTTGCGGAGATATATAAAGTACATAAATAATAATTGAATGATGTGACATGTTGAATTTTACTCCTATCAATTCAATATTAACAAATTGATCATAAAAATAGTCAAGATTTATAGTTTCCACTGTATATTCATTCTTGTAAGCTAATAACACCCCCCCACCTTTTGACTTTTTCGATCTTAATAGGTTACGATCCTTACGATAAACACTATAGCTGGATGGGAAAAGTTCAGAACTTAAGACATCATTAGTTAACCAGGTTTCCGCTAAACCAATGAAATCGTAATCCATCACAGACACTGAAGAATAAAGTTCGTTTACCTTAGTATTGAGTCCTCTCACATTCTGGAAGTAACAAGCGTAGGATTTTCTGTTGGGTTTCATTAGTTTTCCTGAGTTACAATTTTAGGACTTCCTTTGATATATTTTATTTTTAAATTTTTCTCACCTCTCTTTAAACGTTCATCTAATTCTTTTTTAACTTTTTTATAAACTTCTATTTGCTTGGGTGTATGATCCAAAGAGATGTTAATACCAGAGAATGCTTTATTGGATTTTAGTTTATATGCATTTCGAAGAAATAGGTGTGGTTCACTCTCATTAGACAACGTTAGTTTAATAGGTCTAGGCCTATTTTTGGTTGCATCAAACTTCCCCAGTCTAACAGGTTTTGGTACAGTAACAGTACTAGGAGAAACAATTTCCAAAATATGTCGAATACGATCATTATCTGCAGAAAGCTGGTCAGCCATCGGCACGTTATTATTCTCCACAACTCCGAAAATAATAACATTTTTTCTCCGTGCTTGTCTATCTTGGATCTCTTGAATAATGTCTTCGAGATCAACGCTAAGCGAAGGAGGAGTTTTTATATTCTTTTTCTCAGCTTGTAAATTTAAAATTGACGATTTTAAATCATCAATACTATTCCCCAGCTTCGTACAATCTCTACAAGTGAATTTTATGCAAGCTTTACTGCTCTTAATAGACTTAAGGTCGGTGGAAGTCAGGTCTACACATGAATAATAAAACTGATTTTTGCAGATTGCACAGATAACAAACTTAACGTCTTCTCCAGCCTTACTACAACAATGACACAATATCTGCGATGGCATAATTTTGAACAGTTAATATAAATACTTATTCTGACTCGAGATTTACCGTGGTGGAATAGCGTTCAGCTACTATAGCAAAAAACTGCAAGAACAACTTTTTGACTAATGAATCGAAACAACAGAGCTTACCAAACTATCTTGAAAGTCTTCTAATATGCCACAAATTTTTACTCACATATGCTTACTGAAGGAGCTGAGTACCTAATATACACACTGGTAATGGTTATACAATTTAAATTAAGATAAAACCCTTCACTTTCACAAGACTATTGATGAGCATCAAAAATACACGACTACGTATTGAAACAATTCCACTACTATGGAGAACGTAGGGGTTCAAAAGAGCTATGATTTTGGTAAATACTTTACAGTCTTCCAATAAGAAATATTTTTCATCTTCATAGTAGCAGAATTAAATGCAGAGCGGGACAACTCAGGAAGCCCCGTCCTCATAGCATGACACTAGTTCAGGAATGCGCAAATCCCTTAGAAAGACTGGCCTCAAGACGAGACGTAAACCTACTCTGGGTACCGGGACATAGTGGTATGGAACCTTCTTACCACACCTATGAGGCTTACAGACAACTTAGATAAGACATCTTTGGCGTGCGAAGAATCAATGAAAAAGACTTACATACCTTTCCTACAAAAGACGTCATGGCTTTTATACGAAGGTCGAGACGTTCCGGAGAGCCACCGAACGAGTGATGATGCAGAGGGAGGAGAACCTGAGGTATGGCGAAAAGGGCCCTAGGGGCCTATTTTCCAGGCATCAGCCACCCCGCCCACTACATTCATTTATTCATGCAATAGTTAGAGTTGGATTTATCAATTAAATTGAGATACAATAAGTTCACAACAAGCAGTTAGTAACTTTTTGTGTGCAACTAAGAAATAAGTAACAACCATAACTTAATTAACTTTTGTTCTTCAGCAAAGATGAATCAAGATAATCAATTAGAAAACCACTACAGGGAGATTTCTTTGGGTTCAGGATGACTAGTAGGTGTCTTCAAGGCGGGGTTTTGTTCCCGCTACTTAAACCACTTTTGGTCGATTCTCTTTTTAGCAGGTTTCCCTGGCGGAGGTGGATTGTCATTGCTATACCAAAATTCTGGTCAAAATAAATAAAGGTCTGAACTTTCTTATATCCAATAGACAGGTCATATTGTATACAAAGAGGCAGATCTATGTCAACTTCTATACAATTTTTGTGATTTCTTTTACAAATTGATGGATAATTTTCGTCAAACCAATTTGCGGGCGAGGTATAATATTTGGGTATTATACTGAATAGAAAGCTTACCTAAAACTATCATTTAAAAGAACCATATGTTTACGCCATTGTCCGATTATTAAAATTTCGTGCTCGTCGATGTGGAATCTGGTATCCCAATATATTCCTATCCCTCTCCCACTCACGCATCACCATACGCCGAGAAAAAAAAAAGTCAAAGCATGCGCGCCGTACAACAACAGCGCCATGGAAATACACTGTTTGTCAGTACAAAAAAGAAACGTTTTTTCTTGTCAACATATTTTCGCGTCTTAGCATAAAAGAGATTAGTAAAAACCCGCTAAATACTCGTACCGCGTCAAAAAAAAGGACATTATAAACTATTTAGTGCTTGTGTGTTGTGTGACAAGCCGGACGGCAGTTAAGAACTATAATTTCCTGTCAATCCGAGGTGTGGGCATGCAAGGTGCTCATTAACGGCGATTCCCAAGATAAAGCACTACCTATTGCTGGGTTCCACATCATACTTTGCTCAACCGCTCCGCTCCGCAATACAGTCCACTAAACCCAACAACTTATTTTACCGCATTTCAATACACCATATATAAATCTTACTAGAATATCGAAAGGATTTGTTGCAAATCGTGGAAAATTAATCCCAATTAGATTTACCGGATTTATCATGGATAAAACCAATGGTCACATATGATGCGGTAGACTGATCAACAAATAGACTCCAGTCTAGTGTATTGTTTAAGCTCTCTGGACAAAGGTTACCATTTTTGGCTATGGTTCTGTGGCTAGCTCTGGGTTTACCGTTCTTCTTTCGAAAAGGAACTAAATGCAAAGATTGTAAACGATCGCTTCCTATGTACCTACTTAACACAGATGCCTAAAAAATTTCATATGGTGTGGGAGCTGTAGTGTACAGCATAAAACAGTTAGTTAATGTATGCTATCTCTCAGGCTGCCTGGAAAACACTGAGGTCCATTAAAGTGAAGTGAAACAACATCGAATCCCTGGATTGAATTGCTACGAGTGAAAATGTAACCCTGCTATGGCTTCTTGGGTACAAGGGGTGGAGGGCAATGAAAAAACCAACACTTTTACGAAATGGAGAGTGGTTCATTGGATCTTAACCATTCTCTGATGGTGCACTGTCATACACAATGTGTTGCATAAAAAGCTGTTTAGCACAGATATTCTCAGGTGATTGTCAAACCCACCGGTAGCCCCATATCACAAATTCTGCAGTAAGAAATCTTTGTGTACTGCGTACCTACAGAGAAAGCACTGTATTCTTAAATACTACCCGAAGAAGCTATATTGAACTGTCGTTTTTACATAATGGAAGCATATTTTGTTCTCTTATCCGGTCCTGATAATGAATAGGATGTTATTTCGTAAGAAGGGGGCAGTTTTAGTTTCCCTCTAAAATGGATTACATTTGCATTGCTTATCCATTAATATATTTTATTTTAATTACGTTAATTGCAGGTTTTAAAAATAAAAATTAATTTTTTGAATAATAAAAGATAAAATTATATTTCATTTACACAAAAAATACACATAATTATTATTTATATTCGTTATATACTTATCTATGCACACGACAATTACAAAATATCTCACAGCTATTTGTTTTTGTTTATACATATAATAGATACATTATAAATACTATCCTATTATATGAGGGAATACGTGGCTCGGAAAGAGTATTATTTGAAATAATAATTTTTATACCTGTTCATCACGTTTATTTAATGATAAACAGTTTAATTATTGTCATCAAATTGGGCTAGTAACGAATCAAAATAAAGTGTACACTGCGCATATGATAGGGAGTGACATAAAACTTTATGGATAATAATGTAAATTTGTTTATTTGCTATTCAAAAAGTTTTATTGGCTTACATGCGCAGTTATACCTAATAAAGCTAAAACAAGTGCTATGTAGGTATTGTATTTAATTACAGTTAGTTTCTCCAGAAGCTTTAGAAATATTATGATGATTTATAAGTTGTCTTACATTGTTCTGTTTGATTTATTCAAATCACCCTGTTTAACAAAGTGTGTTAAGAAATGGGCATTTTATAATAATAGTCAGCTTATCAAAGAAGGATAAAAAATGGAAAAAACTGAGAATCCAAAAAGAATGCTATGAATGTTGACTTGACTGTTTTCGGTATGAAAAAATAAAAAGAGGTGATATTAGAAAACTTAACTTTATTCAGCCAAAATGACGCATTAATAAATTCATTAATTAGACAGAACAAAAAGCCTATATCTATTTCCATAGATACACACATGAAGAGGGATATATTAATCTAGCGGAGCAGTAGAGCTATGTTCAATATGTCAGCAACAAACTACATAATCGCGCCATAGGATGCTTCCACCCGTTATTTTCTGAACATACTTCGTATATCATTTATCAATTACCTATATCTCCCTAATGTATATTACACATGTACGCATAAGATATATTATTCATATTGGTACTTTAATATTTTTGAAGAAATCAAAAAAGAAGAATAATATTTAAAAAAAAATGATAGAAGAGAATTTGAGAATAGCAATGTATCACAAAATATAACAATTAGTTGGAATTCAACAAAATTACATGTTGGTATCGAATGTTAGACCACAAGGACTTGAAAACCTTAAAAATGTGGATATATTAAAAAATCAAAAAATCATTAAAATTTCTGGGACCACGGGAAACATAAAAAAGTAAGGATAAAATGTAGTGGCATCAGACGGCATCAGACAATCAGGTCGATTCTGTTTGCAATTACAACATGGTTATTAAAAAGAAATCCTTTCATAGCAAGTTTTGCAAAAACCGGTATTCTAATTGTTAGTGTTAAGCAATACCTAATATAATTCTTGCAGAAAATGTCAATTGATTTAGAAAATGAACTTGATTATGAACTTAATAAATAAAATTATTTTTCTTTTTTAAAATCATTAAGCAATAATGAAAAGAGGAAAATATTATTAGCAACTTCTTTAAGTGCACTAGCCATTTCATCTGACCTCTGGGTGTATAATTTTGCTTTTGTATTTTGCATTTTGGACGTAAAATAAAAATTTGTAACAAAATGACTTGTTCTTTACTACTCATTTTGTAGGTATCGCGTAAACACTAACCTCATTTTTCTTTAAAATTAGAAATTTTTAGAATTTAAACTATCATATTGTTATTGTTTTGAGTTCGAGCGAGGCATCGATTTGTTAAATACGTGTTAAACATTGCTCCTTGTACTTTTATCATAAAATAAAGGTGTAAAGTGTCATATTTATTATTCAAAATTGGTAAAAATATTAAGTAAGTGTTTACCTTCGAGCATTTATACTAACGTAGAGACAGCAAGCAATAGTGATTGTTTTGTATCAGAGGGGAAACTGTCAGACACTACAGCCAGTGTCGTATCATTTTTAGGGGGTTTGAAATTAATACCTCGTTAATGGAAAGGTAAAAGGTCTAAAGCGCCTTCCCAAATAAAATGAGTTATAGCCATACCTAAAAAGCCCTTACTTTTCTGCGTCGATCTAAGTTTCATAGCATTCTGATTACTTAGCTGGCGCTTTAGTCAGCGTAAAATAGGTACCTATATTTTAAATTATTTCCTTAGACGGCATAATAATATACATTTTCTACAATAGTTAAATAAGTCAACTACAATATTAAATAAACCAACATTGGTTATTTTAGCTTTAATTATTTTTCACCATTTTCTTGGTTAATCAATCTGATATGATGTATGTACCTATATAACTATGTTTTACCTGTTAGTCCATTTGCCCTATTTAATATTCATAGAGAGTATTATTTTAATCCACTTTGCGTTCTCAGGATATAAGAAAAATTGCTTTTGTTAGTAAAATCAGTTTTATAACATTTATGTGTTTCTACAAGATAGGTACGTTATTTTATTCAATAAAATTAATTGTTGATTTTAACCGTTAATCCAAATACTGTTGAAAACTCAATTAATTAAATTAACAAAAGAAAATGAATATACCACAAGGAACATACAGAAGATATCTACTATTTTATATTTTTATTGTTAAATTAAACACAATCCTTAGATGAAATGTTTTTAGTTTATTATTATTTTTAGACATATAGGTTGGAGTTAAAATGAAAAGTTTTTTGTTCCCAGTTAGTAGCATGTTTGTTGTTTTTATGTTTGTACCTATTTGTATATTTAGAAATAATATAAAGAATAAGATGTGTCCTTTTTTAAAAACTATTTTTATATGTGGGTATTAGTAGTTATATGAAACTTTTAGCTGACATATTTTGCAATGTTTACTACATTATTTTGTTCTGGATGCTCACAAAATAAAAGCAATAATTATTAAAAACGCCTTGATTTTGTTATACAAAATTCTGATTGGGGTAAATTTTATAATACACTATTAGATAGTATTTTTGATTTTCGATACCCTGGTTACTTGTATAAGAGTTACAAAAAGATGTTTTACCCCACTCATAATAAAATTGTATAATCCTTTAAGCAACTGTACCTTATTCTAACAAAACAGTTTTCATCAATTTAGTCATTTATTTAAGGCCAGTTAAAGTGCAATTTGACTGAAGGCAATTCATTACATATTTTTTTAATTTGAACTTTTAAAACGCTTCCCTGAAAACCTACCAATATGTCACTTTAGACCTTTTACCTTTCCAATGACGACCTGTATAATACATTTTGAAACATGTAAAAACATATTTTTTAGACTTGAATTTAAGTAGTAATAGTAATTAATTATTTACATGAAATCATAAGATATTTTATAAAATAGAAAGTTGAATTTATTGCATAACTTTCTAGATTTTCAGTATTCTTAATAATATGGCGGTATATTTGCTTTATGCATTTTCCTATTTTTAAACAAGTGTTAGAGACGCTAATGCATATTTACTTGTAAAACGACCTTGATGATTCATTTTCATATTTATATTTACAAATCACACAAACTCTCACCATATAATATATACTCAAATTAATTTAAAAAATAGCTTTAAAAGTAATATCCAAACACTATTAAATTGTAAAAATAACTCTAGATGTAAAACAAATTGACAGTAATGGCATATTATGCTCTAAGGTGTTTACTAACAGCTGCATTATCATACGTCTTGATACTTTTGCGTTATAGCCGTTATTTGTTGAATTAACGTAATTTTAAAAATCGTTTGATACTCAGATTTTTAAAACAACAAAACCCGTTTTACGTTTTTGTAGCAGAGTCAATTAACGAAGTCGGTATGGATTTAAACGATGAAATACAATTAGGTTCCAGTGGTGGATCATTAAATAATTCTCAGTTTAATTTAATCATGTCCCAGCTTTCGATTTTAACAGCGGTCATGGCGGATATTCGTTCTCTACTGGCTGAACAGAATAAAAAGATTGACGACTGTTCAAATAGCATTACTGTCATTAAAGCAGAAAATGATTACCTAAAAACAAGAGTAGCTGATTTGAAGAATCAAATCAGTCGAGTATCACCAGCTTCAATATATGCTGAATTGCACTCTAGAAACCTTCGTGATAAAAACGTAATTTTTTAAATTTTTTATGGTATTGATGAGACTGTGAATGGTAACATAACTGTTAAAGACTTTTTGGCGAAACTTGATCCATTACACTCGCCTAAAATTCTCAAGTCATACCGTTTAGGTGCAATTTCTTCTGTAGGCCCCCGCCCATTAAAGGTAGAGTTTTCTTCTCGAGAAGATGCGATTAGAATTATAAAACAAAAAGCTAAACTTCCTTTAAAAATATATCCAGGTATCAAAATAAAAAAAGACTATACCCCGATTCAGTTGGCAGAACATAAGGTGAGAACATAAGAATAAAATTTTTACATGGTGGCCCCATCATTGTACCTGCATCGCAAAAAAGAAGACGCGAGGAAGAAGTCTCTCCAAATAAAGATTCATCTAAAGTGAATAAACCTAGAGCCAAAAAACTGTTAGTTACGTTTTGGAATTGTCACGGTTTTCAAAATATTTATAATTGCTCGGAAATGAAAAAAGAAATTTTATGTCTAGGGGAAACTTGGATTACCACCGTTGGGAAGAGCGAGTGGAGGCTTATACATTTTTTATAAACCATATTTTACTGCAACTATTTTGTACATAACTTCAAGTTTTATTTTTTGTATGTTTTCTGCGCTGGATTTTAAGTTTATAGTATGTAATACATACTTGAGACCATCTTTGGAGATAGAGAATATTCTTGACGATTTACAAACTGCGTTAACTGAAATAGTTAAGAAATATTCTGATCTAATTACTATTTTAGGAGGTGATTTTAATTGTAGGATATCTCACGAGGGCAGCGTGTCTATAGAAATGATAGAGGGTTCAGATTTATTTGAAGCTAGACAGAGTCTAGATACAATATTAAACTAGCGGTAGACAGTTAAATGACTTTATGTATAGTAACTCTTTTTCAGTTCTCAACGGAAGAACTTCATTAGATAGGCCTGGTAAATATACATATATGAGTAAACTAGGAGAAAGTGTTGTTGTCTTATTATGGGTAAATAATACGCATTTATCAGACATTAATAACTTCTATGTGTCTGAAAATGATTACTTGTCTGATCATTTTCCAATACATGTGCTACTTAATTATTCTACTTTATCAAAATATCAAGATCCATCAATAGATATAAAGGGGTACACTACTGTTGTTTGGAATAATGACCAGCTGCTGACCTATAAATTAAAAATGAAAAATTCTAAAAGAATTTATTTCATTCCTGAACCAGAAAGTTCGTACATCAACCTTTGCACTGCCATTTTAGAGGTGGCATCTGACTTGGGACTTGTCCGTAACCATAATTATTCAAGCAAAAACAGATTAAGTTATTCAAGCCATGGTTTGATAAGGATTGCAAAAATCATTAGCAAAAAAGTGTATGCAAGGTGCATTAAAAAAGTACAAAAAAGGGAATTTTGCTTATAATAATCTCAAGACTGGTTATATGGAAGCAAAATTTAATTATAAAAGATTAATAAGGGTAAAAAGGAAAGAATACGAAATGAAAATTGTAGCAAAAATGAACAATCTTAGTAATTTTCATGAATTTTGGCTGGCTGTCAAACAGTTCAAAAATCATTTTAATGGAAAACTTCTTCCTGTGCAAACCTGGGAACATTTTTATGAGAGCATATACCCAGCTAGAATTCTTAATAATACCGATTTTAATGACGTCACACATCCACAACTGGACTGTGCCTTTACTACAGCTGAAGTTTATGAAGTTCTCAATATGTGTAAAAGTAACAAATCACCGGGTTGTGATGGAATTCCATATGAGTTTTTCAAACACCTTCCTCATAATTGGATCCTTTATTTAACTTCCCTATTTAACAATATTTTTAAAACCGCAGTCATTTCGCAGTCTTGGACTAATATAATTTTATCGATGCTACACAAAGGTGGATCTACTGATTCTCCAGAGAATTATAGAGGCTTAGCACTATTAAATTGTTGTGTTAAGATATTCACGAGTCTTATTCTTAATAGATTAACAGTTTGGGTTGATCAATGTGCCATATTGCCCGAATCCCAATCCGGATTCAGACAGGGACGTGGTTGTTTTGATAATGTTTTCACCCTTAGCTCAATTATTCAGTTGCACATTAGATTACGAAAACGTAGGAGGTTTGCCATTTTTATAGATTTTAAAAGAGCCTCCGACTCTGTAAATCATTTCTTATTATGGGAAAAGTTATTTAGTATTGGAATTTCTGCTAAAATCTGTGTGTTAAAATTGCTATATATGCAGGCCACTATTCAAATAAAAGGTTCGAATAGTTTAACTAAAAAATTTGAAGTAACAACCGGTGTACTGCAAGGGGAACCTTTAAGTCCTCTTTTATTTGCGTTATTTATTTAAGATCTTGAAACCTTTTTCTATGCAGAGGGTGCCCAGGGATTGAACATTGACGACAGACACGATGTATTAGCCTTGTTATATGCGGACGATTTAGTCATTTTGGCACACTCAGAGTTTGATGTTGCAAGAAAATTAAGGATATTAGAAAAATATACCAATAATAACAAGTTAACGGTCAACTTAGCAAAAACAAAGATATTGCAATTCTCTAAAGGTGGTTTTCGGACCCCTACTATTAACTTTTACTTTAACGATCATCCGGTGTCGGTAAGTAGTAACTACATTTACTTGGGTGTAACATTTACTTCCTCTGGACTCTTTCATGAAATGTCCAATATAGCTGTAAAGAAGAGCATGCAAGCCATAGGTTCACTTCTTCCCATTCTTTCAAAGTCCAAAATTGATACTTGGTCTCCTAGAATAAAACTGTCTAATCGCTAGCTCCCAGTGTTCTATATAATTCTGTACCGGTTTGGGGACTTATTTAGACTTATTAGAAAGGGTACAAACAAATTTTATAAAAAGAATACTTTTAGTTCCTGTTAATACCCCTGATGCTTTAATTAGATTAGAAATCGGTAGGGTTAAACTGGCTTACAATATATTCAAACTCACTATTAACTGGTTACAAAAAATTTTATCTATGAACAATGACCGTTATCCAAAGCTTTGTTTTCTACAGCAGCTAAAACTTATTGATTCGTCAGATATGAAATATAATTGGGCACATCAAGTTAGAAAAATGTTTTCAGAGATATGGACATATGGAATACTCTTGATCCTACTACTTTAAGATCGCAAAAAAAGATTTTGTTATCTAACTACTACAAATATTTACATAACCTAGCTGCTTCTCTCGCGTCGAGATATTCCTTTATGTCAATTTATCATTTATTTGATATTTCCGACACTCCTAGTGCTTATTTAGACCAAAAATTACCTATGCAAGTAACTGGTACTTTAGCACAATTAAGGTTAGCAAATAATTTTAGAATCAAATTTACTTTAAATGACATTCTATACTCTATAGACCCAGAGTTAATTTGTACAATATGCAACACTCAACAAAAGGTGTCAATACAACACATTTTATTTGAATGTCCAATATACTCTGTAATGTCGAATAACGTACCCTATCTCCAAAGTTTAGATTCATTTATATGCTCACAGAAAAATATAACGCCACCTATTGCTAAAGCGATATGTGCTTATATCTGGAATTTTTTGAAATTACGCTCCTTTATTCTAAATGAATAACACTTTGTATTTTTTTGTACTTAGCTATAGTTTGAATTAGACATCTCCTTGTACTTATTGCTGTAAACCCTTGTTTTTAAAGCAATTAAATTTATTATTGTTATTATTATTATTATCAAAAGACTTATGCACTTACTCAGCTTTCGCTAGTAATATTTACCTATCCCGAGCGTAAACGCAAATGGGATTAGGCTCAAAGATTACATATTTAAAAATTTCCGAACAGTGTGACATGTATTTAAAATTGCCGCTTTTTGCAAATCAATGAAAGTATTTTTATGAAGACTGAGTTTTTTAAGACTATCTTCAATTTTTAAGACTATTATTATTATTATTATTATTATTATTATTATTATTATTATTATTATTATTATTATTATTATTATTATTATTATTATTATTATTATTATTATTATTATTATTATTATTATTATTATTATTATTATTATTATTATTATTATTATTATTATTATTATTATTAATATTATTGTTATTGTTTAAAATATTTAATAATATAGTTACGATAACAAGGCTTAAATAGGATCGACCTGAATGTGACTCATGCCGTACGAGAGGAACACAAATCAACATTTATTAATAGATGGAATAAGAATTCTTATGTTTAACAATAAGTTACTGTTTTAAAATGCATTTATTCAAGGAACTTATCAAATATTCATGTTACAAGAATTTTTATATCACGCAATCCGCCAAAATAAACAGTAGGTACCGAAATTAAGAGAGCTGTGAAATTGCCCATGAAATTTGCATTTATCATATTTGATACTAGTCATTAGTTGCCAACATTGTCAGTATAGTATTTTCTATCGAAGAAAAAGCTTTTTTAGTAGAATATTATTTCTGTTCACATCGAGCTGTGCGAAATGGTCCATGTTTAAAACAAGTGTTAGAAAGATATTAACAACATTTTAACGAGGCGTCCCCTAGTAAAACTATAATTCTGGTGGTTGTTGAGAAATTTAGTCGAACGGGTGCTCTTAAGTTTGTACAAACACCAAATCTATTGGCGGCTTTTCATAGCGAATTCAAATGGGACAACGACTAAATATGACGGATAAACATAAAATATAAATTTACTGTAAGTGCGTGCTGAGCTTAGTGTATGAAGAACCGAGTTTTTAATAATCGTATGGTTTTCTGATGAAAGTCATATTCACCTAAACAGTTACATCAACCGACAAACAAATCGATTCCTTGGCATTGAACATCCTGATGCCATAGCAGAAAAATCTTCACAGGGGTTGAGTAACTATTTGAGCTGCTGTGTCTGGTTAAGGGATAATTGGTACTTTTTTGTCAAAGACGAGGATGAGCAACCAGTTACTGCCAATTAATACAGACATATTATTGTAACACCTTTTGTCAGAGATTTAAAGACCTTTTGTCGTACGCATAATTTAAGAATCCGTAAGCAATGCTTTCAACAGGAAGCCATATAACAAGTCATACAGCCAAAGGCTTCATAAATTTGCACCGTTAACATTTTGGTAATTGAATAATTTCTCGTCTCACATATTCCGAGTATCCACCCCATTCACAGGTTTTAACACTACTTGATGCCTATATTTGGGGTGTGATGAAGGATTTCATAATTCGCTCGGAAAATCAGCAAGAACCTGTTGGAGGGCTACGGAAAAGAACTTATTTTCAACATTTGCAGCGACCACTTTTCTTCAATATGTTTAATAATCTACAGAAATGTTATGAAGCTTATTTGCAATGCTATGATGCACATTTGAACATATGTTTTATAACAATGAATTCATAAGTATATTGTTTTATATTCGGTACTGTTTATTGTGGTGGAAACTTAATAATGTCCTTGTCAAATATTTTATGTGAATATTGATCTTTTATCCTACATTTCTGATGGTCAAAGAATAAAGTTAAAGCAAAATTTGTAAACTTCTTTTGCTAGAAGTCTAAATGATATTGTATTTATCTAGTTTAAAAAAATTTAAAACGCATACAAACCTTTAAGATGAAATAAAATATAACAATTAAAATTATAACAAATTATATAACTTTTAAGTATCTTAACGAAGGGGTGCATTTTAATAATTTCGGGAAATACATTCCTTGCTTTCTTATAATTTACCGGGACTTGACTTTCTTTTTATCAGCCGGTTTTAGGAGCCGTTTTTAGAAGCTGAATATTTAATTCACACTCTAAATTGTTTCTTTGTATTCGTAAATGCTCTTTTCAAAATTAATCAGTTTTTTGAGCATTTATTGCTTTTTTATGTTAATTATCAAGCAATTTTTCTTGGATAGGCTAAATTCCGTAGGTTAGCATAGCTCAAGAATGAAATCTTTACTTACTTAATTATTCATAAAAATCTCTTTTTTGATACTCATTTATCCTACAAATGTTTAAATGTTTATTTTTAAATTCAATTTTCGTTAATTGTTGATACTTCTTAACTAATTTTAATTTCATTCTCCGCTAAATCCAATTATAAAAATCTATATAAATTGAAATCTAGTGTAAAAAAATTATTCAACAAACAGTGTTTTGGAAACAATAATGTTATAAAAAATACGATGTATCATTAATTCATTTAATTAATTCCGTTGTTTTTGTACTAAATCGGTTAATCATTTCCTGGTAATCAGTAATAGGTATTCTAACATCGTCGCATTGAAGCTTAACTGCTCTATGGTCTGGTAGTATCAACAGTTGCTCTAGATCTCCCTGAAAATAAAAATTCACTTTAAGCAAACCACTATATTAAAAAATGCATCAAAGTCACAGTGACAGTTTAAGAAAAGTAAATTTTTTTTGGATAATTTATATAGGACTTTTTTAAATTTTAATTATAATGTACTGAGCTAACGTAGAAATTAAAAAGTTTGCTTGTTAATGTAAGCTCATATACTATTTATCATAAAAAATGTTACACCAAGAAGCACCACATTTATTTTATAGGAATTCAGGATAAATGTTTATTTTGTGCCTCTCGCTAATTGAACAAAAAATGAGTTGGTTATTTTTTTTGCTTTGTTTCTGGAATACACCATTTCTCTCCAATAATTTTGTTTCAACAGTATTTATTATAAATTGTTAAATATATCTAAGTTAGTTTGGTTAAACATCTTAAAATACTACACATACGAAGGCGTGCAAATTTGAGGCAACTAACCATTTTGAAAGAGGCCGTATTTTGTGTGCAATTAGTGTAGGTCGCAGGTCTCCACTATTTTTGAAATGTTTCCAACGGTCTTTTAATAAGATAATGTACGTCTTGTAATATTTAATGTTGGGGGTTGTATGGAATAAACACTTTTACACTAAGACATTAAATTATATTTACAATGACTGGTTTAGAGTATAACACTTATTTACTATTAATTAAATTATATTTAATGCTGTATCAGCAACATAGTGAACTTGATAATGAATATCATACATTGAACCTTTCGTCTATATTTTGCAGTGTATTTATTTACTATTTTTGTTTATTCAACCTTCCTCGCATCACGATATGACCGTGAACGTGCCATACTATAAACAAACTACTGCAGTCTAAACTATCAATATTTCTAATAAACAATTCAAATTAAAAATACGAAATATACGGGGTGTTCACACCACACCTTCCCCTCTTACGAGATTTCGTCACAGACGGAATCTACAGGGTTATTCCCTATCATCCCAACAAGTTCAGTTACTTTTCAATCTTACAAAACGTGATACTTTTCAAACTCCTAACATTGTACATTTGTTTTTTTTTACAGACACGCTTGTCTGTTTACATACTAGTTTACATAACATGATATCAATAAAATCTAAACAATTTACTTACAAGGTATAATATACAAATGACTAGCTTGTTAATTAGTATGTTTACATAACATTTATATTAAACATTCAAATAATAAATAATAAAGAATTAGAATAATTAAAGTAATAAAAATTGTCTACGTTTTTCATTGCGTATTTACTGTCCACTTTGTCTAACGTTTCCTCTACACTATGTTCTTGAATGGTACTGTCTTTTCCACTCACTACACTATTTACATAATATGAGACCATAGATTTTTGTGAACTGTTTGTATTTTATTATTATCGTTTAAAATTTTGCAATTGACTCCATTAACCTCTACAACCTGAAATGGACCTATAATATATTGGATCGAACTTCGTCCGTTCCTCCTTTTTCAAAAGAACTAAGTCGCCTACTTTAAAAGATTGTGCTTTGGCTGTTTGACTATTAATATTTTGCCTTATCAACTTATGTTTAATTAAAAAATTCCTAGCTCTAATATGCGCTAATTGTAACCTATACCTCAACTCTTGACAATAATCATCAACATTATAACACGGTTGAATTTCAGTTATTAGGTTGTCTGGTAAATTAGGACTTCTACCGTAAATTAATTCAAAAGGAGTGTATCCATGATAAGTGTTTGGCGTAGTAATAATGCTCCTTACATTGCTTTTAGTTTGGGTGCTTACTATCATGTAGCAGAGTGTCAATTCAACGAGGTCCAGGGATGTTGCCTGTTAGTATCCACAGTAACCATAGGGCATCGCGCAGGTACGTTGATTTAACACCCTTACTTCATATTGTCAGTACCCTTTAAAACAATAAGCGAACATTTTACATTCATCCCAATCACTCTTACATTCATACATTAATAAAATAAATAAATAAAAATAAAACTTGTATGCGATATTTAAAATTTTGTTAAATTGTTAATTATTTCGTTATTATATCTATCCCTAAATCCTTTATATCTTATTACATCAATTTCCTGTTTGCTGTAGCCTGAGTATCTAGTTCCCCATTTCTCTTATTCCTTTTCCATATTTCCTTTTCTAAACGAAAATTATCTTCACAACCTTCACACTGACACATAGTGTTGTGTCGTCTGTTTCTTTTGCGGTTTATATATTTTACTGTTATAAATCCATCATTTTCATTCATTTTGCTTTTATTATTATTATCTTCTTGAGCATAAATCGATGTTTTTACTATTCCTACTTGAGCCCGTATCTCGGTGTCAGTATTTATATCACTGTCTTGTTGAATTACCTCTTTATTATTATTCCACACATTCATCTCTGTATCCTTTAAGGTATCCGTTTTATATGATTTATTGTTTCTATCCTGATTAACTACCGTTTCTTTATTGTCAAAAAGATGTCTACCGGTTCTATTACATTCAACGATATTTCTTTCTACTGCAACAGGTTTTATATTATAAATTTGTTTATTTCTTTTCGCTATTCCATTATTTTTAGTTTTTATTGGTTCAGTTTTTTCTTCTAGCAATGAGTTAATTTGTTTTAGTAAAATAATATTCTCTGACAATATCTTACATTTTTCATCTTTTTCAGCTAATAATTCTTTTAATAAGCTAATCTCTCTGTTCAGTCTCTGGATTTGTATATCTTTTTCTCCTGAGCTCTCATACGCTCTCACATTTCTATAACCATTTTGCCCGTTATTCCTTCTTTCTTCCCGGTCTCTGCCTCTCCACATTTGCTGTCTATCTTCCGACCTGTTCCAACTTTAATTATTCTGATGCGTTGGTGTGCGGGTGTTCCTGTGGTTATTTTGTCTCCGTGGTTGACCCGAATGAGTAGTTTTAATTTGATTATTATGTGGGTTCCTCCAGGAGAAGTTAAACCTATTTTTAGTCGGGTACCGGTTTGCTCGGAAATTTAGAATTCTTTTCTGACTTGCTGTACCGTCATCTAAAGCTACTAGCTTCGTAAGGACTTCTTGAGGCGTATTAAAATTACCTGCCGCTATTATGGTCTTTAAATGACCGCTAGCTGCGTTCTGAGTAACCGATTTAGTTACTGTCTCTATAGTATACTTATTTACCAAATGCGCTGGCATTCCTTCCGCTATGTATGCCGCTTGCAACTGTTCTGTCAGCTTTTCTAATCCGGTAGCATATGCCGTCGTATCTTTGCCTATCTGTTTGTATCTACCCAGCTTAGCTATTACTAAGCTCGAACTTTCCCCTTTGATACCGTTCTTTAACGCCACTATAATAGTAGCTAACGTATTCTCATGGGTTATTAAGTTCCTAGCCTTACCCGTCAATCTAGTTTTTACATAGAGTACGGTTTTATCTTCATGATTGGCTGCATGTAACTGCAATAATTCCAAAGCATCTGTAAATGCCTGAAGTTTACTTGCATCACCGTTGAATTCATTCGGTAAAATCTTACTAGCTAAATTAAAAAATTCATTCATACTGAGAGCCATAATGTCTTCACTCTCGCTATCGCTGTCACTATACTCGTCCAACACTTCTATATTTATTGGTTGTCCTATAAATTTAGGTACCTTATATTTACAATAAATTGCTTGAAACGACCTGATAACCTTATTTCTGATTTTATCGAAAAGTTTCTCACATAATAGTTGTTGATTATCGGCAAGTTGTTTGAAGTTTTTATTAACTAATGTGGCAAATGTATTGTAATGTAAAACTAAACTATCTACTATCTCTACCCTAACTTCTTTGCTTTTAGGAACTTCCTTTTTTAGTACGCGTTTGCTTTGTTTATTAATTTCCTCATAACATACGTTCAATCTATTATACAATTGATCCCAAGTTGCAGACATTTAGTAGAGTAATTGGTATTATATATAAAATTCAAAAATAAAATAATCATGATAATAATAATTCTACAAAAATCGAATGTTTACAAAACTTACGGTTGGTTTCATCTCTTCTTAGACCTGAAGGGTTGCTGTAGATTGGCTGACTCCTCTGTTATTTGCTAGGTGTCTCAGGATATTCCTTTTCATACTTCAGCGATGCGTCTTCCAAATGGACCATACAAATTGACAAAGTAATAGTAGTACAATTACGTATAGCAGTGATTTCGCTTCTATATCTAGTTTATATGATTGTTCCTGTACAATAAAGTTACTATTCACCACTCCATTTTCTTGTACTTGTTGTTTTGTTGCCGTACCACCCATCATTACTTCTTGTTCTCTAGTTTTTCTCGTTGAATCATCTTACCATTAGTTTGCAGGATCGCCATGTAATATTTAATGTTGGGGGTTGTATGGAATAAACACCTTTACACTAAGACATTAAATTATATTTACAATGACTGGTTTAGAGTATAACACTTATTTACTATTAATTAAATTATATTTAATGCTGTATCAGCAACATAGTGAACTTGATAATGAATATCATACATTGAACCTTTCGTCTATATTTTGCAGTGTATTTATTTACTATTTTTGTTTATTCAACCTTCCTCGCATCACGATATGACCGTGAACGTGCCATACTATAAACAAACTACTGCAGTCTAAACTATCAATATTTCTAATAAACAATTCAAATTAAAAATACGAAATATACGGGGTGTTCACACCACAGTCTGCATATAGCTCGAGTGATGATGGATTTTTTAGGTTTTAATAAAATAACGGTATTGCTTCTGGGTGTACCATTTTTTATAATAAGACTCTGTTAAGACAGAAAAAAATACACAGTAACTGGAACGTTCTGAATTCTGGAGTAGCAAAAAATCGATTATGTCGTTAAAAAGGAGCTTGAATAGTATATTATTCAATAAGCATTTAATAGCCATTACATGCAAGTAGGGTACTATACTTTGTTCACGACTTTCAAATAAAATTTATTAGTAATTATAAAAAATCTTTATTTTATGAAGTAAAGTACAATGTCGTAGCAGCATTAGTATTTGAGTTCATACTTAAATTACTCCTTAATTAAGTCAGAACTATCAAAAAGCCAATATTTGATTTTGATGTAAATATTGCTTTTATACATTTTTTACACAATATTGTTTTATTTTTAAGTTTTTATGTAACTAACACATATTTTAGGACAAAATTATATTTATTATTATAGTGCCAAATGTATTTAATCTAATAAAAATGTATTAAAATAAATTCTAATCTTAACATCAAAAATATCATATAATCCGCCATCATCAACTGTATCCTATAAATTTGGATTTTATTTTGTTAAGTACTTCTTATTTAGCACTATTTAGCAAAATTACAAATCAAAAAGACTGTAAAGACAAAGAAAATTGCAGAATAGCATGAAAATAAACGTTCATATAAAATACACGTATTGAATAATATTCGTGTGTATCTGTGTATAAAATATACCATATATCAAAGTACATTCTGTATAGGCAACACCGTGTTATGAACAAAGAATATTCTCATACCAAGTTTAGACATACGTGCTGTTTTGATGTCATACAGTGTATAATGGTTCATTATTCACTAGTGAAGAATAGGTAACATTATACTTAAGCAAGCACATGTATAATTAAGGTTTTATAGCACGGTCGTGGACAAAATATATTCCCGTCTACGTTCGGTTGATTTACAATTATAAATGAGAGGACAAAGAAAACGATTCAAAAATAGTGTGTTCGTTGGAAAGTAGAAATTAAATACAGCACAAGACGTAAAATACTCGAGGCGTACAAAAGCTAGTCAACAATTTACAATGTGCAAATGCAATAATCTAAAAATTAGCTAGTTACTACTGTTATTCTGATTATTAATACTACATATGAATTAATAACTGTTTTTGCAACCTACATATTTCTTTTATTGAAGGTTTTAATTTCATAATTTTAACTATTTTATAACACATAATATGATATGGATTTATGTATATATTGAGGATCAAAAGTCCTTAGTCCCCTTTTAACTTTTGAATGGTAAGACCTTTTGTCGCGCAATTTGGGGTAAAAACACTATTGGATTATTAAATCATATTGTTTTTTGAGTTTTTAATTTTTATAATAAACATGTCATATTTATTACAGTTTTTTATAAAATTTACCTATAATCTCACCGAGATATGTAGAAATATTTAAAACTCGATTTTTCATTTATTTGATCAAATTAATTTTAATTACGTGGATGATATGAATGATAGTTAATATATCTCCCAGAGCTTATCGGTTTTCTATACCAGTCGATTGAGATGTTATTGTTATTGTTTCTTTTAAATTTAGTATCAAGAAAAGGTAAGGATTGTTCTGCATCTTCTTTTTCTATAGTAAATTGTATATGTGGATCAAAGCTGTTGAAGTAAAAAAGTATATTATTTATTTCATCATATGGAAGAGATAACATTATATCATCTACATATTTTTTAATGAAGAATAATTTAAAAGGTAAAACAGATATAACTAAGTCTGCTAAAATATTGGTTTTCCAAAAGTTTGTTGATATGGTTTATTATTATAGGAAAAATATGTACTATTGAAAATAAATGTTATTAATTCTAAAAATGTCTCTATTTAGTCTGCAATTTTTATTTATGTCATTTCATTTCTTATTATTTGCTGTTAAACATAAATTTAGATGAACAGTACATGGATGTAATACTAATTGCTATAGTCATATGATTTTGTGAGTATTTTAGTTAACCAAAGTGTAAGGGGTTGGTTTATTTTATTACTTGCTATATAATTTCTTTACAATTATAAAACATTTTTACTTGAAAATGAACCCATACAGGTTCGAAAGCTCGGTAAATATATTTTAAAAAGAGTACACTTTGGTTTTATTACCACATCCCCAAAAACATTCCGATTATACAAATAGTTGCAAATATTTCTATTAAAATTATATATATATATATATATATATATATATATATATATATAATACAAATTATTACCAGTGTGATATGATAATATCACCCTGTATTAATTGTTAATTTAAATTGTTAATGAGGTTACCCAGTTTTAGTTTATTATTTATATTATTTTTATTATACCTATTCAGCATAACTAAGCTAAGTGTATTTTGAGGGCATGTATCAATTATAGTTTAGAAAACAATATAGAATAAATTCGTCCTTTAAGTAGAATGGTTGTTTTTTATTCAAATCTACCAATTGTTCAAAAAATTAATATAAGAACATCACATGGCGATCCTGCCACTCAAGAACTAACTATTAAGTAAAATTTTAAGATGGTTTAGTACTCATATCAGTATCAAGAAAAACATAGATTATTTAAATACGAAATAAGGAAAGAAAACTATGGGAACTAATCAATCCAAAGAGGAAATAGTAATAGCACAGGCTGGAAACAGTGGTGGCGTTTCTGGAGCAGCTGGGAAAAACAGAGTCTCTACCTTTGAAGTGATTGGAGTTGCAGCATTTGTGTTGGTCGTAATTATTATTGCTGTTGTAATTTATAAGCGGTGCAAAAAGGCGTTGGAAAGAAAGATTAGAGAAGAGATAACCAATTCCCAACAACTTGTTTAACGGAAGAAACATTTAGTTTTAGGTATATTTTTTTTAGGTAAATTTATGTATGGTATTATTAAGAGTTGGACATTTTACACAAAGCTGATGGGTGACCTAATTATTATAGCATAAGTTACGAGATGATGAAATATATATGTATATAAAAAAAAGTGTACTTCTTATGAAATGTATGTAAGTAATTTTTATTTACCATATTTTTGTGTACTTATTGAATAGTAAATATCAGACGAACCATTTAAAAAGATTCATGAAGAACTTTCGGTACTTTTAAGAAATATTAAGAAAGACCCATTAGATAGGCGTGTTAACTTAAAACGAACAAATTATTAGATAGTGTAGATAGGATAGAAAGTAATTTTAATTTAATTAGAAGTAAATATAATGAGGAAAATCATGATATAAAAATCAAAAATAAGGTAAAGGTTATTGTTGACGGAATAGTCATTTTAGTATATCAAATTAAGGAAATTTTAAACGATAGATTAGGGCAAAATCTAAGTAGTATCCCCAGAGTCGAACAGAACGAGAAAATGGGGGAAGCATTTGATTTAAAGACAGCATCTTTCTTGATTCCTTGCATGAATGACACCGAGTCATCCATAAAAACACTAATTGATGCAATCGAGTTATACGACAGTTTTTTGAACGAGGCCGGAAAACAGGCGTTAACTAAATATGTCTTAAAAGCTAGATTGTCTCACGGTGCAAAGCTTAGGTTAAATCAAACTTATGATTCTAATGAAGACCTTATTAAAGATATTAAAGATAAACTTATTACTAAAAAATCGGTAGCGGCACTTTCGGTAGAACTACATAATTTAAAACAAGGTAATAAACCAATTGACGTATTTGGAAAGAAAGTTCAAGACCTAATGGTAAAGTTATCAATATCGCAAGCGGAAGGTAATAACGTGGTAGAAAGGACTCTAACGGGCGTAAATGAGAAAATAGCTATTAACGTGTTTACTAATGGACTCAGAGACGAGCAAATTAAAACAATTATTAAAGCTAGAAATTATAATATTTTGGCTAATGCAATAGTAGGAGCTAAGGATGAGGAAACTATGAGAACGGCTAGTTCCTCACAAGTTTTTCATATGAGGAGTAATTCGAATAACAGACGAGGAAATAACTTTTATGGCCGAGGCCGAAATTTTAACAATAACTTTCGGGGTCGGGGTAGAGGTAATGAGTTTAGAAATTTTAGTAATAGGGGTAGTTTCGAATCTAAAAATAATAATAGTTATAGAAATAATAATAATTTTAGTTCATATAATAATGGATATAATAATAATAATAATAATTTTAGTTCATATAATAATAGATATAATAATTATGATAGTAATAGAAGTAGAGGAAATAGAGGAGCACAAGGCGGTAGACAACATAATGCGTATTATATGGAAAATAATGTAACCCCAACAGCTAATCAATCACCCGATCGAGAAAATTTGCAGTTTTTTCGAGAACACTAAATTAGATTATTTATTTAACATGAATGGGTTAAATTATATTAAAGTAGGTTATAATAATAAAGAGTTAAAATTATTAATTGATACGGGCGCGTCATTAAGTGTTATTTTTAGTAGCTGTTTAGATTATGAAACTAAAGTAAATAAAAATAAAACAATTAGAATAAATGGTATTGCGGGTTCAGCATATACTGCTGGAACTTGTAATATTAATCTTGATCAACCTAACGGATATAAGCTTTGTCATGAGTTTTCCGTATTACATGAATTCTCCAGTGACATTGACGGTGTAATTGGAAGAGATTTATTTATTAAATATAAAGCTAACATTAATTATGAACATTTTTTCTTGTCACTTTTTATAAAGAATGAAACAATTGAAATACCGTTGTATGCTGACTATGACGAGTATACTATAATTCCTGCTAGGTGCGAAATTATAAAATATTTTGATGTTAGTCATTCGAAAGAATATATCGCTTTTTCGGAAGAAATTTGTGAGGAAGTTATAACTGCCAGTGCAGTAGTAAAGCCAGTTAATAATAAAATTCCCATACGCATTTTAAATACGAATGAAAGGGATATAAATCTGAAAAACTTTCTTTAAACCAAAAATAGAACTATTATTTCATTACAATGTACATTCCTTTAATAAATTTCAACAATTAGTTAAAAAATACCCTAAATATCATATAACAAGTAATATAATTTTTGATAATGAAAATACTATTTATATTAATCAAGATTCTCTATCAGCATTCGCATTCGGTGCTTTGCTGAGAGACTTGGTAAAAATGTGCACATTGAGTAAAATAAACGAGTTACTGATAATTAAAAATAAATTTAACTGGCCAGTTATAAGCAAATTATTAAGTAATATTAATCTATTTAAAGAAAAGGGTATTAAATTATGTATATTACAGGATAATCAACGTATTAATGACAAAGACTTGCAACAAATAATCTTAAATGACTTTCACATGTTACCAACAGGTGGTCATGCGGGTATAAACCGCATGTACAATAACATTAAAAAATATTATTTTTGGACAGGTTTAAAAAGAGACGTAGAAAAATTTGTAAATCGTTGTAGCGACTGTCAAAAGTGCAAGCATAACACACAATTGAAACAACCTTTAACTATAACAACGACAGCACATGCTGCATTTGAAACAATTTTTTTAGATCTTGTAGGACCGTTAGAATCAGATGACAATGACAATAAATACATACTGACGTTACAATGCGAACTAAGTAAATACGTAGAAGGTTACCCTATTGAAAATAAGGAAGCCAACACAGTAACTAAAGCGTTTGTAGAAAATTTTATTTTACGCTATGGAGTTCCTAAAACTATTGTAACAGACCAGGGTACTGAATTTATGGCAAACGTATTTAGCGAAACTTGTAAATTATTAAAAACTGAGCGGCTTAACTCTACAGCTTATCACCATGAAACAATCGGAGCCTTAGAAATCACTCATAAACATCTAAATGCTTATCTTAGACTTCAAACCTCTAATTATAAAGAATATTGGAGTTCTTGGATACCCTTTTGGTGTTTCTCGTATAATACCTCTGTTCACTCCGCAACTGGGTATACTCCTTACGAGTTAGTTTTTGGGAAAACCTGTGTCTTACCTTTTAATTTAAAGGAGAAAATTGAACCTTTGTATAATTTTGAGGATTATCCGTTAGAACTAAAATATAGGTTACAAGTTGCATTAAACGATGCTAGAAATAATTTAGTGGCTTCAAAAAATAAGAGAAAAATTAAATATGACAAACAAGCGATAGAGACAAACTATAAAGTAGGGGATGAAGTTTTACTTCATGATGAGACCGCTTCTAAATTAAAACCAATTTATAAAGGTCCATATAAAATTTTAGAAAATGAGCCTGTAAATGTAGTAATTGACGTAGAAAATAAAAGACTAAAAGTACACAAAAATAGGGTAAAACAATTCCACCAGTAACGAAAAAAAAAAAATATTTATTAAATTTGTTTTTTTTTTCTGTTACGGGGGAGGTGTGATATGATAATATCACCCTGTATAAATTGTTAATTTAAATTGTTAATGAGGTTACTCAGTTTTAGTTTATTATTTATATTATTTTTATTATACCTATTCAGCATAACTAAGCTAAGTGTATTTTGAGGGCATGTATCAATTATAGTTTAGAAAACAATATAGAATAAATTCGTCCTTTAAGTAGAATGGTTGTTTTTTATTCAAATCTACCAATTGTTCAAAAAATTAATATAAGAACATCACACCAGTTACACACTTATATAATTAAAATCATATATTATCTTTAATATTATGGTAAAAGTTGCTTTATTAAAATTGATTTCTGTTCATTATTTACAATTGAAATTATTTAACTGTTCTTACAAATTGCTTCCGGAATAGTCACTTTTATGTTAACCGGTACAATATAGTGACCATATACTCAAAATATATAATAACAGTTATTAGATTGAAATAGTATAAAAGTATAAAACAACTTCTGTTGATATTATATTTATAAGAATCTTATTTAATATTTAAAATGTCACAATGTATTACATCTTTAAAGCTAGAATGCTTTAGCGATAAATTTTTAGGGGTAAAGCCAATTTTAGTTTTCATAGGCTATATTGTAAGAATTAGTAATAATCGAAAAAACGAGAAATAATATGGAGGATAAACACTTTAACATGTAATATAAGATTCCCTAAAGTTTTTCAGACTAGAAAATAGACCTTACTTACCGTAAATAAATATCCTATTATGAGATCGGAGTCATCGGGCAGGTCAAGTGAATGGAATTTCAAAATTTCCGTTTTCAACCAAATGCAGTCCACGTAAACTTCCACAACGCTTTCGTCTCGAATACTGCAAAACAAAAAAGAGGGTTATGTTTGTTTTACAAATGAAACGCCCGTATGAATGTGTTCGGAATATACATTAAATCGTTGGAACGTTTTTTCGCAAAGTTTATGTCAAAAAAAATTTACGAATGCAAAAAAGGTTTCGTAAAACGATCAGTAGGCAAATTTATGTTAAACGAAAGAAAAAAAAAGCAGAGACATGGGTAGATTTTTTTTATAATGAGTATTCGAAATTCATGTAGCTAATCTCCTTCTCTTCTTTTCCAGCTAGGGTATTTTCCGATAACTACCATTGTTTTAGCTTGGCTTTCAGCATCTGTTTTAGCCAGGTTTTATAAATTTGGGATTGTAATGTGGTTTCTTTTGGTAAAAGGAATCCAAATACTTTTTTAAAAAAAATGTCTATCATTAAGTGCTTTTCAGAGGTCTGACCATTTTAGTACATTTAGTACAGTTTTTTCGTATCATGAAGTCCTGCTAAATTCACGATGTTCTTTCTTGCTTACAATTTTCATAACAGCTCAAACCACACTCCTTGGCTATATCTCTGTAAGTAATTGATGTGTTACTGAAAGTAATAACCTTAGTACGTTGTTTTGTTTTAAAAATTTATTCTGTATTTTTCCAGAAATCCTTGAGGTATTATTTTGAGAATTTACATATTACCAAAACATTTTAGGATGTTTGATTTGGATATTCAATACATTGATTGTATGCTGATCTAATTTTATATTTTACAAGATCTTATAGGCGGAAACTGGAGCAGATGGCTTTTTATAACTTGAACTTTTTTCTATGTTTAATACAACAAATTATCTCGGCATCAAACCAAGGTGGATAGGTGTGGCTGAAATTTTTGTATACTGGAATATGCTTATTAAATAACAAAAATATTTTTTCAATAAAAACATCCAACATTTTATTAACATTTTTATAGTATCTAGATCGGACCAATATTTAGTGTAATTTCCTATAAAGTTCAGAAAAATTTGCTTTTCTAAAGTTGAAGGTAACCTGATTAGATCTACTCTGAAAGTTAGACTCTTTTACAATCAGTAACACTTATTGTAAGGGCTTACTGGTGAAGGTCCTCATGGATTGATGGTTAGGTGCATTACTCCACAATGACATATCTAAATCTAATAATTTACCAGAGTGGCTAACAATATACATCGACGAGCTGTCGAAGCGAGAGGTTCCCTTAAGGTTTATATGGACCTATCATATCACTCGTTTTTGGTCCTAGAGATGGCTCTGTCCACCTAATTAAATTTTGTAAAAATTTTAGAGATCTACCTTATCAACCAGAATAGTTTTGGGTAATAATAATAGTTTATATCTTTTCTAAAAGAGGCTCCTAGTGTCTATAGGAGATATAAAGGGACAGGTACTTGGAGGTGTTGCCATATTTCGAAATTAACATATATATATATATTAACATATATATATATATATATATATATATATATATATTAAACCAGAATTTTTGGGGTAAAAAACATTGCCGTTTACCCCGTTGTTGCACCCACTTATTTTTTACTTACTAGCTGTGTATAAAAATACAATATAACATTATCAACACTAATTTAACCAAAAACTACTTAGAGGGGAAAGCTTACATTGATTTCTATGATTTTATATAATTATTTGTCGTTGTTTAGCCCACACGTCATAAACAATACGTTAATTAGCCCTCTTAAATGAATATACAAGTATACATATATACTATGTACGTTCTGGAGCCCAGGATGTTTGTGCATTCCAGTCTTATTCAATATAAACATTGATACAAGTAATTTATAAAAAAACTTTTCTTTTTATTATATTGTGTTTGTGGTTTATTTGTTTGATGGTACGTATTTAATTTTCTTATTTTTACCATTTATAAGTAAGTAAATCAATTAATTATTTTTACTTTATTTAAAAAATCATATTATTGGCCAAATATTTTAACTTTTTATTGTTTTTTTAAAATATAGAATTAATTTAAAATCATCTGTTATACAGGATGAGTCCCTATGAAGGCTGCGGAGCATTACGTCAAAATAGTAAAAATACAGATTGTTCCTTTTAAATTAATCAATTTAAAAGTGTTTGAATTTTTTTATAATTAAACACAACTGTATCATCACCCTGTACAATTTATTTGATCTGTTCTTAAGTTCTGTCAATAATTTTATTAGGAAATATTGAAAATCTAAAGAATAATTAAATATGATGTAAAGTATTATGCAAACTAATTTCAAAAATTTTAAATATTTCTTGGTGGGTAGGTTCAATTCTTAAACAAAGTAATTTTTATTTTATCCAACAATCATAAGTAATAGTAATATATTATAAGTTGTTCTATTTAAAAAACGTAACAATTGATAACAATTTCTGTTTGGGTTAGTCACAATATATTTAAATTGTAGTTATTTAAAATATATATGCACCTACGTTGAAAATGTCATTTTAGAGACTTACACTGTATGAGTAACAATATTGAGTGCTTTCATTTAGTCATTTAATTTCCAGTAGTAATAAAAAAATAAAAACAATTTAAAATTTATAATTATTTAAATTTTTCAAGTAAAAAGTTTAAGAAAAAAATAATTTTCTAGCTGCAACATTTCCATAAACATGTCTTGTCGGGGAAAGGTAATACTAAAAATGGTCACAAGTGAATCTAAGTTTTTATTTGGCCTTCCAAAATATGAGTCTACAAAAGGTTCTACAGTAGAAGAACAAACAAAATATTTAACATATCTAAGAAAAATGGACGCGATAAAAGAAAAGGAAAGAAAAATAATAAAAAACCAGAATGACAAAAGTAATAAAGAAGTTTGTGTGAGTGAATTTATAACGGTAGACAAAAATGTTAATACACATGAGCAGAATGAAGAAAGTACAGCAAAAATATTCCAAGAGCTATTGCCTGTTTCTGTTGAATTTCATAATGAAGATTCAGATGGGTCGTTTCAATCTTCAGCAAGTGAATACCTTCCTGACTCTGAAGAATCTGTATCAGAAGAATATGATCCAGAAGAATCTGATCTAGAAGAATGTCTTCCAGAAGAATCTGATCCAGGAGAATTTGTAAAATCTAGTGGAAAATGTAAATCAAGTTGTAACGCCGATAATATCATTGTAACGTTTGGTAAATTTTTGGAAGCATCGTCTTCTACTACTGTAGAACAGTTTGCAAATGTTAGACCATGGACGAAGAAAAACTCATGCCCATGCTGTCTTCGGGAAGTTACACATTTTTCACGTCATTTAATAAGAAATCATTCTAGTAAAGGTGCTGTAAAAGAATATTTATCTCTTTCTACAACAAATCCTAAAAGAAAACAATTATTAAACTCCATCCGTCGTCAAGGTAACTTTATGTCCTCTTCTTGCACTAATACAATTCGCCCTATCAGGAGACCTAAATCAAATCAACTTTTTGATACAAATAAATCAAATGTTAAAAATTTAAAAGAAAAATTTGTTGTTTGTAAGGATTGTTTGGGATATTTCTCGAGGAATTATTTAAGACGCCACCGAAAAAATTGTGCTTTACGAAAAACAAATGAAACTAGCTCCAGAGAACAACATTTAACAGCAGCCCAAATATTTACTGTTTGTTCGGGTACTCATAATGATTTCCTTTCATCTTTACGGTTAAAAACTAAAGTACTGCCCATCATGAGAAATGATCAAATTTCAAAAACTGCAATCAATGATGAGTTAATTTGTTGTTATGCTGAAAATTTATTAAAAAGACATAAAAGAATTCAGAATGTTATATCAAACAAAATGAGAGAATTAGCACGCCTTTTAATGACTCTTTTACAAATAACAGGAATTCAATGTCTATTTGACGTTCTAAAACACGAATTCTTTGACAATTGTGTGTCAGCTACAAAAATAATAAGTGGATATAATAATATAACGCATAGCTTTAAATCTGCCAGTTTGGTATTACACATGGGAACGACACTTAAACAAGTTTCAGATGTTGCCACAAAAATGATCATTAAAAAAAGCCCTCTATTTCCTTGTAAAGATCCGGAATCGACACTAAAAGATATAAAAAGATTTAGAAAACTGGTTGAAAATCATTGGAATGCAGAACTTTCTAGTTTGGCTTTAAAGAATTTAAATGAACAACGATATCAACAACCGAAATTGCTACCACTCACTGAAGATGTTATGCTATTTCAAAATTATCTTATGATTGAAAGCAAAAAAGCTTACACAACTTGGAGTGAACACTGGGAAATAAAAAAACTCATAGGAGATTAACAGAATGCGTTTTAGCAATGACCTTACTCCTAAATAGAAAACGAATTGGAGAGCTGCAGCATTTGAAAACAGCAACCTACAATAAAATATTACCTCAAAATTTACAAGAAGAATTCTTTCAAACATTAACAGATGAAGAAAAGGCTTTATCAACATCATTTAAAAGAGTTGTTACAGAAGGCAAAGGAAGTAAACCAGTGGCAATATTGTTTTCTACAGAAATGCAAAAATTTATCGACCTGTTAATTAATACAAGGAGTTTATGTGTGCCCGATACTAATGAATATTTATTTGCAAACCCTAACACAAAAAACGGATGGTTAAACGGATACAAATTATTAAAAAAGCTAGCAGAGGAATCTAATGTTAGCGATACAAGTTTATTCACATCAACCAGACTGCGGAAACAAATTGCGACCATACTGCAAGTGCTGAATATGACCGACAATGAAATGGAACAATTCGCTCAATTTATGGGGCATACGAAAAAGACTCATGAAACTTTTTACCGGTAAGTAAAAAAAGTGTTAATATTATTTTTATAAAATTATTCTATAAGCAATGTCAATGACAATATTATAATATTACATATACCGAGAGAAAGAACGAAAGAAACTAATTATATGCAAGTAAATAAATTCAATTAAATAGTTTTGTTTTCATTTTGAATAGGTATATTATTGTGTTTGTAAATAATAGATATTCACGATGTGAGATGGGAAAGTTGTCAAACGAGGCCATAGACCAAGTTTGATAACCTATCGATTATCGTAATATGAGTTTATGATACGAATATAGTACAATATTTTACCTACTACCAAAAACGCTAATAATTAAATAAAAAATATTCAAAATTCCTTGAATTGACGATTCATGACGAATATAAACAAGCAAGCGTTGCAAGGGTTGGACGTATAGTTATCGTGAATCTAGTGTGTTCTCAGTTGTCACTCATTCGGCGAAGTGTCGCTTTAATTTTAATTCGAAAAAAAATTTATTTATTTATTTGTTTTTGGGTAAAAATAAAATTTGAAATCATATTTTTTATTTTACCGCGCTAGTACGGTAAAGTATCTCTTTAGGATCAGTGTCGTAATGTTTTACATTACATATTGGTAGCAGGTAAAATATTAAACATTACTCGGGTTGTAAGAGTACTTACATGCTTGTAGATTTTCTGTAGTCGTAATATATATATATAAGCTTTAAACAGGCCATTTTAGGCCCATAGCTTCGTAATTCCTTTCCACCTTCTTCTATCAAGAGCTTTTATTCTCCAATTTTCTATTTTCTTTTCTTTTAGATCGTCATCCACGGCATCTCTCCACCTTCTTCTTGGTCTGCCCTTTTTCCTTTTTCCCTCTGGTGCATTCCACGCTATGCTTTTTACTTCTCTATAAGACTCCATTCTAGCAAGATGCCCCAGCCACTGCAGTCTTCTGGCTTTGACAAAATCGCTAATTTTTTCTTCCCCAAACATGTCATAAATTTCAGCATTTGTTCTTCGTTCCCAACCTGTTTCCGTCATCTTTCCTCCAAAAATTCTTCTCAATATTCGTCGTTCCCATATTTCAATTTTTTGTTGCAGTCTCTTTGTTAACACCCATGTTTCGCATCCATATGTCAACGTAGGTCGAAGGATCGTTTTATACAGCCTTATTTTTGAATTTCTCGACACGTCTTTGGATTTTATAATTCTGTGTAAACTGCCTGCACATCTGTTTCCTTTTGCTATTCTCAGATCTATTTCCGTTTCCTCTTCGCATTTATTTGTCACAAGCACTCCCAAATACATGTAATTTTCCACCTCTTCAATTTCTTTAACTTCTTCCCCCAACAATAATTCCATATTCAGTTTTCCGCTTTTCTTTTGCTTGTTCTTTAGTTCCATGTACTTCGTCTTGCTCATATTTATCTGCAGTCCCATATTTCCCGCAGCTTCTATTAGTTGACTAGCTATTTTTTTCAATTCTTTTCGACTTCTAGCCAAGAGTACAACATCGTCGGCATAGGCAAGACACTGATGGCTTTTGTTAAATATTGTCCCTGTCCTGTTTATATTGCTGTCTCTGATTATCTTTTCTAAAGCCAAGTTAAACAGTGTGGTGGATAAAGGATCCCCTTGTCTTACACCTTTCTTTACCCTGAAGTAATCACTTTTCTTGCCGTTTATTTTGACTGCACTGGTAGTGTTCTGAAGTGTCATATTTACTAGTCTTATTATCTTAGATGGTATATTGAATTCTTGCAAAGCTTTCACTAACTTGAATCTATTTACATTATCATATGCACCCTTAAAATCCACAAAGAGAAGGTGAGTTGGAATGTTATATTCAAATGCCCCACAAAGAACTTGCTTTAGCATAAACACATGATCGCTCGTTGAACGATTTTTTCTAAACCCTGCTTGATATTCACCCCATATATTTTTCTGCGTATGCTTCTAATTTTCTTTTTAGTATTGTTGCCAGCACTTTGTATGTGACGTCCAGGAGTGCAATTCCTCTATAGTTGTCACAGCTTGACAGATCCCCTTTCTTGTGTATTGGCAAGATTATCGATTTGTTCCACTCTTTAGGCATATTTTCCTCAACCCAAATACGGCTTATTAATTTATATATGTTGTCTTTCATATATTCTCCTCCATATTTTAAGTTTTCTGCAGCTATATCGTTTTCTCCTGGGCTTTTATTGTTTTTCATTAAAGAGAGAACTTCTTCTACCTCCTCTTTAGATGGTTCACCATTGTTTATTTCATTTCTTGGTGTTAACTCCTCTTCAATATCTACTTCTTCCTCTCTTTCATCATTCAAAAGTTCTTCGAAATGTTGTTTCCATCTTTCTAATTGCTGTTGTTCGTTGCCTATTAAGTTGCCTTCTTTGTCTTTTATGTATGCCCTATTTGAATTGTAACCCTTTCTTATTTCCTTAACGTCTTTGTAAAAGTATCTTATGTCTTTTCTTTGGTATTTTTCTTCCATGCTTTCAAGCTGGCTCTCTAGAAGATTTCTTTTTTTTAATCGGCATATTTTCTTTACCAATTTCCTTTGCTTATTATATCTTTTCTTTATCAGTACTATTATTTGTTTGCATCATCCTTTGTCTATATATTCGTTTTAGTTCTATTTCTTTTTCGCATTGTGTATCTAACCATTCTTTCTTCCTTTTTCTTATACATTTTGTGACATTTCTGTCCATTGCGGTTTTTATACAGTTTTCCAATATTTTCCAGTTTTCTTCTATATCTAATTGTGCTGTTGAGTCGCTATAAATGTTTTCGAAATATCGATTATACTTCTCCACTACCTCCTTTATTTTCAATTCACCAATATTGTATCTTGGGGTTTGCCTCCTTATTGGTTTAATTTTTTCTAAATAATCATATTTTAGTTTAACACCGACCAAGTAATGGTCAGAATCAACGTCAGCTCCTCTGTATGTTCTCACATTTCTTATGAGATTTGAATATTTCTCCTGAATTAACACATGATCAATTTGGTTGGTATCCCCGGTCGCAGGTATTATCCATGTGCCTTTATAGATGTCTTTTCTCTTGAAGAAGGTGCTCATGATTTTCATATCCCTTTCTATGGCCAATGAAATTAATCTTTGCCCATTTTCGTTGCTTTCTTTATGCTTACTTTCTCCACCTGTGATTTCTTTGTACATTTCTTCCTTTCCCACCTTTGCATTTGCATCTCCCATAACTATTATAATGTCACGGCTCGTTGCATTATCAAGGACGGTTTCAATTTCCTCGTAGAATGCGTCTTTTATTTCGTCTTCTTTTTCCTCCGTAGGTGCGTGAATATTTACAATGAACAAATTTCTATTACGTCCTTTTAGCCGTATGGCGCATAGTCTGTCCGATTTAGCGTTAAATGCAATTACTTCTTCTTTTAATTTATTATTAACTAAAAATCCCACTCCAAATCTTCTACTCTTACTTCCACTTTTAAACAGTGTATAATTTTCTATGTTTGCTGTTCCTTTTCCCTCTAGGTGTGTTTCTTGTACAGCAATAATATCTATTTTATATCTACTCAGTTCTCTACTTAGCATTTTTATTGCGCCTGGCTCATATATTCCTCTAAGGTTCCAAGTAGCTAAATTAGTTAGGTTTACTTTATTTTTGCTTTTAATCTGTTTATTTTTCAATGATCTTCTCGATTCCATATTCTTTGCCGGGTCCTTATCCAAGAAAGAGTTCTCTTTTTCCTCTTCTACTTTTTTCCTATTTGTTTTACCAAAACCTCTCTGTCATTGTCCCATCGCCATTCAATTCCGTTTATAATTAGTTTTCTATACCCGATTTTGACTGTGTTTCCACTATCTCTTTCTTTCTTTGCTGTTATCCTCATAGATTTTTGCATTTTTCTTTCTTTTTGTGTTAGTTCATCATTTATGTAAACTGTAACATCTTTTAAATCTTTTAGTTTTGACTTTACCTGCATGACTCTTTTCTTTTCCTGTTCGTCTGGTAATTCGACTAGGCATATTTTATCTCCCAATTTTCGTACATTATTTATGTTAACTGCCAGATCCAGATGTTTTTTAAAAAACCTATCTATTTCGTCTTTAATGGTTTTGGCATCCGTGCCTTTAATCTGTTGGCCATAAACAATTACGTTATTTCTTTTATTCTCTTTTTCTATTTTTTCCAGTGTGTTTTTTACTTCTTTTAATTCTGCTCTGATTTCTTGATTCTCGTTCTTCAATAGTTCAGTCTCTTGTTTTAGCTGCGTGTTTTCCCTTTGGAGATGGTTAATTTTTTCGTTAAATTCTTTTTGCTCACCTCTCATTTCTTTTACTTCAGTTTTAAGTTCTTTCATCATTTCTAAAATCATGTCTAGTTTTTTTTCCTCTGTTCCAACTTTTTGCGGTGTTCTTGAAGTTTTCTTGCTTCTCTTGGAGATTAACTCCTCATTTTCCGCGTCATTATCCCTTGTTCTTCGTTTGCTACCTTCATCTGTTGACCCATCACTGTCAGCCATACTGTTTTTGGTTCTCTGGATGTAATTTTCCATCCCTTTCTCACGCAGACGGTAATCTTAGGTAAAGATCGGGCGTCCCGTGCACCGTAGCCGGGAACCTACTTTAGTTCAGCCCTCGACCGGTTACCCAGGCTGACCTTCTCAGTACCTGAGATCTGTCTCGTAAGTTTTTTTTTTGTTACTTTTCTTTTTGTTTTTTTTTCGATTACTTTTCCTATGAAGTTATTGTAAAATATTTTTGAAGACGGATCTGCCTTGATTATTATTGTTGTTTGGAATTAAGCATTCGTTTTGTCTATACCTGTTTTGCTAATGAGTTCTAAATTTATCGATAATAATAAATTGATAATGTATGTACTCGATTTGTAAAGCTATATGGTATACTATGAGAATGCACCAAAAAAAAGGAAAAAAGAGCATGCAGTATCTTACAGTTTTCAGCTGATTTTTTTTCACAATAAGATGCACTATACTTTATATTATATTATGAAACTGTTTTTAGTTATTTAACTTTCACTTATACCACTAAAATTTGAATTTTAATAGACACTGTTTTCACTGCGTGTTTACTGGTGATTTGCCAGGACCGGACCGTAATATAATATAATTATAATTGACATTCTCTACAAGATAATTAAAAAAATCTGTATATTTTAAGACTTCCTCAAGATGTTTATCAAACCGCGAAAGTGTCTAAAGTATTATTAGCGATCAATAGTGGTAAAGCTGCACAGTATAAGGGTAAAACATTGAATCAAATAGATGTATCTGATTTGGAATTGTCAGAATATGAAAATAATGATGACATAGATGAGAAAGATACCACGGAAGAGGAAGATGATAATATTACATCTATGGAGGTCAAAAAACAGGGTAATGATTATTTAATAAACATATTTAACATACAATCATATTAAATTAATTTTTTTAAATAAATGGAGGTGAAAACCATTTAAATATTTAAACTGTTGGGTTCAATATTATAATTGTTTCAAAGAGAAAAAAATATATTTTAGATAACAAAACTAATATAAGAAAGGGAAGAAAGGAAGGTCAAAAAAAGTTGAACAAAAAGGAACAAAACACTAATAATATACAGAAGTCTTAAAAAATTGGAGAGACTACAAAAAATAAAGAAAATATTGCAATGGCAGTCAAAAATAAAGGTAAGTTATATAGTAAAGAATTTTATGTTGTAATGAAATAATGTAATTTTAGGGGATCATAAGAATAAGATTATAAAAATGAAGTGGACTGAAGAACAAAAAAAATTGATGAAGAGTTACTTTAAAAAAAATATAAAAAATAAACGGGCACCGCAAAAAAATGAAGTTGAACAATTTCGAACTAAATACAAGGATATTTCTGATAAAAATTGGATCAAAATTAAAGCATTTGTATACAATTGTTATAAATAGATATTACTTATTCCAGCATATATGTACCATCAGCTTAATTTGCAAAAGACGTAACCCTATTTATAAAAAATACTTTTATTTAAGTGTAATATCAATACCTGTGTTAACAATAAATAAAATATTAATAACAAACATGTGGCACGGAAAATTAAAGAAATTAGAATAAATATATTCTGTTGGTGGTCGAAAAACAAAGGTAAGGTATAAAATAAATAATTTACGTTATTTAAAAAAATAAATTTTAGGATTTCACAAACATACAATTAAAAATATTGGATGGTGGAAGGAACAAAAAATTGATGATCAGTCATTTTAAACAAAATATGAGAAATCAATAGGTGCGACAAAAAAATTAAATTGAAATATTAATACAACGGAAACTAAAATATGAATTACTTGTGCATTATGAATCCCAACTCCCAACTAAATAAAAAATTTAATTTTATTTATACATTATTAATAATAAATACGTGGCACGGAAAATTGAAGAGATTATAATAAATGTGGAAAATATTCTGTTTGTGGTCGAAAAACAAAGGTAAGGTATAAAATAAATAATTTACGTTATTTAAAAAAAATAAATTTTAGGGGATCACAAACATACAATTAAAAATATTGGATGGTGAAAGGAACAAAAAATTGATGATCAGTCATTTTAAACAAAATATGAGAAATCAATAGGTGCGACGAAAAAATTAAATTGAAATATTAGTACAACGGAAACTAAAATATGAATTACTTGTGCATTATGAATCCCAACTCCCAACTAAATAAAAATTTTAATTTTATTTATACATTATTAATAATAAATACGTGGCACGGAAAATTGAAGAGATTATAATAAATGTGGAAAATATTATGTTTGTGGTCGAAAAACAAAGGTAAGGTATAAAATAAATAATTTACGTTATTTAAAAAAATAAATTTTAGGGGATCACAAACATACAATTAAAAATATTGGATGGTGGAAGGAACAAAAAATTGATGATCAGTCATTTTAAACAAAATATGAGAAATCAATAAGTGCGACGAAAAAATTAAATTGAAATATTAGTACAACGGAAACTAAAATATGAATTACTTGTGCATTATGAATCCCAACTCCCAACTAAATAAAAAATTTAATTTTATTTATACATTATTAATAATAAATACGTGGCACGGAAAATTGAAGAGATTATAATAAATGTGGAAAATATTCTGTTTGTGGTCGAAAAACAAAGGTAAGGTATAAAATAAATAATTTACGTTATTTAAAAAAAATAAATTTTAGGGATCACAAACATACAATTAAAAATATTGGATGGTGGAAGGAACAAAAAATTGATGATCAGTCATTTTAAACAAAATATGAGAAATCAATAGGCGCGACGAAAAAATTAAATTGAAATATTAGTACAACGGAAACTAAAATATGAATTACTTGTGCATTATGAATCCCAACTCCCAACTAAATAAAAAATTTAATTTTATTTATACATTATTAATAATAAATACGTGGCACGGAAAATTGAAGAGATTATAATAAATGTGGAAAATATTCTGTTGGTGGTCGAAAAACAAAGGTAAAGTATAAAATAAATAATTTACGTTATTTAAAAAAAATAAATTTTAGGGATCACAAACATACAATTAAAAATATTGGATGGTGGAAGGAACAAAAAATTGATGATCAGTCATTTTAAACAAAATATGAGAAATCAATAGGCGCGACGAAAAAATTAAATTGAAATATTAGTACAACGGAAACTAAAATATGAATTACTTGTGCATTATGAATCCCAACTCCCAACTAAATAAAAAATTTAATTTTATTTATACATTATTAATAATAAATACGTGGCACGGAAAATTGAAGAGATTATAATAAATGTGGAAAATATTCTGTTGGTGGTCGAAAAACAAAGGTAAAGTATAAAATAAATAATTTACGTTATTAAAAAAAAAATAAATTTTAGGGATCACAAACATACAATTAAAAATATTGGATGGTGGAAGGAACAAAAAATTGATGATCAGTCATTTTAAACAAAATATGAGAAATCAATAGGCGCGACGAAAAAATTAAATTGAAATATTAGTACAACGGAAACTAAAATATGAATTACTTGTGCATTATGAATCCCAACTCCCAACTAAATAAAAAATTTAATTTTATTTATACATTATTAATAATAAATACGTGGCACGGAAAATTGAAGAGATTATAATAAATGTGGAAAATATTCTGTTGGTGGTCGAAAAACAAAGGTAAAGTATAAAATAAATAATTTACGTTATTAAAAAAAAATAAATTTTAGGGATCACAAACATACAATTAAAAATATTGGATGGTGGAAGGAACAAAAAATTGATGATCAGTCATTTTAAACAAAATATGAGAAATCAATAGGCGCGACGAAAAAATTAAATTGAAATATTAGTACAACGGAAACTAAAATATGAATTACTTGTGCATTATGAATCCCAACTCCCAACTAAATAAAAAATTTAATTTTATTTATACATTATTAATAATAAATACGTGGCACGGAAAATTGAAGAGATTATAATAAATGTGGAAAATATTCTGTTGATGGTCGAAAAACAACGGTAAGGTATAAAATAAATAATTTACGTTATTTAAAAAAATAAATTTTAGGGATCACAAACATACAATTAAAAATATTGGATGGTGGAAGGAACAAAAAATTGATAATCAGTCCTTTTAAACAAAATATGAGAATTAAGGATAATAAAAAACTCTTCGTTTTAACAAAACTTCCAATATTTATTTAAAAATTGCTTTTTTAAAAGACTTAATGACAGCCGTTTCGCTATTAAGCATCGCCAGATTGACATTTAAGTTACATTTTGTTTGTTTGTAGCTAGGTACCTGATGTTTAGGTAGTATTAAGGCTAGACCAAGTATGAAAGTAATAAGACATAACAATATTAAAGCCTAGATGTTATTAGCCCTAAGGGATTATCCTGGATGTATTTCCCTCTAAGATCAGTATAACTGTGCAATGATATAGAAAAACCAGGAAAAAACTATATCATGCTGATCTTTACAATAACTTAATATATTTGTGTTACAATTACGTCTTATCTATGTATAAAATGAAGACTCAATCAAAGCAAACACTTTAAAAGTGGAGAACTTCCCAGATTTATTTGTTCATTAACAACTTTAAATTGTGGATCTGCTAGATGTCTTTTTATTTCAAGTTCTTCAAGGAAATCTAAATTTTGTTTTTTATTATAAATGTGTAGTATTTGGATGTCATTGGTGTGAAAGACTGAGGTTGGATGTTCAAGTAGGTGTTTTGCATAATTTGACTTATCTGGTTGTTTTAATCTATATGCTCTTAAATGTTCGTTAAATCTTACTTTAAAATTTCTTTGTGTTTGACCTAAACATCAGGTACCTAGCTACAAACAAACAAAATGTAACTTAAATGTCAATCTGACGATGCTTAATAGCGAAACGGCTGTCATTGAGTCTTTTAAAAAAGCAATTTTTAAATAAATATTGGAAGTTTTGTTAAAACGAAGAGTTTTTTATTATCCTTAATAAGATGGACTTCCAAAAAGTAAGAGTTAGTACAATCAATTTTTAAAATATGAGAAATTAATAGGTGCGACGAAAAAATTAAATTGAAATAATAGTACAACGAAAACTAAAATATGAATTACTTGTGCATTATGAATCCCAACTCCCAACTAAATAAAAAATTTAATTTTATTTATACATTGTTAATAATAAATACGTGGCACGGAAAATTGAAGAGATTATAATAAATGTGGAAAATATTCTGTTGGTGGTCGAAAAACAACGGTAAGGTATAAAATAAATAATTTACGTTATTTAAAAAAATAAATTTTAGGGATCACAAACATACAATTAAAAATATTGGATGGTGGAAGGAGCAAAAAATTGATGATCAGTCATTTTAAACAAAATATGAGAAATCAATAGGTGCCACGAAAAAATTAAATTGAAGCATATAAACTACAGAAACTAAAATATGGATTACTTACATTCAAATTTATATCCATTCTAATTTTAGAATAAGTTTTTTTTTTAATTTAGGCTTTTCATATCCATTGTTTTTTTTTATTCTTTTGCAACTGTTACTTTAATTCAATTACATACTTGCAAATTAAATCGAATGTTACTATCACTTATATCTATGTATACTATGTTTGATTAAATTTTTTATATCAATTTTTTTATTTAACCGTAAATAATTAATTAAATAATCTGGAATTCTAAAGAAATTTATTTAAGAAAAAGAGGAATGGCCAAAGGTCAACACAAATATGTTCACATGGCTACATAATGAATGTGGCATGTATTTTTTGGTATGGAATAAAATGCAGTTCATATGAAAACTTTTGCATTATTGCCTTATTGTTTATACCTTTGAGCATGCGTTAAATTTACTTACAACCAGGTTTGCTTACCGCGGAGAAGTTAATTCTATTGGTAGTTGATGTAAATGTTTTCTGTTAGTGCTTTTTTAGTGGTAAGTAATAATTGTTATTAATATTTTAATTAGAAAATAAATATATTAGTAGTAATATTTATTATAAACGGAAAGGAATATTTATTATTAACGGAATATTACCAACACATTTTAAATGATAAGGTAATTGAAAATAATAATAATATTCTGCGCGAATACTAATTATTTCACTAGTAGAACACGTAAATTATCGGTAAACGACAAAGAAAGACACTTTTTATTAAATATCTATGAATCTAAACTAAAACTAGGTACTTTATTTAATTTGTCAATCAACTACTTAAAAATATCAAACAACTCGATTGCAGTACATATAAAATGTTTACATTAACTAACAATTTAAATATTAAAAATCATATACTCTTTTATAAAAATCAAATTTCTAGTAAATTGAAATAGAGGTAGTTGCATTATCATATATAATAAACATTCTAGGGCCCGTATTTTTGAATACAATTCCTACGAGAGAATCGTTTCTGTTGATAAAGTAATTACTTTATTACTCAATGTTCCTACCAAAAATATACAGATAGATACAAAAGTTTTCGTGTGAGTAACATAGATAGATAGATATGTTTTCGTAGGAATGAGAAATTATTATCTCGTAGGAATGATTCGAGAATACTGGCGCCAGTGGCCTACAAATGAATGTAACTAGGCTTGTAAAAAAGTACTTTCAATTTTTTGAAAAAAGTTCCATATAAAAAGTCCTGTATGGTCTGAAATTGAAAAAGTAAATATCAGCAATATTAAATTTTTCTGAATAAATTGTTTAAGTATACGTCAATATATCGAATTCAATACATTCCGTTTATTTGAATTCTTAACTTTTTTTGACACGCCCTCGTAACAGACAACTGTAAATTCATCAAAAGAGACGAAAAGACAGCATCCCAATTCTTAAGCAATTTTTTTATCTCTTTTATTTCTATTTACCTTCGTTTATTAAATCTATATGATTTTTTTCATAATTTCCATGTTAGTTCACAATAGGTCTGCATTATATCATTATATAATAAAAGGGCGGTTTGGCGAATGGGCTCAGTTCCCGTAGTCAAAAAGAAGAAGGAAAAAAATAATTTCCCTGTTCTCAATAATAATTACTATGTCAGCGTAAGTTATCATTTGGCCTCCATTTGTTCTTAAATTTATCTCTGGTATTTATCGCATCTCATATTCCAATTTTAAATTGAAAAGTGTTACTGATAATAATTCTCCTAGCCTCATTCCTTTCAAACTCTTCAGTTTCACCTTTCTATGATATAATGTTGACTCTTTAATCATCGCCTAATTTTGGCCTTGTTCTTCTATTGCCGCCATTAGTCTATTTCGCTTTATTCACTCGAACGCCTGATGGAAATCTATAAAAAGCATTTCTATTTCTATCTGATTAATGCGTTTTTTCCATAGCAATATCCAAGTAGTTTGTGATGCCTTGTGTGTTTATGTTTCGTACTACTTATGACCATATTTCTTCTTACTGCTAGTACAAATGTTGCCCGTTATTATTTGTTTATTCTTGGATTGTATATTTACCTTCCACATTTGCTAAATGTTTCTCTGATTTGTGCGTTAAAGTCTCCTAACAAAACTATTGTTCTTCTCTGCGGATCTCTTTCAATTCTCCTTTTATATTTTCATATATTCTGTCTTTTTCTTCGGCTGAATCATTTTCAATTGGCGCATATATATTTAATTTAATTTTGGTATTACATTTTTTTCAGAAAATGCTTTTGAAGAAAATCATTCTTTTTACTTTTTTAACAAGTAGCATGGGAATAAATTACCTCCCTTGCACCGAAAATGTGGATGCTCAGGCTCTACAAAGGGCACGGAATATTATAGCTAATTCAACTCCACAAGGCTATAATTTAATTGAAGTTCGTCCTTTGGTGACTTCTGGTCGCAATCTTCATAGATGGATTGGAATTTTCACAAGACAGGACAATGTATATAATTGTGGCTGCGACTTTCTTATGGGCGTTAAAAGGGAATTTAAAAGAGACTGTCCGGCAGGAAGCGAAATTAATTTAGTGGGTCTGGAAGATTTGGCTAATAATAATAAAGGTTAAATTTTTGGTAAACTGTTTTTGTAAAGTGCCAAGACGTCGCCGTTCTTTTTGGTCAAATACTTGTAGAAAAGGAGGATATACAAGAGAACCATCTCTTTGTTAAAAAAATACTTACAATAAAATTGTATTTTTAAATTTAAGATTACAAAATATAACATTAATAATTTTTTATTAAATTTAAATTTAATTTTATGTGTATCCAAGAAAAAATATTCATTTTTTTCTTTTTAATCTAGTTTTTAATAAAAGTGTATATTCCATTTTACATTTTCTTTAAAATTTAATAGGATTATTAAATAGGTATCCAGCATCTGTTTATCTTATTTATCATTTACAATATTTAAAAATTTTAACCACGATCAGTTTCTTACACTATTTATATATACAGTGCAGTCCAAAAGTAAGGCATACATTCATTTTCTACGTAATTATGTATTCTAATGAAAAATCTAGAAATAGTTGAAAATACCGATTCCAATAAAATTCTTCAACTGCGCCAACCACCTGGGGGTTAGAGCTACCCCAATGAACATTTTAAATAGAAATGGGAGCGTTTATATATCATAATTTTTTATTTTGAACTGGAATACTCATGAAAGAGTTTAATTTTATTTAATAGAAACAGATCTCCATCGTCTAGTGTAATAGTTATTTTGTAAAATGTTGAATCTGGAACCGTTAGCGAAACTGATATCGAAAACCGTTTACACTACCACTACACCAACACACACTTTTATCTGCCTGAGGCGCGTATTGATAACCAAGTAATCTTCCTTCGGTCTCTGACTTTGTGGCATGAATGTCGAAAGACCTCTTAATAGTGACAGGTAACTGTCGCGATGGAGATCTGTTTGTATTAAATAACATTAATGTTTCATAAGTATGTCATTTCAAAGTTCAAATACCATACCATAAGGCTGAATAGAGATGTGAAAACACTTATAAGGGAGGTATCATTTTCCATTTTTCCCCTTAAAATTTTAATGAGGTTAACTAGTGGGTCCATAGGGCAGAGTTAAAAAATTATTTGTATGAAATTATTTATAAATCCCTCCTGTTTCAGGATTTTTCATTTGAATTTATAATTACATAGAAAATAAATTTATGAGGTACAAATGTAACTACTGTGTATATACATAGAAAATCCCCTTTTACCTTTCGGGGTAACCAAAATGAAAGGTACTAAATTGCTGAACATAAACCACAATTATGGACAAACCTTGTATTCATTAAATTTGAAATATGATAGTTCTCTTTTAGGTCTAGGACTATGCAGAACTTTTTGTAAAAAATAACTTATTTTCCAAAAATTTATAATCAAAGTGGGGGGTATTAGATGAAAATAAAAAAAAGAATGAATATGCATTTTGTAATACTTCAATTTAAAAAAAAATAAAAAAGCTACTCTATATTCTCTCTAATACAACCACACTGGCTTGACACATATATTTTTAAACAGCAGTAAATTAATATAACGTTATAGAATTTTCTTCTCAGATTCTTTAGAAGAACGATAAACTCAAAGAATGTAATACGATATGTGGTATATCTATACACGTAATTAAAAATATATAAACATTCGTAAAATAACATCGATGAATTGTTCAAATAAATGGGCTGCATAAGAAGCAGTATATATATCTAATTTATACAGATACAGAATACGCCACCTGCCGCGGAGACTAATGAACTAATTTGTATATCTCAATGCATATTCGCATCCTAAATCGTCCCAGCAGAAATTTTTACAGGATGTTTTCTATAAATAATTTTAAGAAAAAATGCTAATATACACGTCAAACGTTGTTCATCCCGGAGGTGGGCTCAACAACAACTTTTTGGGCTCAACAGCGTACCATCAATATGCAACTCGGGCTCTATATCGTACTAAGGCTATATATTGTAATAATTAAATATTCTATAATAGTAGAATGATTATAATATCAACAGAAGTTGTTTAATATTAACTTAATCAAATAATTTTAATTATATTGTATTATTTCATTGTATATTTTGTGTATTTGTAAGAAAATTTTAAGTTAGAAATTATTTTATTAAGAATGTATCGATATTATATTTAGTACATAAATATGTTATTTAGAACTTAGTGGAAACTTCGCGAAAATTGATTATATAATGTGTAAAAAAAGGACAGATATTGTGTAAAAAGGAGACAGATATATTTTACTATATATTTTATTCTGAAATGATCGATGATAGACGAAGTAAGAATGTCTAGTAATAAATATGAAAGAAAGAGATACACATATTTTTTCCCAGAAATGACAGAACAAAAAAACGAAGCTTCTAGAAGTTTGAAACCTATAAAAGACTGAACAGAGGTCGTTAAGTGGAAGTTTATTATTGGAAGTAAAAGAGAGAAGATCAGTGAGTGTGAACAGTCGGTTAAAAAGTGAACAAAAAGTTTTTAAAGTAGTTATAATAAAGTGACATTAAAAATACAAAGTAAAACAATTATAAAGTAAAACAAAGTGCCAAGTGACATTAAAAACTAATCAAAAGGTGAAATTAAAGCATTTTCGGTTGATGTAAAAAAAAAGAAGAATACCTACTTACTATTATTAATACAACTAAAGGAACTATAATCCATCAACACTAAAATTTGAGGAACAAACAAAGAACAATAATTACACAAAAAACTAATCGTCTAACAACACTTCAGTTTACCAAAATCGCAAATACCACGTATCTCTTCGTTCGTCTCCGTTTTTCATAGATCACCTACAGATTTTTCCTCCAATCAGGAAACAGGACTTTACATATCAAGGTCAGATAAAATTGTAATTTTTTAAAAAAATTTTGTAGTAGTTAGTTGAATTTTATTATTTAAAAAAAAGGAATTTACTTAATATTTAATAATTAGTGTATTTGATAATCTTACTTACCATTACATAAACAACATTGGTTAGTTTAACTTAATTCACATCAAGTAAGTTCTTTTATAATTACTAAAGGCCTTTCTTTTTAATTTTTTTTCTAATTAGTTTCATTATTAAACTTTCAACATTACTGTTTTAATTTAACTATTTTATAATAAATTTATAATTATATTTAATCAATTTTATTCAAATACCTTCTACCTAATAACCCAATAGAAACTAGCATAAACAAACACCCCCTGAGAAAAAGATCTTGTTGCTATTAGTACATTTAAATAAGTAATATCAATTTAATAAATAAATCAATCAAATCAATAAACTTTCTCTCAAATCATAATATTCATTACAAAATGGCGCCCAACGTGGGGCTCGTTTCTGTTGGAAAATTAGGTATTCATTCAAACAATTTCTGTTGAAAAATAGTAGACAATTTAATATTAAACTATATGAAGGTTTTTTTTTTATTAAAAGACAACATAATAAGATATTTTATTAAGATTAACACATTTTGCATTTTATTTTAACATAAGTGCAATTCTATTTTATCATAATAACACAACCTAATATCTAATAAAATAAATTATTTTACTAAATATTTAAACAATAAATAACAAAAATGGAATCCAGAAAGACATTAAAAGACCTAAGTCTATCAGAACTTAAAAATGAGTTAGAAATCAGAAATTTAAATACTGAAGGATCTAAAGAAACATTAATAGAAAGACTTCAGGAAGTACTAGAAGAAGAGGGAATAAATCCTGAAGAATACATATTTCAAACAGAAGAACAGTCAACTAGTACTCAAGCACAACAAACCATGGAAAGAGGTGATTTTGTCTGCGTGAGATATGATAGTATAGAAAAACCCAAAGAAACAAAAGACAATAATGAACAATTAATGGATATGATGAAACTATTACTTGAAAAGATGGATAGTAACACGAAGGAACTAATAGATGAAATAAAAAGTTAAACTAAAGAATTAAAGAAAAAAATAGACATTCAAAATCAACAGCACAAGAAGAGTGAAGAAGGATTAGGAAATAAAATTGAAAATACACATAAACAAATAAATGAAGATATGGAAAAACTTAATGAAACTATGATAGAGGAAATAAAGGAAGACATTAAAAAGCAGTTCCAAAAAGAAGAGAAAACTTTAAAAAATAATATTGTAGAAGTACAGACAAACAATAAAAATGAGCAAGACAGAATAATAGAAGATATACAAATAATAGATGAAAAGGATATAAATAATTTTGATGAAAACATTAAACAGAAGAAAGCATTGGAAGTTAATAAAAATAAAACAGTAGTTGAAACAGAAATTATACACAATAAACTGACTGAACAAAACAAAATTGAAACAAAAACAGAAACTAATATGACAGAAACAAATGATAGTAATATGAAACTTACAAGAAAGTTCAACCTACATGAAAAAGTTTTACGAAATATAAATACTAAGAATATACATAAAAATATATTGATTAAAGAACTTATGTACAAGAAAAGTATAATATATAAAGAATATTTAAAACTTAACTTAATAAAGGATAAGACAAAAGAAAATACGCTAGAGGAAATATGGTCTAAGAAACTTCAACATAACTTAAACAATGACAATAAGATAATAGCACAATCTACATATAACACAACTTTAGACTACTATAATGAAATAAAAACACAAAAGGATTTAAAAACATGGACAAATAAACAAAAATATAAAATGAGACTAGATAATGAAAACACAATAAAAGTACAACCAAAATATGAACCAAAATTAAACTACCTTAACTTAATAAATGGAACAGAAGAAACATACATCAGAACAAATAAACAAGAACATAATTCAAGAATTGACAATAAGAATGGAATTATAAGACAATTACAATATAATACATCATATAACTATGACAATAAAAACTCGAATAAAAAGTATATAATAAATCAGAAGGTATACCAAAATGTAATTACCACATCAATTAAAGATTATAAACAAAATTGGAAAGTAAGAAAGAAAAGAAACTAGATAAAGAGTCTTCAAATGTGTACATAGTAGTATAGGAAATAGATATAAGATATAGAATTAAGATTATTAGTATAGTAACTATAATAGTAAATGTTATTAATATGGCAACCACATTAAAATAAGCAAAACAACATTAACAATAAGATTAAAAATTAAAACAATAATAAAACTCCTAAGGCAACAACTTTGACATCATGATTTTGAGAAAAATGCTGCATCGGTGACAAAACATCATATATAGTACATCTAAGTTTATGCATAAATCTAAAATATTACCTAAAAAAGGAAAATTAATAATAATTAATAAATCACTCTAAATCATACTAAGTAAAAGAATAACTAATGATATATTGGATATATGAAAACATAAATATTCAACAAACACTAGTATTATAATTGTTCGAGTAATAGAAATTAACAATAATTATAGAACTAATTTGATCATTACAAAACTAATTTAAAACAATGAAACTATAGCATTAATTCTATAAATAAAGCAAATTAAGTACATTAAGAAATATAAAGTTTAATATTAATTGGCACCAAGATACAAACAAAATATAAAATATTTGAAGATAAATACTTGGAGAGCAGTGTAAATAAGAGTTATAAATGGAAATAAATATAATTTATATGTGGAAGATACATGATATGAGATGATATGAAATGTTTATTGATGATGATTTAAGAAGGTATAAAGATTATATGATGAATATGAAATGATAAGTATAAGATTATGATAATTGTATGTATAGTAGAAGAAAGATGATGTGATAAGAAGTTGATAGTTGAGAGAAATATATTATAATCTATTTACAAAACACTCCAAGAAATATAATGAAACAAAATGATGATAATTTTAAACTTCATTGCTATTATTGCCTATATATGGAACCAATTAAATTAAACATAATATAAACAATTAAAAGAAATAATACAATTTAACAAGAATAAACTCTGTAATCCAATAAATAGTTTCATTGGAGGAGGAAAACATACTTAATAAATTTAAATTGTAAACAACAGATACAAGTGAGTAAAAGAAGTTAAGATCTAACAACACTTAGACAAGATGATAAAGTATCTATTAAGATGAATACTTACTTAGAGTAATTCAGTTAAGAAAAGAAAAACAATCTTATTTATATGCATTTCAAAACCATATTAAATATATGTAATCGTATGTAATGTAAAAAATTTTGCTGTTTATTCAAGAAAATAAATAATTTAAAAAAAATCTTTAGATGCAGATATTTTCAAAATCCTAAAACATATAAAGATGATATTTAGATCAATTTAACATAACATATTAATTAAAGCATACACAAATTTAATTTTCAGTTAATAAAGAAACAGATGATTTTAAAATTTGACATATTTGATTTGATTTGATCAAAGAATCAGGTCAGACCTTAGACAAGGCTAATCTAAGGCCGTCTAAGGGTCAGACACTGTGCACGGAAACTTAAAAAGCATAGAACAGTAAGAATACTTCTTCGTTTTTATAAAAGGTTCACAAAACAAAATTTTGTACCTTGGTTAGTATAAAAAATTATTGTATAATATACTTAGAATTTAAAAATGTTTATTAGATTATTTAAAAAAATTTCTATATGACTATACAAATATTTTTAAATAATCGGGGGCTGATTGTAATAATTAAATATTCTATAATAGTAGAATGATTATAATATCAACAGAAGTTGTTTAATATTAACTTAATCAAATAATTTTAATTATATTGTATTATTTTATTGTATATTTTGTGTATTTGTAAGAAAATTTTAAGTTAGAAATTAATTTATTAAGAATGTATGGATATTATATTTAGTACATAAATATGTTATTTAGAACTTAGTAGAAACTTCGCGAAAATTGATTATATAATGTGTAAAAAAAGGACAGATATTGTGTAAAAAGGAGACAGATATATTTACACGAAGTAAGAATGTCTAGTCATAAATATGAAAGAAAGAGATACACATATTTTTTCCCAGAAATGTCTAATCTCTAGAACAAAAAAAACGAAGCTTCTAGAAGTTTAAAACCTATAAAAGACTGAACAGAGGTCGTTAAGAGGGGCGTTTCTAATTTGGTAAGACTGCCTGAATTTAGTGAAAAATCTGGTTATTTTTAAATTACAAGAATGTAGAGTAGATGGCGATAGTGATTTCAAATTAGTATTTTTGTTATAAATTTGAATATTTTTAGAGCTTGTTGACTTTCTTTGTCTAAGACAGAGATGAAAATATGAATTTTGCTTCGTAAATCTTTGAATATTTTCACGACATACACAAACATTTGACCTTGAGACCATAAACAGATGAAGAATACTTGTATAATTTTTATTAAATATCCTATTTGGATACATTTTGGAAGTTTGTTGTGTGTTATTGTTGTGTCGTAGGCGTAACAAATTAATTGTTTTTACGATTTAAAATATCGATATATGAAAAAAATAAAATAAGATTTCGGCATTCCTAACAAATAATTAATTAATGAAATTTATTGTACTAACCAGAGTTGGGTCGGATATTGAAAAAAGTATCCGGATACCGGATACGGATATTCAAAATGTATCCGGATACTTTTTTAAAAAGTTCGAATACTTTCATTTAAAAATGTATTCGGATACAAGTATCCGAATACTTCCTAGGATACTTTGAAGGATACTTTTTTTTAAAAGGACATAAATTATTAGTATTAAAACTATGTGATGTGCATGTATTTTTAATGTAATATATAATAATAAAAATACATTTAACGAAAAATTTTTCGTGTCACTGCCTGAACTTTTGATATTGAATTTGGTCAGCGTCGGACCAGCCGAGTTTTCAAACTTTTTAGGGGGTGTACTTATTTGTACTTGTAGGTACACTAAAATAAAAATATAAATATTAGGATGTCCTTTATTATAATATCCGAAAAATAATTTCTTCTAATAATTATAAATACAGGGTACAAAGGGGTTCTTGAAAATAATAGAGATGTAGAAAATATAAAAAATAAATAACGTACTTATGAAAAATTATAACTGATTTATAGGTAAAAACAAAGCTCCATTAGAATATAATAATATATATATTATAACGGTAACCAGTACGAAAAATGGGATTTAACATGTTAGACACATCTGAATTAAAAGAAGGGCAGTGTTGTGCCTACGTTAGGTGTATTATCGGAGGGCGATAAATAATATTTAAAAGTATCCGAATATCAAAAACAGTATCCGGATACCGGATACTTTAAAATTTGGTCACTGATACGGATACCGGGTACAAAATTTAAAAGAGCTTTCGGATACATAAAAAGTATCCAGATATTGTATCCGTATACAGAAGTATCCGGATACTACCCAGCTCTGGTACTAAGCCTTACTAATTAAGGTATTTATTAGAATAAATATATTAATTATAATAAAAACATAATACGGTTTCTGAATATACACACATCAACATGGTCTAAAGAAAAATTGAAATAAAGTGGAAAGTATGTAATTATACCTTTTTTAAAATTGAGATTGAAATCTATTGGCAACAATGCAAAGTTAAACGAGGTTAGTTGTTATCTATGACGTAAAATTGAATATGTTTTTAAAACATTATTGAATACGGTTAAACGCCAAAAAATAACTCAGAGATGTATTATTTGAAGGTGTTAGGTTAGGTTAGGTTAGTAGATATAAATTTTTAGAATATATTTTTGAAAAAATTTAAATACTTTTCCAAAACGTTTGATGATTATTGCAAAAGTGTTACTATCATGTTTGTAAACATTAACAGGTTAGTCTGTCTTCAATATGACTTCAAGTAAGTAGGTACCTTGCTAATTATTTACTGCCTAAATAAATAAATATCATTTATTTTTTAGAGAGTATTGGACATTCCTAAATTACCACCCAGATCCATGATTTAATGAAAAATGGAGTACAAAGTAAAGCTCACCCTACATAAAGCTTACCTATAGTTTATTTTTATTTTTAGAATGTGGAGCAAGAAAAAAATAATGTTTTGAATAACCTACGATAATAACTAACCAAATCTAGTATCTATAGAAATACACTTTGTGCACCTGTTTTCAAGATACCTAAAGAAGTGGGATAAGCTGACTATCAGCGATTGGCCAACAATACTCTTACAAGTATTAAACATAATTGTTAATGTTATGGGTATATCTTAATAAAACTAATTGTATCATTAAATTATGGCTATTAATTATATTCCAAAAATGTCAACCCCATACTTTTTGGAATCAATTGAAATTAAAATGTATCTAATGATTGTAACTGAATTTTTTAACTGGTATCTTTCACACAAATTAAAAATTTTTATTTATTTTATTTACATTTGAAAGCACTCTCCATCTAGTAATCAGAAGTGATAACAGGTAAGTTTTAATTTGTTCATTTACTGGTTTAATTTTTTTACAATTAATAGGTAGGTATTATTTATTTTATTATCTATGATTCAGATCTAAATATCAAATTTTGTTTTAAAAGATATTTTGCATATTAGATATATGAATTTTCTTCTTTTTGAGTAGGTACCTACCAATAGTATTTGCCCATGTTGAAGTATTTTCTTTGGAAAATTGAAATCAGTGGTATTTTGTGTACTACTGCTACTGTGTGCTTATTCCCCTGTGAATTTGCCTCTTGATACCAAATAATCAGCATTATCTGGATAGCATATTTCTTTGGTTTCATATAAGAGTCTTTACTAGGGCATCTCAGAGAAGTGTTAATGCTACTCGTCCTTTGAGCCATCCTTTGTGTACTTTAAATACTAGGATAGACCAGGAAGAATATTAGTGTTATTTTCTAAATCAAAACTATTTGATTAATTTTTGATTATTTTATTAGGTGGAGTATAGAAAACAAAATATTTCTACAAGATTCAAAATAGGTTACTACTTTTCTAAAGTATTTAAAAAATGTCCTGAAAATACTATTTTTAGCAATATACTTTTTCTGGCAACCATATATGTTATTTCATCTATGTTTAGATAATTAAATTGTTGGAGAAATAAATCAATGGTTTTCAAAATATATGCTACTGTTTCCTCAAAATCTTTGGACCTCAAGTATAACTGCCTACACTGGTTGTATTCTGTTGATAGTAAGAAGACTGACAAAATTTGTAACTGAGTAATGTTATGAATTATTTTATATTTTATTTCTAATCTTTAATTTTTTAGAACTGTATCCTCAAAAACTTTGGACCTGAAGTAACACAGGCTTTATTTTATTTATAGTAAATAATTAATAATTTTTACTGTTAATTCTAATCTTTTATTTTTTAGAACTCTTTCTTCAAAAACATTGAATCTGGACCCTTATAGAACTACATCAATATGAAACCTATTGTGGGCTACTATGTGTTTTAAAATACAAATGTTTATTTTAGGGTTCAATTAAATTTTAAACATTACCAAATTACATCTGCATATTTATTAGTAAATAACAAGTAAATGTTTTATGTTTTTCTTTTTTAGGAGTCATTTTCTCAATTAGGTATATGTACCTAGTTCACCATATATGATCTTCATTCTGACATGAATATGGAACCCTTTGGTCTGTTTTATTATTTACCAACAAACTTTCAATGGTGAGGGGGATATATATAAAGATAACAGACATATTCAGTATCCAACCCAAATTTGTAAAAGGGTTTTAATAAAAATATTATATATTTGACTGTAAATTTTCATTCATCACATTATCTAAAGAGAAAGCTATTATATTTATGCATATTGAACATGTAAATAAATATTGTAGAAACCCTTACTTTGTGGACATAATCCTGCCTATTTAGAAAAACAGTTTAACACTTAGCTGTTAATATTTACATATGTAGTTTTAATTTATGAATGTAAATCTCTTAGGCTGGGTTTATGTTATTTACCAAATAAAGATATAAGGTAACTTAAAGATTAAAAAAGTATAAAGAAAAATCAGGTCTCTCAAAACTCACATTTTTACCAATTCGACTAAAATAAGACAACTGTGTTTAAGTAAAAAGTAATTTAGGAAATAACAATGGTTCATAACACTAAATTCCTTGGATAATCCATAAACCGATGTAAAAACCAACGCAAATTGTGAAAATATACTTTAAAATTAATTTAATTGACTTCTGGTAACTTATAAATATAGACAATTATATATTTAAAAGCAAAACACTAAAATGAATATATTTTGTCGTTATAAACGAGAAATAAGGTTAGGTTATGTTAAGTGAAGTTTGTGTTTGGATTTGGAGAATTAGAATAGACATACGTTTTTGAAAAAAGCGCCACCAAAACTGTTGAACTAAATTGACAGATTAGTGCAATGTTCAAATTTTGCGTGCAACAAATCTCAAAAAATATACCTTTCTTTATCTTCATATTTTGCTGGTCGCATTCTCTATGCATTCTTTAGGAGTTAAGCTTCTGGCGTTAAAATTCGTGATCACAAATTGTCAAATTTTTAAAAACATACCATCACTTAAACACCAATATCTCTTTTATTACAATGTAAAACTTAACTAAAAAACCCTATCTCCTAGAGAAAGGTCTAAGCTATATCCTGTTAAAATTTGAATACGTAATTTAAAGGCGTTCTTTAGATTTGTTGTTAACAAAATGATTGAAATTTTGGGTACAATTCAGGCATGCCACCCGTTTTCAGCTGTCACATTTTTGACGCCCCTCTTAAGTGGAAGTTTATATTTGGAAGTAAAAGAGAGAAGATCAGTGAGTGTGAACAGTCAGTTAAAAAGTGAACAAACAGTTTTTAAAGTAGTTATAATAAAGTGACATTAAAAACTAATCAAAAGGTGAAATTAAAGCATTTTCGGTTGATGTAAAAAAAAAGAAGAGTACTTACTTACTATTATTAATACAACTAAAGAAACTATAATCCATCAACACTAAAATTTAAGGAACAAACAAAGAACAAAAATTACACAAGAAACTAATCGTCTAACAACAGTTCAGTTTACCAAAATCGCAAATACCACGTATCTCTTCGTTCGTCTCCGTTTTTCATAGATCACCTACAGATTTTTCCACCAATCAGGAAACAGGACTTTACATATCAAGGTCAGATAAAATTGTAATTTTTTAAAAAAATTGTGTAGTAGTTAGTTGAATTTTATTATTTAAAAAAAAAGGAATTTACTTGATATTTAATAATTAGTGTATTTGATAATCTTACTTACCATTACATAAACAACATTGGTTAGTTTAACTTAATTCACATCAAGTAAGTTCTTTTATAATTACTAAAGGCCTTTTTTTTAATATTTTTTCTAATTAGTTTCATTATTAAACTTTCAACATTACTGTTTTAATTTAACTATTTTATAATAAATTTATAATTATAATTAATCAATTTTATTCAAATACCTTCTACCTAATAACCCAATAGAAACTAGCATAACCAAACACCCCTGAGAAAAAGATCTTGTTGCTATTAGTACATTTAAATAAGTAATATCAATCTAATAAATAAATCAATCAAATCAATAAACTTTCTCTCAAATCATAATATTCATTACAATATATAAATATATATAAATATATATAAATATATATTATAATGAAATAATAAATATGAGAATTAATCAATAATAATTTAGTTAAAAATAATAATAGTTTGTTAAAAAGAATAATAATTTAAATATAATCAAACAATGATATAAATTAATTCACCAATTTCATTATCAATTTAAAAAAGGATATTATTAATTGATTTACTAATCTTTTAAACATTTTGACAAGTAATTAGTGTAGATATTATAATTTAAAAATAATTATCTAGAGTTGGAATCTATATGACATTCTTTCTTTATGATTTTGATGAATCGTTCCAATAATGTAAAGGTGATTACAAATTTTCATAGTATATTCCATTAAACTCTTCAAACTCAAATCTAAAACAACAAAATATAATAAAATTACTTATAGTGAATTTAAAACAAACAATTGTATAATTTAGTTAGGTTGTTCAAATTAGCATAAGGAAAAACTACTTACCTTTTTTTGAGTGTTGTGTACTAAAGTATACGGTCAAAGATAGGACTTTGAATTATGCCTCTTGTTAGTACAAATGTGCTCCAAAATTATAATTGCTAGTGAATACACAAAAAGACAACTTCAGTGTTGAAAACCCAGAGTGCCTATGGTATTAAAAGACATGGAATTTATCTGTGTGGTGCTCCAAAGAAAGTACAATAATGTACATGTAAAGACTAAACGTCAAATCTAAAATTGTATTATTTTAATTAACAAAAGGTTGTATTATAATGTTTTCATTTTATTTTATACTGTATTCTGATTAAAAATTGTATATAAGAATAATATTTACAGCATTATCAAAAATTTTAAAAAACATTTATCAAAATTTATATGTCAAAGTGCAGATTAATTTTGAAATAAGTATTTTCAATAATTCACATTTTGAGTAACTAAAATAGTATTTAAAAGGATTATTAAATGATCTTAATTAAGTTTTCAATAAAATAAGCTCAGAATAACATTTAAAAGCCCTAAAATAATAAAAAGTTGTAACATAAACATTTATGCAAATTAATAAACAAATACACAAAATATCAACTATGGATACATGTGAATATTGATTTTTATGAATAATAATGATAATTTAAGTAAATATTATTCAAAATATGTCTTAATTTATAAAAAATTATATTGTTAATATTATTTTAGTATAGGTTATGTTTGTATTGTAAAACAAAATTATTACCTTGCATAACAACAGTCGTTAGGGATTCAATTGTTTTGAAAAAGATATAAATAATCGGTGCACAATCAAAAAGCTCTCTCTTGTCTCCTGATCATCTCTGAGATACGTGCTTCTGTATGGAATAATTGTAAATTTTGCCGGTTGACTGGTCATAAAGATGTTATTTCAGTTATACCTAAAAGTATGGTAAATTTTCACATCTGATACAAGTTTAACAACACTTTATAACCATCACTTACTTGTAAAAGATTCTAACACAGTTAAATTGATACAAAGTGGAATCATTCTTGGACGATTGTAGCAGCGGTCGGCTGGATTCGCCATTTTGTAAAAACGATCTCTACGCTTAGGAATACATCGAGTCACGTGAACAATGTCAATGTGAGTACTAACTTTATTTTGCGAGGCAAATTCAAAAATTCAAAAAAACTATTTATAATATTTCTCTTAATCGAAGTGACAATTTATATGTATTCACGATTGTGAACAAATTTGTATATTTGCGTAAAGGTAATTTCTTTTGATATACTTTTGAAGGTCGATTAAAAGTTTGAATAATAATAAATTCACGATATTGTACAAGTTGTTTTATTATATTTTGTTCAATAATATAGGCTGCTAGAAAAGTATACAGGTAGGAAAAATTTAACAAATATAATAAATTTATATCAAACAAATTAATAATTATAATCAACTAGAATTGACAGCTGAATCCTAACTCTAGAAAAAAGAAGTTTCATGCTCATTATAATCTAAATCATAATATCTAAACTTATAATATTATTTGTATATAAAACTCTAAACCATTATAAAATAAAATTAAAATTATTTAAAATAAAAGTAATACAGCGCCATCTATTGAGATAAATAAAAAATAAAACGTTTTAACGATATTAATAAAGAATATTTCATTTAAATCATTTATTTTAACAATTCATTAATGAGATAAATAATTATAATATTTTTAATTAACATTTATACTGATATTGGTATGAAACGATAATAATTACACATATAATAAACATTTATTATAAATCTGGTTAGCCCAACGTGAAATAATTGATATAAACATTATAATCTAAATTAAATATAAAATATTCTCTCTCACATTACATATCACTATAATATATATATATATATATACATATATATATATATATATATATTGTAATGTTTTAAAATAATCATAAATATAACTTACCCAAAATATAACTTGAATTGAAATAAACTATTCAACAGGGATGTTATTTTCAAATCTTTTCATTAAACAATCAATACACCAAAAAATTTCTTTATTTAAGCCAATCCAGTAAATCTTAATTCACACAAGAACACATAAATATCTTGATAAAATGAGTTCAAAAGAATGAGCACTAACACCAGTAGTCGATCCAAGAATCAAAGTCCAAGATACTATTTTGTTTATGCTAAAAATAAAAAAATAAAATAAGTATTAGAATATGTTAATAATGAATCATAGGAATACAATATTAGTAAGATTAAAGTAGTATTAAAGTATTAAAGATTATTAGTAGATTAAAATCCAAATAATTTATAATCAATGTTAAAAATAATAAGTTCAATAATTTTTTATAAGTAGCTATAAAATAAGAATAAGTAGGTTTAGATTATTTAAATTTATCATATAAAATAGAGATTATTCAACTGTATTCAGTTAGTAGTATAAGGTACAAAAATTTAAACCTCAACAAGTCAATTTTAGATGATAGAGCAAAATAAATAAATCATAGACAATGATTATAATTTGATAAATAGATTTTACTTACCCCAAATAATATTTTCAAATTTAATTAAGCATCAAGTGATGAGTCCTGTAGTTTGATGTATCGGATGACAGTACAAGTCCAGTACTTCCTATTTTCTGGTACATATCAGTTTTTGATAAAATACAATACTTAAGTCAGAATCTAATCTAAAAAAAAATAAAGATATTGAAATATATTACATGTAAAAACAAAACTGTAAGAAAGTGATGTGTTTGTTTACAAGCTAAGACTGTTTAATTAAAGCTTAGTCAAGGACATTATGAATGATAAATTCAATGAAAAACACTATAAATAGTGAAGTGATGATTAAAAAACTGCGGATCATAAAATTAAAAGATGTGTTTGTAGTGGAAAGACATTTAAACTTAATATTAGATGATTAATTGATATTACTATTTGTTATAATTGTATTTTGTTGTAAGGTAATTAATTTTAAGTTGTTCTTTGATGATTTTGGATATTATTAACTCTTTTATTTGATAAATTCTGTATTTGAATCGCTATGACGTAGTAAATTTTAAAAGCAGATAAAAGCTAATATAAGCGGTGTCATTGAAAATAAAAGTTATCTGATCATATTTGAATATGTAAAATTTCAGTTTTTGTTAAAATTAATGGCCAAAAAGAGATATTAGCTCACAATTGTTAAATTTTATATTAATAATTGTCAAAATGGCTGACATTGTTTACTCCACAAAGTCAGCTGTTTTAATAAGGAAAAATTGATTTTAAAATTCTAAAAATGTTAATTTATAATGAAATAAATTACACAGATTTGATTTGAAACAATTTTAAGGTCAGAAAATGTATAATTAAAAAGTCAATTTTTCAAAAATTTGATGTAAGAGAGGTTATAAAAAAACAAAACACGCTCGAAAAGGCAGCCATTATGCAATTTTGACCGAGGGTATATAAGCCCTTGGAAAAGAAAATTCGGGAGCATTCTAAATTGATAAAAAGGCCACTCCACGTCAGTATATTTTAAAAATTACCATAAATCAATGGCCGACTATTGTTAAAAATAAAGATGGCCGCATAATAACCCTATGTACAAGTTAAGACAAATTTATAAGCTAATAATAATTGGAAATGGGATTTTTATAATAATAAAAACTATATACACGAAATAAAATAAAATTTTATTCTACTAACCTTGTGATCTAAAACATTGGACGTCTGGATAAGCAATAAAATTTTCTAATAATTTTATAACATGGTGAGAACGAGATAATTATCCACTAGAAGTACTCGATCCAAGCATCCACTCGTTGATGGTTCCACGTGTTTAGAATATCCTGTGTAAGAAGCCGTAAATGGAGTAATTCAGCACTATACACAAGCGACAAGTGAAATACGGTATGTTTTTTGATATCACTTATTACATTCACTTTCCCAATAATTATAAAGTTTGTAAAAATAGATTTCAATATCTTTAGACCACCATTTTGATATATTTTTGATTTTGAATAAACAAACTGCTTACACATCTTGTTAAAACTGATGCACACGCTATTTCCTACCTCTCAGTTTGCTCTTTGAAATAACAGTAAAATATCACGTGTTTCCTTTGTGCGTGGGTAAATGCGCATAAGAAAAACCATAGTCGCATCATTCAGTAGGAATAAGGTATGTTAAAATTTTGATAAAATAAGTAAAATAAATAGTTTCATTGTTGGATTTTATTTTTTTTTGAACCGACTTCTGTTGATAAGAGTCTTTTATATTTTAGAAATTGATTTAAGTAGATCAAATCTAAAACTATAATAATTTCAGATTTAGAGTTAGAGAAAATTTTTTTTTAATATAATGGTAACAAAATAAAGAGATTTGAGGTGTTTTGAGATTAATAAATGCAGAATAAAATTGAAAAATAAATAAATATAAATTATAGCCCCACAAAACTTTAAAAATAAAAAGATAAAACATAAAAACAATAATTTGATAACAACATCAATTTAAACTATATTTATACAAACATTGAAATTTTTTTTTTTTAAATGTAATTTATTACAAAAATGGCGCCCAACGTGGGGCTTTAATAAAAAAACTGTTGGTTATAATAAATTAATTGGCTCTAAATAAAAAAAAAAATTTGACTGGTTAAAGTATTTAATTGACTATTAAAACTGTTTAGAATAAAATTTTATATTTAATATTTGATAAAACATAATAAAACTATTTAAAATGGATAAAATGACATTGAGAGATGGTAAACAAGTGGGAGAGAAGGCAGGAGAAGAAGTAGGGACCCAGATAGATGAAGAAAGGAATCAGGGATCTGGAGATCATGAAGCACGGGATGAAAGAAGTGAAGAAGTTCAAGAGGAGACAGTACAACAAATCAGAAGGGTGGAAAAAGAGAATGGACAATATGAAATGATGAAGGTTTTAATGGAATTAAGCAAAGATATGAAAAAAATGGATAAGAAATTAGAAGAAACCAAAGAAGATTTAAGAAGAGACATGAAAGAAGATATGAAGAAATTAGACAAAAACAATGCAGATTTAAGAAGAGATATAAACAGGAAACTGGATGAAAATAAGGAAGATATTAATAAGAAATTTGATGAATTAAGGGGAGAAATGGGGGAACAAAACTGTAAATTACGAGAAGAAATAAGGAGTACAAAACAAGAAGTTAGAGAAGAGATGATTGGGAGAATCATGGAAGTAGAAGAGAATTATTTGAAACAAATAAATGAGATTAAGAAAAATGGAAAAATTTTAAAAGAAGAAGTAAAAGAAAATAACAAGAAGATAGACAGGGAAGTTATGAAGATAAATAAAAATATACAAGGAGTGCAGGAAGAATTAAGCCAGGAGATAAAATTAAATTTCAAGATAGCTGAGGAAGAAAATAAGAAAACTAAAAAGGAACTCAAATTGGAAATCAAAAACATACAAGAAGAAGTAGAACAAATAGAAAACAAAGAATATAAACAAAAATTAATAGAAATGGAACACAATTTAAATAAAATGAAGAGAGAACAGGAAGAAAAGGTTTCAAATATGAAAAGAGAGATGATGAAGATGTCTGGAGAAACAAGGATAATCAACTGTGGAAATAATAACAACATGAAGTTCGATGGAGATTATAAGAAAATACATCCAGTGGTTTTTATGAAGATGATTAAAAATAAAATAAGATGGGAACAAGAACCGGAAATTTTAAGGGAAATTATTCGTGAACATATGGAGAAACATGCACTGATATGGTTCATAAGCAAAGAGGAAGAGATAAATACAATGGAGCAGTTCGAGTCCAAATTCCTAGAGTATTTTTGGGGGAATAATGCACAATCACGGATTAGAGAAAGGTTGTACTTTGGAAAATATGACGATAACAGGGGAAATTCTCCGAATACATATGCTTTGCAGTTGTATTCCTTGGTCATGGACTTAAGTCCAAAATTATCTGAAGAAGATATTGTGTTATATTTGGCCAGACATTTTAAAGAACAAGTAACAGAAACGATTGCAATACAAAACATAAAAACAATGGACAATTTGTGTCAATATTTACAAAGATTAGAAAGAAAAAGAGGAGAGAGAACCGAAAACACAACAAGACAACAGGGAAATTACAATAGACAACAAAGAACAAATAATGAAAATTTTAACAACAATAGGAACCGAACAAATAATATAAATGAAGGTAATTGGGGACGTAATTATAATTATAATTCAAATATAAATAATAATAATAACTGGAGAAACAATAACAATAATAATTACAATAACAATAATTATAACAATAACAATAATACAAGAAATACACAGGAAAGATATAATAACTATAATAACAATATAAACAATAATCAAAATAGGACTGGGAATAATAACAATAGAGGCTATAATAACAATCAATTTCATAACAATAATGGATTCCAGAGAAGAGTAAATCATACAAGAAGAGAAAGGAATGAAGAAAATAGGACAAGAAGTTTGGAAAGAAGTAATGATAGACATAACGATGGAAATAATGGAAGACGAAGAAGCTTGGACAGAGAGCCAAGGAGTCAGGTTGGACAAGAAATTATAGTAGAACGAGTAAGGAACACTGGTAGAGAAAGTGTTACTAATCAGCAGGATTTTTAAAATGTTGCTTTCTATATCAAAGTTTTGCGTTATGCCACCCCAGTGAATTCATTAACTTAAATGAAAAACTAGATCAATTACATTATAATGGGTTATTATATATTCAGGGTAAAATTAATGACAAAACAGTTCAAATTTTAATTGATACAGGAAGCGAAACCTCTTTAATAGATTTAAAATTAATATCAAAATTAAATAATATAAAAGAAAAAGAAATGAAAATTCAAAAGGTAGTATTAACTGGTATTAACAACAAAAAGTTGTGTGAAGTAAATAAACTCTATGACATTAAAATAAATTTAAATAAAATCATTGTAAATTGTCAATTACTAGCTGTACCTAATTTAGATTGTGATGTAATAATTGGGAATGATATACTAGAAAAATTAGAAACTATAATCAATTATAAAGAAAAGAAAATAAGGTTAGATGGTATGGATATCAATGAATATGGTAGAAGAGATAGAAGATAATAAGAAGAGTATTAATTGTATTAAAAGTGATTATGAAAATGATAAAGAAGAAAACAATGGATATGAAGAAGGTAGAAGAGATGAAGAAGATGTATTGGAAAATGAGAGTTTAGATTGTGATGGAAAATATTACAATACAGTAAAAGAATTGTTATTGAAGTATAGAAAACTTATGTCCAAGGAGCCAAGAGTAGCTTGCAAGTATGAACATAAGATGGAGGTGAAAAATATTGAGAATTTTAAAGTGAAGACATATCCTATACCATACAAGTTAAAGGACAGGGTGAAGAGAGAATTGGAAATATTGGAAGAAGATGGAATAATTGAAAGAAGCAATACACCGTACATCAATCCGCTAGTAGTCGTACAAAAGAAGAATGGAGACATCAGAATATGTTTAGACGCCAGAACAATTAACAAATATACCGTACCTGAATATGAAGCACCAATGTCTATAGATGCAATTTTAGGTAGGATAACAAATGCTAAAGTATTTTCGAAATTAGATTTTGTTCATAGTTTTTGGTTAATACCATTACATAAAGATTCGAGAGATTTTACAGGTTTTTCAGTAGATGGGGTAATATATCGGTTTTGTGTTGTACCATTCGGGATACAAGGAGCATGTTCTGCATTAGTAAGAGCATTACATCAAATTTTAAATAAACATGAAAAGTTCATTTTGCATTATATTGATGATATTTTAATTTTTTCTAATAATGAACAAGAACACATTAGACATTTACAAATTGCATTAAAAAGTCTAGATGAAGCAGGTTTAAAATTAAATAGGGACAAATGTCAATTTTTTAAAACAAGCATAATTTATTTGGGATATAAAATAGATGACAAGGGTATAGAAATGGATCCAGACAGAATAAAATTAATTAGAGAATTCAAATCGCCAAACAATTTAAAAACATTAAGAGGGTTTCTTGGGACAATAAATTATTTCAAAAGATTAGTACCTAATATTAGTGAGTTAGAGTTACCGTTAATAAATTTGTTAAAGAAAGGGGTATCATGGAAATGGGATGAAGAAAAGGAAAATGCTTTTAATAAAATTAAAAATGTTTTTGAAAATAAGTTAAAAATTTACTATCCAGATTACAATTTGCCATTCATATTAAAAACAGACGCTTCAATAAATAGATATGCTGGGGTTTTAATACAAAGACAGGGAGATATAGAGGTACCTATTGGGTTCAACTACCAAAAAACATGAGAAAAATTATAGTGTGAGTGAGTTAGAACTAGGGAGTATCATTTTTTGCGTTACTAAATTTAGATTTTACTTATTAGGGAATAAATTTACAATAGAAACTGATAATCAATCATTAACTTCAATTTTAAACAATAAATTTGGCAACAATAGAATTCATAGATGGGCATTATTATTACAGGAATATTCTTTTGAAATTAAATATGTAACTGGGAAGTCAAATATAGTGGCAGATTATTTAAGTAGAATGGATGGGGAAGATAAAAGAGGTAAAAATTCAATTAAAGTAGGTTTAAATATTTTAAAACAACAGGAAGGTGTATTTTCATTAGAGGAAATAAAGAAGAATCAAATTAATTTATCAGATAAAGAAAAACAAAGGGCATTGGAAAAGGATGGTATTTATTACAAGAGATTACAAGAAAATGAATTATACATCATTACAAAAGAGTTAGCAAAACAAATAATCACAGAGATTCATCAAGCATATGGACATTGTGGAGTTAGGAAAACATGGCTGATATGGAGGGAAAATTATATTTGCAAGAAAGATCTAGCAATAACTAAAGAAGTGATCAAATTCTGCGGAATATGTCAATTAAGCAAAGAAAAGAATTTCCACAATGAGAATATACCAAAAACAATAAATTCAGAAAGACCTTTAGAAGTTATATCAATAGATTTCATGTCAAACTTAATTAAAAGCTATCAGGGAAATAAAAACATTTTAGTTATAGTAGACAATTTTTCAAAATTTATTTATATTAAACCCACTAGTAAAACAAACACTAAAGTAATTTGTGAAATAATGTTAAAGTATTTTGAAGAAGTAGGCAAACCAAAAAGGTGTATTTTAGATAACGCTACTTATTTTAATAATAAAAGGTTTAAAAATTTTATGAATAAAAATAATATTATCCTAACATTCACAAGTATTAGACACCCTGCATCTAATCCTACAGAGAGGTACATAAAAGAAATAATAAAATATCTTAGAATCTTGACACATAATGAACATAGAAATTGGGAAAATAATATTAAAGACATAGAATACTTTATAAATAATACACCAAGTACAGCAACACAAGAAACACCCATAAAGTTAATGAAAAATATTGAACCAAACAGACCATGGATCATAGAAAACAAAGAACAATACAATAGTTTAATTGAGAAGGTTAACATTAAATTAAAAAGAAATGCAGACAGGTATATAAAAAGGAGATACAAAAATTTAAAGAAACCAACGGTATTCAAAGAAGGGGATTGGGTAATTGAAAGGTCACTACAGGTAGCTAATAAAAGAAATAATGAGTGTGCAAAATTAAAATTACCGTTTATAGGACCGTTTATAATCGAAAAAGCTTACGAAAACAGTTATATTTTAAGAAATCCACATAACAATTTACTAAGGGGAAAGGTAAACGTTAAAAACTTATACGCATACCACCAATGATACAACATTTTAAAAATCTAGCTAAATTTAGAATATAAGATAGTTTAAGATGTAGATACTAGAATAAGTAAATATTATATTGTATTTTAAAATTAGGAATAAAGTATGAGTTATCAATGAATAGTTAGTGGTTATATACAACTCTATGAATTAGAATTTATGTTAAATATTAATGAAGATTGTTTATAAGATACAATTAAGGTATATGTTTAAATTAAAAGATAACAAAGTAGAATTTGAAGAGTAATAGATTTAGAGGAAATAAAATGGAATTAAATTTTAAAAATTATTACAGAGTAATAATTTGTTAAAATTAATTGGGGGAAATTTGTAATGTTTTAAAATAATAATAAATATAACTTACCCAAAATATAACTTGAATTGAAATAAACTATTCAACAGGGATGTTATTTTCAAATCTTTTCATTAAACAATCAATACACCAAAAAATTTCTTTATTTAAGCCAATCCAGTAAATCTTAATTCACACAAGAACACATAAATATCTTGATAAAATGAGTTCAAAAGAATGAGCACTAACACCAGTAGTCGATCCAAGAATCAAAGTCCAAGATACTATTTTGTTTATGCTAAAAATAAAAAAATAAAATAAGTATTAGAATATGTTAATAATGAATCATAGGAATACAATATTAGTAAGATTAAAGTAGTATTAAAGTATTAAAGATTATTAGTAGATTAAAATCCAAATAATTTATAATCAATGTTAAAAATAATAAGTTCAATAATTTTTTATAAGTAGCTATAAAATAAGAATAAGTAGGTTTAGATTATTTAAATTTATCATATAAAATAGAGATTATTCAACTGTATTCAGTTAGTAGTATAAGGTACAAAAATTTAAACCTCAACAAGTCAATTTTAGATGATAGAGCAAAATAAATAAATCATAGACAATGATTATAATTTGATAAATAGATTTTACTTACCCCAAATAATATTTTCAAATTTAATTAAGCATCAAGTGATGAGTCCTGTAGTTTGATGTATCGGATGACAGTACAAGTCCAGTACTTCCTATTTTCTGGTACATATCAGTTTTTGATAAAATACAATACTTAAGTCAGAATCTAATCTAAAAAAAAAATAAAGATATTGAAATATATTACATGTAAAAACAAAACTGTAAGAAAGTGATGTGTTTGTTTACAAGCTAAGACTGTTTAATTAAAGCTTAGTCAAGGACATTATGAATGATAAATTCAATGAAAAACACTATAAAAAATAGTGAAGTGATGATTAAAAAACTGCGGATCATAAAATTAAAAGATGTGTTTGTAGTGGAAAAACATTTAAACTTAATATTAGATGATTAATTGATATTACTATTTGTTATAATTGTATTTTGTTGTAAGGTAATTAATTTTAAGTTGTTCTTTGATGATTTTGGATATTATTAACTCTTTTATTTGATAAATTCTGTATTTGAATCGCTATGACGTAGTAAATTTTAAAAGCAGATAAAAGCTAATATAAGCGGTGTCATTGAAAATAAAAGTTATCTGATCATATTTGAATATGTAAAATTTCAGTTTTTGTTAAAATTAATGGCCAAAAAGAGATATTAGCTCACAATTGTTAAATTTTATATTAATAATTGTCAAAATGGCTGACATTGTTTACTTCACAAAGTCAGCTGTTTTAATAAGGAAAAATTGATTTTAAAATTCTAAAAATGTTAATTTATAATGAAATAAATTACACAGATTTGATTTGAAACAATTTTAAGGTCAGAAAATGTATAATTAAAAAGTCAATTTTTCAAAAATTTGATGTAAGAGAGGTTATAAAAAAAACAAAACACGCTCGAAAAGGCAGCCATTATGCAATTTTGACCGAGGGTATATAAGCCCTTGGAAAAGAAAATTCGGGAGCATTCTAAATTGATAAAAAGGCCACTCCACGTCAGTATATTTTAAAAATTACCATAAATCAATGGCCGACTATTGTTAAAAATAAAGATGGCCGCATAATAACCCTATGTACAAGTTAAGACAAATTTATAAGCTAATAATAAATGGGAATTGGATTTTTATAATAATAAAAACTATATACACGAAATAAAATAAAATTTTATTCTACTAACCTTGTGATCTAAAACATTGGACGTCTGGAGAAGCAATAAAATTTTCTAATAATTTTATAACATGGTGAGAACGAGATAATTATCCACTAGAAGTACTCGAAATCCAAGCATCCACTCGTTGATGGTTCCACGTGTTTAGAATATCCTGTGTAAGAAGCCGTAAATGGAGTAATTCAGCACTATACACAAGCGACAAGTGAAATACGGTATGTTTTTTGATATCACTTATTACATTCACTTTCCCAATAATTATAAAGTTTGTAAAAATAGATTTCAATATCTTTAGACCACCATTTTGATATATTTTTGATTTTGAATAAACAAACTGCTTACACATCTTGTTAAAACTGATGCACACGCTATTTCCTACCTCTCAGTTTGCTCTTTGAAATAACAGTAAAATATCACGTGTTTCCTTTGTGCGTGGGTAAATGCGCATAAGAAAAACCATAGTCGCATCATTCAGTAGGAATAAGGTATGTTAAAATTTTGATAAAATAAGTAAAATAAATAGTTTCATCGTTGGATTTTATTTTTTTTTGAACCGACTTCTGTTGATAAGAGTCTTTTATATTTTAGAAATTGATTTAAGTAGATCAAATCTAAAACTATAATAATTTCAGATTTAGAGTTAGAGAAATTTTTTTTTTAATATAATGGTAACAAAATAAAGAGATTTGAGGTGTTTTGAGATTAATAAATGCAGAATAAAATTGAAAAATAAATAAATATAAATTATAGCCCCACAAAACTTTAAAAATAAAAATTTAAATCATAAAAACAATAATTTGATAACAACATCAATTTAAACTACAATTTATGCAAACATTGAAATTTTTTTTTTTTAATTATAATTTATTACAATATATATATATATATATATATATATATAAAAGGATTGATTTGTATCTTCTTTTTCTATAGTAAATTGTATATGTGGATCAAAGCTGTTGAAGTAAAAAATATATTATTTATTTTAACACCAATTTTGTTTATACTCGTGCTTATTCCTTGATAATGAAATAAATACAGGGTGTTTCAAAAAAGGGTAACACCGTCTCTAGGATAGGTAAAAACTGAAAAATAATTGGGGTTTGCTTAGTAAAATTTTTTTCTAACGCCATCCGTTTTCAAGATAAAGGGCGTTGAAGAAAATAAAAAATTACACATTTCTTACGATTTTGCCGAAACTACTGGCACCATTGCAATGAAATTTTCTACGAATATGTTTTGGAAGCTGATATATCCCATGAATTTGTATTTATAACTAACTCTCATAGAGAGCGCTAGTTACACGATTCACACAACGTATTATTCAACATAACTTTTTTTAGGGTAGAATTATTAGAAAAAACTCCAAGTGAACATAAACATCGTTTAATTCCTCCGTTTTCTCGAATACACAAGTCTATCCTTTTTTCTAAAGAATCCATTAATCTTCTTAACGGTTGGGGATCATCTATGATGTCATTAAAGTGAAGTTTAATTCTTGACGAGAATTTACCTCTGTAGCATAGACTTTTTCCTTAGTATACGACCAGACTGTGTAGTCCAAAGGATTAAAGTCGCATGACCGAGGAGGCCAATGAATCGGAGCTTTTGCACCTCTACCAATCCATCGATTCCGAAAATTGTTACTCAACCAATTACGACACCTTCTATCAAAGTGCGGTGGAGCTCCATCATGCATAAAAGTAATGATGTTCGCTCATTTATCGATAAATCTTCTAATATCTCAAATAAGTGATTATTTAGAAAATCAAGGTACATATCACCACTTCAATTTCCAGGTAGAATATGATAACCTATTAATCTGTTACCTAAAGTTGCTGCCCAAACATTAACTTTAAATGAGTGTTGGTAATGTGATACCCTTTTGGCTTGTGGATTCTCATCACACCAGTAGTGTGCGTTATGGAAGTTAAAAGTACGTTGTCGCGTAAAGGTGGCCTCGTCCGTAAAAAGAATACATTTAAAAAAATTTGGATTGAGGGCTGTCCTTTCTCGCAATGTTTCACAAAAATCGACTCTAACCGGTAGATCGTCCGGCAAGAGTTCTTGAACTTGTCTGTAATGGTAAGGATGTAGCTGCTGCTCTTTAAGTATCCGCCAAGTAGTTGAAGAAGATGTATTTGTTTGTCTTGCCATATTCCTTACACTTAATGTTGGATTTTGATCAACTAAATTTAAAATCATATTTTCTTTATTAATTGTTCTTGTTGTTCTTGGTCTACCTGAATTTATTTTTTTTGGTCTTACATTCCCAGTTTCTCGACAACGTCGTTCAACTGCTCTAAATGTTTTTTTACTTGATAAGTTTCTTCTGGGAAACTTTTCTGCATAACGCGTAAAAGCTGCACTAGAGTTTCCTAAACACTCGCCTAAAGTTAATAACATGTCGGTGTATTCAACATTTGAGTACATTTTGTTTAACAATATCTAATTTTACAAATAACAAGGTTTCAAAACTCTATTTATTGTTGACTTATTGTCATAACAATCAATAAATGTCAATTTTACATGGCAAACTTAGAGAAAAGCGAACTTCATCATTAGTTTATACCAGGAGCGATTATTACTTCATAATTTTCAAATCAAAATATTCCGAAAACGGTACATAATATCGAGTTTTACCAGGAGTACTTTTTTGGTGTAGAATTAAACGATGTTTATGTTCACTTGGAGTTTTGACTAATAATTCTACCCTAAAAAAAGGTAAGTTGAATAATACGTTGTATGAATCGTGTAACTAGCGCCCTCTATGAGAGTTAGTTATAAAAACAAATTCATGGGATATATCAGCTTCCAAAACATATTCGTATAAAATTTCATTGCAATGGTGCCAGTAGTTTCGGCAAAATCGTAAGAAATGTGTAATTTTTTATTTTCTTCAACGCCCTTTATCTTGAAAACGGATGGCGTTAGAAAAAAATTTAACTAAGCAAACCCCAATTATTTTTCAGTTTTTTACCTATCCAAGAGAAGGTGTTACCTTTTTTTGAAACACCCTGTATATTTCGAAAGCTTGGAAAACAATTAAAAGAGTTTTCTTAAAAAAACATTGCCGTTTACCCCAAAAATTCTGGTTTAATATTTATATTAATATAAATATATATATAAAAAATTTAAAATTTTTTTGAGGTAAGCAGTCAAATTTAAAGGGCAATTAATGTAAACTCTTTATATTTGTGAAGCTTTCGAAAATGTTTATTTTCTTCTTTAGCACAAACTAAAATTATAATAAAATTTTTAACATAATATTATAATAGTTAAATTAAAAACTTACTATCGTGAGGTTAAATAATATTTGGCCTCATAAATTCTGATAGTTTATGTCATCATGACATAATCGTCAAATTTTAATTTTGAACATTTATTCTAAATTAACATTTCTTTTAATTTAATTTATTTTTTGTATTTTGGTAAATTTTTTTATAATGTGCGCATTTATGAGGCCAAATATTATTTAACCTTACGATAGTGAGTTTTTAGTTTAACTATTATAATATTATGTTAAAAATTTTATTATAATTTTAGTTTCTGCTGAAGAAGAAAATAAACATTTTCGAAAGCTTCACAAATATAAAGAGTTTACATTAATTAACCTTTTATATTTGACTGCTTACCTCAAAAAACTTTTAATTTCATATATATCAGTCAAGACTACCCAATATATATATATATATATATATATATATATATAAATATATATATATATATATATATAAATTGTAATATTTAAATATTCTATAATGGTATCATAGTATAAGATCAACAGAAGTTGTTTAATATTAACTTAATCAAATAATTTTAATTATATTGTATTATTTTACTGTATATTTTGTGTATTTGTAAGAAAATTTTAAGTTGGAAATTATTTTATTATGTAATGTACCGATATTATATTTAGTACATAAATATGTTATTTAGAACTTAGTAGAAACTTCGCGAAAATTGATTATATAATGTGTAAAAAAGACAGATAATGTGTAAAAAGGAGACAGATGTATTTTACTATATATTTTATTCTGGAATGATCGATGATAGACGAAGTAAGAATGTCTAGTCATAAATATGAAAGAAAGATATACACATATTTTTTCCAGAAATAAAGTGACATTAAAAATACAAAGTAAAACAATTATAAAGTAAAACAAAGTGCCAAGTGGCATTAAAAACTAATCAAAAGTGAAATTAAAACATTTTTGGTTGATGTAAAAAAGAAGAGTACTTACTATTATTAATACAACTAAAGGAACTATAATCCATCAACACTAAAATTTGGGGAACAAACAAAGAACAATAATTACACAAGAAACTAATCGTCTAACAACACTTCAGTTTACCAAAATCGCAAATACTACGTATCACTTCGTTCGTCTCCGTTTTTCATAGATCACCTACAGATTTTTCCACCAATCAGGAAACAGGACTTTACATATCAAGGTCAGATAAAATTGTAATTTATTAAAAAAATTTTGTAGTAGTTAGTTGAATTTTATAATTTAAAAAAAATACAAAGGAATTTACTTGATATTTAATAATTAGTGTATTTGATAATCTTACTTACCATTACATAAACAACATTGGTTAGTTTAACTTAATTCACATCAAGTAAGTTCTTTTATAATAACTAAAGGCCTTTCTTTTTAATATTTTTTCTAATTAGTTTCATTATTAAACTTTCAACATTACTGTTTTAATTTAACTATTTTATAATAAATTTATAACTATAATTAATCAATTTTATTCAAATACCTTCTACCTAATAACCCAACAGAAACAAGCATAACAAACACCCCCTGAGAAAAAGATCTTATTGCTATTAGTACATTTAAATAAGTAATATCAATCTAATAAATAAATCAAATCAATAAACTTTCTCTCAAATCATAATATTCATTACAAATGGCGTCCCAACTATAGGACTCGTTTCTGTTGAAAAATTAGGTATTCATTTAAACAATTTCTGTTGAAAATAGTAGACAATTTAATATTAAACTATAGGAAGGTTTTTTTATTAAAAGACAACATAATAAGATATTTTATTAAGATTAACACATTTTGCATTTTATTTTAACATAAGTGCAATTTTATTTTATCATAATAACACAACCAAATATCTAATAAAATAAATTATTTTACTAAATATTTAAACAAAATGGAATCCAGAAAGACATTAAAAGACCTAAGTTTATCAGAACTTAAAAATGAGTTAGAAATCAGAAATTTAAATACCGAAGGATCAAAAGAAACATTAATAGAAAGACTACAGGAGGCACTAGAAGAGGGAATAAATCTTGAAGAATACATATTTCAAACAGAAGAACAGTCAACTACTACTCAAGCACAACAAACCACGGAAAGAGGTGGTTTTGTCTGCGTGAGATATGATAGTATAGAAAAACCTAAAGAAACAAAAGACAATAATGAACAATTGATGGATATGATGAAACATTTACTTGAAAAGATGGATAGTCAAAAGAAGGAACTAAAAGATGAAATAAAAAGTCAAATTAAAGAATTAGAGGAAAGTTTAGAAAACAAAATCGAAAATACACAGAAACAAATAAAAAAGGATATGGAACAACTTAATTAAACTATGATAGAGGAAATAAAGGAAGACTTTAAAAACCAGTTCCAAAATGAAGAGAAAACTTTAAAAACTGATATTGTAGAAATCCAGATAAACAACAATAATGAGCAGGACAGAATAATAGAAGACATAATAATAGTAGAGGAAAAGGATGTAAATAATAATGATGAAAACATTGATTCGATGAAAACATTAGAAGATGATAAAAATGAAACAATAGTAGAAGCAGAAATTATACACAATGAACTTACTGAACAAACCAAAAACAAAATTGAAATAAAAATAGGAACTAATTTGACTGAAACAAATGATAGTAATATGAAACTTACAAGAAAGTTCAACCTACATAAAAAAGTCTTACAAAATATAAATACTAAGAATATACATAAAAATATATTAATTAAAGAATTCATGTACAAGAAAAGTATAATATATAAAGAATATTTTTAACTTAACTTAATAAAGGATAAGACAAAAGAAAATACACAAGAGGAAATATGGTCTAAGAAACTTCAATATAACTTAAACAATGACAATAAGATAATGGTACAATCTACATTTAACCCAATTTTAGATAACTATAATGTAATAAAAACAAAAAAAAAAAATTTAGAAACATGGGCAAAGAAACTACATTATAATTTAAGAAGCTACAACAATGTGACAAACATACAACCGAGCATACAACATAACTATAAAATGAGACTAGATAATAACAACATAATAAAAATACAACCAAAATATGAACCAATACTGAACTACTATAAATTAATGAATATAACAGAAGAAACACAAAGGAGAAGAAATAAACAAGAATATAATTCAAGAATTGACCATAATAATAGACAATACAACACAACTTCATATAACTATGACAATAAAAAGTACATAATAAATCATAAGAAGATATGCCAAAATATAATTGCAACATCAATTAAAGGTTATAAACAAAATTGGAAAGTAAGAAAGAAAAGAAACTAGATAAAGAGTCTTCACAGGTGTATATAGTAGTATAGGAAATAGATATAAGATATAGAATTAAGAGTATTAGTATAGTATCTACAATAGTAGGCAATATAAATGTAGCAACTATAACAGTAGAATAAGCAAAACAACATTAACAATAAGTTTAAAAATTAAAACAATAATAGAACTCATAAGACAACAATTTGGACATCATGATTATGAGGTAAATATTGCATTGGTGACAAAACATCTTTCATATATGGTTTATGCATATATCTGAAATATTACCTGAAAAAAGGAAAATTATACCAGTTAATAAATCACTCTAAATCATACTAAGTAAAAGAACAACTAATTATCTATTGGATATATGAAAACAAAAATATTCAACAAAAGTGAGTACAATAATTGTTCAAGTAACAGAAATTAATATAAAACTAATATTAAACAATGAAACTATTGTATTAATTCTATAAATAAAACAAAATAAGTATACATATAAGAAATATAAAAGTTAATATTAATTGGTACCAAGTTACAAACAAATATAAAATATTAAAAGATAAGTACTTGGAGAACAGTGTAAATAAGAGTTATAAAGGAACTAGAGGTATAAATGGAAATAAATATAATTTATATATGGAAGATACACGAGTGTGCATAAGATGAGATGATATGGAATGTTTATTGATGATTTAAGAAGATATAAAGATTATATGATGAATATGAAATGAAAAGTATAAGATAAAATAATTGAAATTATGGAAATGTATGTGTAGAAGAAGAAAGATGAGATGACAAGAAGTAGATAGTTGAAGGAGATATAGTCTATTTACACAATACTCCAAGTAATATAATGAAACAAAATGATAACAATTTTAAACTTTATAGCTAAAAATTGCCTATATATGGGAACCAATTAATTTAAACATAATATAAACAATTGAAAGACATAACAATATTATACAATTTAACAAGAATAAACTCTGTAATCCAATAAATAGTTTCATTGGAGGAAAACATACTTAATAAATTTAAATTGTAAACAACAGATACAAGTGAGTAAAAGAAGCTAAGATCTAACAACACTTAGACAAGATGATAAAATATCTATTAAGATCAATACTTACTTAGAGTGATCCAATAAAGAAGAGAAAAACAATCTTAATATTTAGTTCAAACCATACCTAATATAATGTTAAATTTTTGCTCTTTATTCGAGAGAATTATAAATAACTTAAATATCCTCAGATGCAGATATTTTCAAAATCCTAAAACATATAAAGGTGATATTTAGATCAATTTAACATAACATATTAATTAAAAACATAATATGCAAATTTAATTTGTAGTTAATAAATAAACAGATGATGGTTATCTTCCAGTTTAACCATCCGCTAAAAATTCTCTGCGCATGTACAAAATTTGAAGTATCAAGGATAACTTTATTGGTTGATAAGGAGCGGCAAACTTTAAATCTCGAGCTGCGTTGCCACATATTTATGAATAAATAAAGTGAGTGAATAAACATTGGAAAGACGAAAATTATAGACATTATTTAACAGATTGCGTAACTTAAGTTATGTAATCGAGTTAAGTAAATCTATGAAATAATGCATGTTGAACGTACAGTATGTACATTTTGCAGATAAAGTTAATTTATTATAAAAAGAAGATTCAATTATAGGGTTGATTTTGGATTTAAATGTTATATGCATGTAAACATAATATGCCTTAAATAAATCAGAAGACAATATAAGATTTTAATTATATATTATTTAATTTTAATATAAAATGCATTATTTAAAATGTTTTTCCTTTTAGTTTCTACTGCATGTGGTAGTTTGTATTTTTCATTAATTTAAAAAACCATAATAAATTAAAATCACAGAATACCATGAAAACGTGAGATTTTTATATTCGCATATTACAATATATTTAATTCGAAATAACGAAGGGAAGTACCTACCTACGTTATTATTCATATTTTCAACTGCTGTTCTTAGCATCTTAATTATTACTTATGAATTTTAGCAGTAACGCTCCTTATTAACGTGCGTTTTTTTATAATCAAATTTACTAAATCAAAACTAAACTATTCGCTTTCAGGAAAAAAATGTTTGAACTGACAACACTGTGCGGCTCTCCCGCTGTAAATTTCGAATATTTTTGTACATGCGCAGAGAATTTTTAGCGGATGGTTAAACTGGAAGATAACCCAGATGATTTTAAAATTTGACATTTGATTTGATTTGATCATAGAACTAAAAACTAGACTCTGTGCACGGAACGGTAAAAAGGATTCTTCTTCGTTTTTATTAAATTTTCACAAAACAAATTTTTGTACAATGGTTAGTATAAAAAAATATCGTATGATATACTTAGAATTTCAAAATGTTTAACAGATTATTTAAAAAAATTTCTATATGACTATACAAATATTTTTAAATAATCGGGGGCTGATTGTAATATTTAAATATTCTATAATAGTATCATAGTATAAGATCAACAGAAGTTGTTTAATATTAACTTAATCAAATAATTTTAATTATATTGTATATTTTGTGTATTTGTAAGAAAACTTTAAGTTGGAAATTATTTTATTATGTAATGTACCGATATTATATTTAGTACATAAATATGTTATTTAGAACTTAGTAAAAACTTCGCGAAAATTGATTATATAATGTGTAAAAAAAAGATAGATAATGTGTAAAAAGGAGACAGATGTATTTTACTATATATTTTATTCTGGAATGATCGATGATAGACGAAGTAAGAATGTCTAGTCATAAATATGAAAGAAAGAGATACACATATTTTTTCCAGAAATGACTAATCTCTAGAACAAAAAAAAACGAAGCTTCTAGAAGTTTGAAACCTATAAAAGACTGAACAAAGGTCGTTAAGGAGAAGTATATAATTGGTAGTCAAACATCTGAGTGTGAATAGTCAATTTGAACAAACAGTTTTTTAAAAGGAAGTTTATTATTGGAAGTCAAAGAGAGAAGATCAGTGAGTGTGAACAGTCAGTTAAAAAGTGAACAAACAGTTTTTAAAGTAGTTATAATAAAGTGACATTAAAAATACAAAGTAAAACAATTATAAAGTAAAACAAAGTGCCAAGTGACATTAAAAACTAATCAAAAGTGAAATTAAAACATTTTCGGTTGATGTAAAAAAGAAGAGTACTTACTATTATTAATACAACTAAAGGAACTATAATCCATCAACACTAAAATTTGGGGAACAAACAAAGAACAAAAATTACACAAGAAACTAATCGTCTAACAACAGTTCAGTTTACCAAAATCGCAAATACTACGTATCACTTCGTTCGTCTCCGTTTTTCATAGATCACCTACAGATTTTTCCACCAATCAGGAAACAGGACTTTACATATCAAGGTCAGATAAAATTGTAATTTATTAAAAAAAATTTGTAGTAGTTAGTTGAATTTTATAATTAAAAAAAAATACAAAGGAATTTACTTGATATTAATTAATTAGTGTATTAGATAATCTTACCTACCATTACATAAACAACATTGGTTAGGTTAACTTAATTCACATCAAGTAAGTTCTTTTATAATAACTAAAGGCCTTTCTTTTTAATATTTTTTCTAATTAGTTTCATTATTAAACTTTCAACATTACTGTTTTAATTTAACTATTTTATAATAAATTAATAACTATAATTAAGCAATTTTATTCAAATACCTTCTACCTAATAACCCAACAGAAACAAGCATAACAAACACCCCCTGAGAAAAAGATCTTGTTGCTATTAGTACATTTAAATAAGTAATATCAATCTAATAAATAAATCAATCAAATCAATAAACTTTCTCTCAAATCATAATATTCATTACAATATATATATATATATATATATATATATATATATATATATATATATATATATATATATATATATAAAGGTATAAAGGTAGTTTATTTGCTGACTAATAAGGTATGAAACCAGTAATATTGGGGTATGCAGCAATTAATAAAAGTAAACTCTTTATACTTTTTTCCAAGCTTTCGGAAAATTTATTTCCATTTTCAAGGAATGTATACGAGGTTATAAAATTTGTTCTTTACAATGGTAAATATAAATATAATTAAAACTATTATTTTTAAAAAAATTTTTTTAGAAAAAGGTGTCAGAATAACATTAGTAAAATTGTTTGTAAAACAAAAGCTATTTATTTTTGAAAATGCCAAAGGGTGCTTAATTTTTAATTAATTTAAATTGAAAGAAGAAAAATAAATTAAAAGAAGAATTTCTTAGGTTGAATTTGAAGTTTACAATATTACTCATACATCTTTTCATAAACACTGTCAAAATAAATGTCAATGTCAGAAAATAATCAAAATAAATTTTCAAAAAAATATATTATTAAACAGTAATTTAGTAAGATGATTTATTATGTAAGTTGTTCTTTTATGTTTTTATCCTTAGATAGTAAATAAAAATAAACATCACTGAGATTTTTATGATCACTCTTTTTATTAATGATTTTTTCTTCTTGAGAAATAAAAGACATTTCTAAGAAGAGTCTTTTTTTCAAAATAGGTTGTATATCTAAAACACTAACAGATAAAAAATCCATTACATGATCATTTTCAACGACGTGCTTGGCCAATTCACATCTTTCAGGGTGTAATCTACAATCACTTTTATGTAAAGATAATCGATTTTTTAATTTTTGACTCGTATGGCCTATATACTTTTTTTCGCAATTTTTACATGGAATGGAGTAAATTAAATTAGATAATTCAAGGATCGGAGTTTTATCTTTCACTTTTGTAAATGTTGATCTAATGGAAAACATGTTTTGTTTGCAATTTTGATATTTGTTAATGGCTTAAAAATTCTTTTTAATTTTGGTGTTATTTCTTTTATATATGGTAAAGACACATAATAATTTATCATTTCAGTGTTATTATTTAATTGTGAATGTAATTCATTATTTACTTGAGGAATAAATTTATCGTTAAATGAAGAAGTATTATATAATATATTTTTAATTAATTTATTGGGGTAACCATTATTCAAAAATAATTGCTGAAGTATCTTAAAATTATCTTTATAAAATTTTGGATCTGAAATTATCGTTATACGATTCTTCATTTGGTTAATTAAGTTAATTTTCATTGAATATTTATGATATGACCAATAGTTCATTATTCTTCCTGAATTTGTTGGTTTTTGATACCAATTAATCGAAATAGTGTTGTCAACATTTCTTATAAACTTAGTGTCCAAAAATGGTATACTTTGTTGTTCATCTTCTTTTTCGATGGTAAATTGTATGTGTGGATCATAACTATTAAATATAAAAAGAATTTCATCTAAGCTATCTTTTGGTAACGCCAAAACAATGTCATCTACATATTTTTTGACAGTGTTTATGAAAAGATGTATGAGTAATATTGTAAACTTCAAATTCAACCTAAGAAATTCTTCTTTTAATTTATTTTTCTTCTTTCAATTTAAATTAATTAAAAATTAAGCACCCTTTGGCATTTTCAAAAATAAATAGCTTTTGTTTTACAAACAATTTTATTAATGTTATTCTGACACCTTTTTCTAAAAAAATTTTTTTCAAAATAATAGTTTTAATTATATTTATATTTACCATTGTAAAGAACAAATTTTATAACCTCGTATACATTCCTTGAAAATGGAAATAAATTTTCCGAAAGCTTGGAAAAAAGTATAAAGAGTTTACTTTTATTAATTGCTGCATACCCCAATATTACTGGTTTCATAACAAAATATATATATATATATATATATATTTATAAATATATATATATATATATATATATATATATATATATATATATATATATATATATATATATTATATATATATATATATATAGTGAAATAGATATTGAAAAACTTAGTTTATAAACATTAACAAACGACAATTTATGTAACAAAAAGTATGTAGGATAATCGAGTAAGTTGTTTATATAAATTTTAAAATGTTAATCTTTGATAACACAGATATTCTTACCTTATACAATGTGTAAGTGATACAAATAAAAGAATCTTTTAGAAGTTTAAATTTTAGTTTTAGAGTTTAAAATAGTAATTTTCAGTTAAAATAGTATTATTTTAACAGATTTATAGTAATTTAAATACAAATGATGGTTTTATTTCAAATTTTGAAAGTCTAAAATAAGTTGACAGCTCAAGAAAGTTGTGCATTTTGAATCTAAAATTTTCTAGGAAAAATCACTTGGAAAATTATACAAACAAAATTTTAGTAAATATAAGGATGAGATCTATCTGTACATTATCAAAGGTACTATTAGAATTGTAAATTTATTACCTGGATTTTCGGAAATGTAGGTTATTTTTTCTGAAATTCGAACAGTTGAAATTCGATATTACGTCATTTTGTCTTTTTCCTGGAAGCCTATAAAAAGGCCGGAAAATTGAGGATTAGTCTCTTATGTTTTTGGTAGCAGAGCAGAGAACATCTATTCAAACTCTTATGTTTTGGTAGCAGAGCAGAGAACATCTATTCAAACACTTATGTTTTGGTAGCAGAGCAGAGAACATCTATTCAAACTCTTATGACTCTGGTAGCAGTTCCAATAACGTCGTATGTATTAATGGATTACCAAAAAACCAATTTGTATTAATAAAAAATTCAACTCCTGTAAAATTAATACATGTAATATTAAAAATACATGCATAAAAGTACTTTAACAACTTCATATTACTTACCAAAGTAATAAATTGTACAAAACAAATACGGATTCCCATAGAATTTGAAAGATTACATTCGAGCAACGTCTACACAACGAGACATTGGTAGCCATTTTGTCATTGGTGTTTTCCGATAGCAGACGAGGAGAAGCCGAACTCGGTGTTCGTTATTTCCGTTTGACAATTGAAATCATTCGCAAGGACTTATAATACAAGGTACGTCCGATATTTAAGGAATTATATTTTTTTTTTGTTTTTTAATTTGTCATAATTGTAAATCAATTTCTTTTGTATATCATCTCCATTTATATTGTTATAAACAGATGGAAAACAATTGATAGTTTTTATTTTATTTGTATGATTTTATTTTTAAAATATTAATAATTAAATTCATCGTGTTATAATATTTAAATATTTATTTTAATCTGAATCCTACCCAAAACAAGAGTCGGATTTTAAAATTCAATCTTAAAATTTAGTAGACTAAGCTAGTTAAAATCAAGAAAGGCGCCCAACTATAGAATTACAAAGAAAAAGTAAACTGTATAGATAGATAGATAGATAGATATATTTATTGTGTGTAAGATACATCTTTTCACAAGAGTTCAGTACATAAATTGCTTAAAATTAGTATCACATTGTAAATTATATCACATTGTAAGGGTTAATCACCACATACGAAAGCTCTTAATTTTAAAATACTAATTACACTGTGGGCTAGCATACATAACTCAGATAGATTATTGTTATTTATGTTTAAGAATTGTACTAGACCATCAATATCCTTTACGGTATTAAAAAAGTTATTTTTTCTTAAGGGACTGTAAATGGGACATTCGAACAAAACATGCTGTAACGACTCTGGTGTGGACATATTACATACTGAACAGTTTTCTGTACAATTAATTAGATGGAAATTTCCTTTGAAAGAAAATTTTAATGTTTTGTTACTAGTTGTTCTGATTTGTGCGATAATTCTCGTTAAATAAATAGGTGCAGGCAATCGTAAATAATTATTCTCTGTTTCGGTAACTGATAAAGAAGGATATAGAAGGGAATATGAAGAAGTAGTCTTTCTAAGGACATCTATTTCGTAAATATGTTTTTCAAATTTATCTAGAATAACTGTATATTAAATTAAATAGTATTTAATCATTAAACTCAATCAAAACATTAAACAAAACCAATAAAACAAAACAAAATTATAAATTATAATAATCAAACCAATTAAAACATATTAAATTAATAGAACTAAGTCGGAATATTGATAAAATAAACCATAACTAATCAAATAATAAAAGTTTCACAAGTTAAAATAATAACAATATATATATATATATATATATATATATATATATATAATTAAATTTCTGTTATTTGCCAACTAATAGGTATTAAACCAGAATTTTTGGGGTCAACGGCAATGTTTTTTAAGAAAACTCTTTTACTTGAAATGAAATAAATGTATTTCGAAAGCTTGGAAAACAAGTAAAAGAGTTTTCTTAAAAAACATTGCCGTTTACCCCAAAAATTCTGGTTTAATACCTATTAGTCGGCAAATAACAGAAATTTAATTATATATATATATATATATTGTTATTATTTTAACTTGTGAAACTTTTATTATTTGATTAGTTATGGTTTATTTTATCAATATTCCGACTTAGTTCTATTAATTTAATATGTTTTAAATGGTTTGATTATTATAATTTATAATTTTGTTTTGTTTTATTGGTTTTGTTTAATGTTTTGATTGAGTTTAATGATTAAATACTATTTAATTTTATATACAGTTATTCTAGATAAATTTGAAAAACATATTTACGAAATAGATGTCCTTAGAAAGACTACTTCTTCATATTTCCTTCTATATCCTTCTTTATCAGTTACCGAAACAGAGAATAATTATTTACGATTGCCTGCACCTATTTATTTAACGAGAATATAATTTACAATGTGATACTAATTTTAAGCAATTTATGTACTGAACTCTTGTGAAAAGATGTATCTTAAACACAATAAATATATCTATCTATCTACCTATCTATCTATACAGTTTACTTTTTCTTTGTAATTCTATAGTTGGGCGCCTTTCTTGATTTTAACTAGCTTAGTCTACTAAATTTTAAGATTGAATTTTAAAATCCGACTCTTGTTTTGGGTAGGATTCAGATTAAAATAAATATTTAAATATTATAACACGATGAATTTAATTATTAATATTTTAAAAATAAAATCATATAAATAAAATAAAAACTATCAATTGTTTTCCATCTGTTTATAACAATATAAATGGAGATGATATACAAAAGAAATTGATTTACAATTATGACAAATTAAAAAACAAAAAAAAAATATAATTCCTTAAATATCGGACGTACCTTGTATTATAAGTCCTTGCGAATGATTTCAATTGTCAAACGGAAATAACGAACACCGAGTTCGGCTTCTCCTCGTCTGCTATCGGAAAACACCAATGACAAAATGGCTACCAATGTCTCGTTGTGTAGACGTTGCTCGAATGTAATCTTTCAAATTCTATGGGAATCCGTATTTGTTTTGTACAATTTATTACTTTGGTAAGTAATATGAAGTTGTTAAAGTACTTTTATGCATGTATTTTTAATATTACATGTATTAATTTTACAGGAGTTGAATTTTTTATTAATACAAATTGGTTTTTTGGTAATCCATTAATACATACGACGTTATTGGAACTGCTACCAGAGTCATAAGAGTTTGAATAGATGTTCTCTGCTCTGCTACCAAAACATAAGTCTTTGAATAGATGTTCTCTGCTCTGCTACCAAAACATAAGAGTTTGAATAGATGTTCTCTGCTCTGCTACCAAAAACATAAGAGACTAATCCTCAATTTTCCGGCCTTTTTATAGGCTTCCAGAAAAATGACAAAATGACGTAATATCGAATTTCAACTGTTCGAATTTCAGAAAAAATAACCTACATTTCCGAAAATCCGGGTAATAAATTTACAATTCTAATAGTACCTTTGATAATGTACAGATAGATCTCATCCTTATATTTACTAAAATTTTGTTTGTATAATTTTCTAAGTGATTTTTCCTAGAAAATTTTATATTCAAAATGCACAACTTTCTTGAGCTGTCAACTTATTTTAGACTTTCAAAATTTGAATTAAAACCATCATTTGTATTTAAATTACTATAAATCTGTTAAAATAATACTATTTTAACTGAAAATTGCTATTTTAAACTCTAAAACTAAAATTTAAACTTCTAAAAGATTCTTTTATTTGTATCACTTACACATTGTATAAGGTAAGAATATCTGTGTTATCAAAGATTAACATTTTAAAATTTATATAAACAACTTACTCGATTATCCTACATACTTTTTGTTACATAAATTGTCGTTTGTTAATGTTTATAAACTAAGTTTTTCAATATCTATTTCACTATGCACTCTTAAAGTGTTCAATCAAAAGTTTATGTGATTATGTTCAACACTATTGATATGGGAATTAGTTTACTGTATTTTAATACACCTGCTACATGTTTTTAATTATTCTTGTGTCTTTTTTAGGTACTCACAATCTATTGGTATATTTGTTTGTATAATATCGAAGACTATAATTTGTCTTTTTATAATTTTGTAAGTACTTCCTTTTTATAATATTAATTTAAATACTTTACTAACTAAAATTACATGTTAATTTCCTAAACATGTGAAAACCATTAATACTTTTGATTTTTATTTTCTTTTTATTGTTTCAGATTAAACTGAGAATTTTGAAAGAGAACTAGGTGAAAGGTGAATTGTTATGTGAAAATGAATTTATTATGGATTGGAAATATTTGATCGTGATAAAATAATTAAATATGGATCCTGTACAAGATAAGATGTCAAATACATTCTTTATTTATTTAAATGTTTGTAATTGAAAAGTATAATATTGAAAATTTAAGATGTACTAAAGAAAAAGTAACTGCATCTCATTTTCTAACAAGATGTATCTACTCAGTCCAAATGAAAACCTGTTGTGACCAAAGAACATTGTTTATTTTGTGGCTTTTACTGTGATATTATGACCAAATTTATGATATAATCAAGTTTATACTGTACTCAAGACAATACTTATATTTGGGTAATTACATAGTTTAAGAAGAAAAGTGTATTTTAATATGCATATCCTTTTTTAATTAATCCATTAGTGTAATGGCTATAATGGATGCTTAAAAAGGTAAGCTTTATTTTTATTAGAAATAATGATCCATTACAATTTCCCCCAATTTAATTTTAATAAATTATTTTACACTAATAATTTTTAAAATTTAATTAATTTGAAATTTTTACTTATGTTTCTCTATCGACAAGTTTCTTATTATAGGAAATTGTTTTCAAACTACTTTTTAATTCTATTTTCCTCTTTTATTGCCTTAGTCTGAAGTTTAATTTATCTAGACTGTCATTTTAAATCTAATTTTGTTTATCTACCAATTTCCATTCGATAAATCACTATCTATACTATAATTGTTATTCTTTAACTTGACTTAATTTCATTTAATCACTATATACCTATCTATTATTAATTTATTCAAAACCTTAATTAATATTTACATAAATTTAATACTTATTCACATAGAAATGTCATAGATTTTTAAAATGTTGCTATTCATAGTATCGATACAAGTTTTGTACATTCACCATTCCACGTAATTGTTGGTTATAAGGATTCTTTAAAATGTAACTGTTTTCATAAGCTTTGTCTACTATAAATGGTCCATTAAAAGGAAGTTTTAATTTTGCACATTCATTCTCCTTTTTATTTGCAACTTGCAATGATCTTTCTATCACCCATTCACCTACTTTAAATTTAACTGGTTTTTTTAAATTTTATAGTTTCTTTTCTTTATATATCGGTCTGTATTTCTTTTTTTTTAAATTTATTATAAAAAAAAATTTTTAATTAAATTACTATTTTGCTCTAATTTTGTACAACTACTAGTGAATTGATATATGATGTGTTACTTCTTCAAATTATTCCTTCAATCTATAAGATTTCTTATTCTCTCTTCACTTTTTTCTTTTAACTTTAATGGTATAGGATATATTTTCACCTTAAAATTCTCAACATCTCTCACCTCCATATTATACTCATATTCGGTAGCTTCTTTTGGCTCCTTAAACATCAACTTCTATACTTCATCAACAAATCTCCTACAATATTGTAATATATTCCATCACAATCAAATCATCATTTTTTAATACATCTTCTTCTTTCTTCAATCTACTTCATACTCATAACTTTCTTCTTTATCATCTTCATAATTATTTCTAATATAATTAATATCCTTCTTACTATCTTCTACTTCTTCTATCATATCCATTAACATCCATATACCATTTTTTAGTCTTACCTTCTTTTCTTGACTATTGATTATAGCTTCTAATCGTTCCTATGTATCATTTAATATTATCATATCACCATCTAGATCAGACACAGCTAGTAGTTTATAATTTATAATAATTCAATATAAATTTATTTTAACATCATATTATTTATTTACTTCACATAGCTCTTTGTTTTTAATACCAGTTAATATTACATTTTGACTTTTAATTACTTTTTCTTTTATTATGTAATTTTGAAATTGATTTTAAATCTATTAAAGATGTTTTGTGTCCTATATCAAATAAAATTTGTAAAATTTTATCATTACATTTACCTTTAATATATAATAAACCATTATACTGCAATTTGTTCAATTTTTCTTCTAAATTAATGAACTCATTGGGGTGGCATAATGCAAAACTTTGATAACTATGATAAAGAGAGCAACATTTTAAAAATCCTGTTGGTTACCTATATTATCTCTGCTTGAGTTTCTAACCGGTTCTATTATTATTTCCTGCCTTGATTAATCTCTTGGCTCTCTTTCTAAGCTTCTTTTTCTTTGGTTGTTATTTCGATTATTTTCTCTGTCCAAACTTTTTGATCCATCCCCTTCGTTTCTGCCTCTTCTTACATGGTTCACTCTTCTTTGGAAACCATTGTTATTTTGGTATTGAATATTATTATTGTTGTTGTAACTTCTATTTTGATTTCTATTATCATTGTTATTATAATTATTATTTCTATTCTGTTGGTTTCTCATTATATTAGTGTTATTATTATTTCTGTTATAGTTGTTGTTAGAATTGTTATAGTTATTATTGTTATTGTTTTGATTGTAATGACTGTAATTATTATTATTATAATTATTCCTCCTCCAATTATTTCTTGTTTGTTGGTTATTGTTATCACTTCCTTTTATAACATTATCTACTCTTTGTAGATATTTGCACAAACTGTTCATTGTTCTTATCTCTAGCATGGCAATTGTATCTGTTGTTTGTTTATCAAAATGTCCTGCAATGTATGCAACTATTACTTCTTTATTTATCCTGGGGTTTATATAAATACTCATTGTATATAATTGTCGAGCATATATGTCTGGAGAAGTTCCCCTGTTTGTATCATATTTTCCATCGCGTAGTCTCGTCCTTACTTTGGTTTGGACACTATAACCCCAAAATTGTTCCAAGAAATTCATTTCGAACTGGTCTATATCATTAATTGCCTCTTCTTTGCACACAAACCATGTTAAAGCATTTTTCTCTAGGTGGTCACGTATCACTTCTTTAAGTGTATCCAGATCTCGCACATATTTTACTTTATTTTTAAGCATTTTAATAAAAACTACTGGATGTATTTTTCTATAATCCCCATCATATTTAGTATTGTTTCCATTTCCACAGCTGATTATTCTGGTTTCTCCTGACATTCTAAACATTTCTTTCATCATATTTTTCTCTTTTTCCTCCTGCTCTTTCTTCATTTTGTCCATATTGCCTTCGATCTCCATTAATTTATGTCTATACTTTTCGTTTTCCATTTGTCCAACCTCTTCTTGAATGTTTTTAATTTCCATTCTTAACTCTCCTTTGATCTTCTTATTTTCATCTTCTGCTACTTGAAAATTTGTTTTTATTTCTTTGCTTAAATCTTCTTTAACACCTTGTATATTCTTGTTTATTTTTATTACTTCACGATCCATCTTCTTGGAGTTTTCTTTGATTTTATCTTCGAGCTCTTTCTCATTCTTTTTTAATTCATTTATTTCTTTAGACTGTCTGTCTTCCACTTCCATTATTCTTTCTATCATCTCTTCTCTTATTTCTTGTTTTGTATTCCGTATTTTTTCTCGCAATGTTCTGTTTTGTTCCCCCATTTCTTCTTTCATCTCATCAAATTTCTTCTCTAACTTTTTATCCATCTTGTTCATGTTGTTGTTTATGTCCTTTCTCATTTTCATTAAAAATCCCATCATTTCGTCCTGTCCATTTTTTTTATCCATTTTTCTCGTTTCTTCTACTTGTTCATCCATATTTCCCCCTTGTTCCCAATGTTCCATTTGGTAATCTCCAGAACCCTGTGTTCTTTCTTCGTCCACTTGTGTAGCTACTTCTTCTCCTTGTTTTTCGCCTACTTGTTTACCGTCTCTAAGTGTCATTTTATCCATTTTTATAGTCTGTTTTTATTGATAATTGTACACAAAAAAAATTTTAATTTGTTGTTCAATTTATTTATTACAAGAAACTTGTTTATAGTGTTCTATTTTTGAACAAACCTATAAAATACACACAAGTCAAAATACATAAATAGAAAAATATTCTTTTAAATTTTTTATTTTTTTTTAATTTAAATTTAATTTGTTAATATCAATTTATTTCTAATAGTTTATTTATAACAGCCCCACGTTGGTTGCGACAATTGTTATGATTTTAAATTGTGAAACTTTTATTATTTGATTAGTTATGGTTTATTTTATCAATATTCCGACTTAGTTCTATTAATTTAATATGTTTTAATTGGTTTGATTATTATAATTTATAATTTTGTTTTGTTTTATTGGTTTTGTTTAACGTTTTGATTGAGTTAAATGATTAAATACTATTTAATTTTATATACAGTTTACTTTTTCTTTGTAATTCTATAGTTGGGCGCCTTTCTTGATTTTAACTACTAAATTTTAAGATTGAATTTTAAAATCCGACTCTTATCTTGGGTAGGATTCAGATCAAAATAAATATTTAAATATTATAACACGATGAATTTAATTATCAATTGGTTTCCATCTGTTTATAACAATATAAATGGAGATGATATACAAAAGAAATTGATTTACAATTATGACAAATTAAAAAACAAAAAAAAAATATAATTCCTTAAATATCGGACGTACCTTGTATTATAAGTCCTTGCGAATGATTTCAATTGTCAAAAGGAAATAACGAACACCGAGTTCGGCTTTTCCTCGTCTGCTATCAGAAAACACCAATGACAAAATGGCTACCAATGTCTCGTTGTGTAGACGTCGCTCGAATGTAATCTTTCAAATTCTATGGGAATCCGTATTTGTTTTGTACAATTTATTACTTTGGTAAGTAATATGAAGTTGTTAAAGTACTTTTATGCATGTATTTTTAATATTACATGTATTAATTTTACAGGAGTTGAATTTTTTATTAATACAAATTGGTTTTTTGGTAATCCATTAATACATACGACGTTATTGGAACTGCTACCAGAGTCATAAGAGTTTGAATAGATGTTCTCTGCTCTGCTACCAAAACATAAGTGTTTGAATAGATGTTCTCTGCTCTGCTACCAAAACATAAGAGTTTGAATAGATGTTCTCTGCTCTGCTACCAAAAACATAAGAGACTAATCCTCAATTTTCCGGCCTTTTTATAGGCGTAATATCGAATTTTAACTGTTCGAATTTCAGAAAAAATAACCTACATTTCCGAAAATCCAGGTAATAAATTTACAATTCTAATAGTACCTTTGATAATGTACAGATAGATCTCATCCTTATATTTACTTAAATTTTGTTTGTATAATTTTCTAAGTGATTTTTCCTAGCAAATTTTAGATTCAAAATGCACAACTTTCTTGAGCTGTCAACTTATTTTAGACTTTCAAAATTTGAAATAAAACCATCATTTGTATTTAAATTACTATAAATCTGTTAAAATAATACTATTTTAACTGAAAATTACTATTTTAAACTCTAACAACTAAAATTTAAACTTCTAAAAGATTCTTTTATTTGTATCACTTGCACATTGTATAAGGTAAGAATATCTGTGTTATCAAAGATTAACATTTTAAAATTTATATAAACAACTTACTCGATTATCCTACATACTTTTTGTTACATAAATTGTCATTTGTTAATGTTTATAAACTAAGTTTTTCAATATCTATTTCACTATGCACTCTTAAAGTGTTCAATCAAAAGTTTACCCAGCGAGCACAAAAACATCTCAGAGATGTTGAAAGTACGACATTTCGAGAGATTTAACATCCACTGCGATGTTTCGTTCATACATGAATAGTACGTTTATAGAACAGCCAATGTCCGCCGCAGGCGGCGATTTTCAGGATATCCCTGGGATGTCACAAAAAGAACTCCTCCTAAGTTTTTTTGATAGCCTTTTCATAGACACAACAGAACATTTTCAAAGCGTTTTGCGTACATTGAATTGCTTTAAATAAAACTTTCATAAAGATCACTTTGTGAAGCCTTTTGTTGTTTATTCAGACATTTTGTTGGAAATAGTTTTTTCTAATTTTTCTTCAGATGTTTGGAATCAAAATACAAAGGATGAAAAAACATTTTTATATAAAATCGAACAGGTACAAAATAAATAAATCACAAACTCTTAAAACACAAATCAAGCAACATTCACATAAGATAAATAATATAAAGGAAAAAATACACATGTGGAATAAATAAAACAGGTACAAAAAGAAATAAACAAATTCATGAAATAAAAATTCTACTACTATACTATTATAAACATCAGTCTGAGCTTATTTATTTTCCTTTTCTTTTGTCTTCTCTCTCCTCTGCTTACTATGCCGAAACCATTCCTTAACATAGAATTTGAAGTCCTTTTTTGTCACGAACGATTTCTTATGGACCACATCTGCAACGATTCAAACGAAAATATATAATGGAAAAGATGATTTTTTGCAAGTAACATATCTGGGAAATTGGCTATATGAGTTTTACAAACCTAGGTATTTATTTCGAGCCCGGCATGCATGCTTTTGAGGTTATAATATGATGATAATTCATGTAATACTTACTCGTATCAGGAGATTTGCCTCAATATGAATGTCCAATCTGCTTTTATTTATATTATTATTAACTCTATTATTTCACACCTCAAATTTTCTTGAAATTTTGGGTCACGCTAACAAATTAATAGTATATTATAGTCTTATTTGTTCTTTTCTTTTCTTTGTTCACATTTCACCTCACAATCATAACGCAGAGAACACAAATCACACCGTGTCACTGTCACTGTCTGCGATCTCGGACGTGCCCTCAACGCGTGTTTTTAAGCCTCACGCGCGGTAAACTCGAATATTGTATAACGTCTTGTGTCAAAATAACGAAATATATTGTAATAAATTACAATTAAAAAAATTACAGATTGTATTAATGTAGTTTAAATTGTTATAATTATTATTTTTGTTGTTTTTATAATTTTAAATTTTTATTTTAAATGTTTTGTGGGGCTTTAATTTATGTTTAAATTTATTTCAATTTTTATTTAATCTTTATTCAATTTAAAACACCTTAAAATTTCTTTATTTTATTGATCCTTTTCTGCTTGTAAAAAAAATTATGTTATTAAACTTGAGATATGTAATTTTATTTATTATTTATTATTAAATTTAATATATCTAAATCAATTCCTTTATCATTTGAGACTCATAACCTCAGTAGTCAGTTCAAAATGTAAAATTTAACAATATTAATATTTATTTATTCTGCTTTCCCTAAAAGAATTAATGTACCCTTAACCCATTCAACGATACGGCTATGTCAAATTCGTGCGCATCAACCCCCATTTAGGTACACGTGATCCTTAACGGTTATTTCTGGGGTAAAGAATGTCGAGAAGCGTGTGTTTATTAGTTGTTAAAAAGTTTCTTAATAATATAATGTTCTCAAATCAAGATTATAAAAAATTGTTCAACGATACTGAAATATATTACTCACAATGTTTTTTAGAAGTTATGAAAGTGATATAAGTAAATAAAGTTAAAAAACATACCCTAAATCACTTGTTGCTGACGGTGAAGGATGGAAATTTTTTCGTGGCGGCTTTCCAGACTTGGCTTCTTACCAGTGAATAATTTACACCACGTGCAAATGCCTCCTTGTACGGATACCAAACAGGATTACAACCACTGGATGTTATTTTTCCTTCGTTTCTTCCAGATATTTTATTATTATTACAGGTTAGTCAAAACAAATTTAATTTTTTTTCTTAGGATTTAATATTTATTATTCGGTACACAATTTATAACCATTTACAATTTTTCCAATAGGTTTGTTTGAAAATACATTATATAATTTATCATATTACTTTTCAGCCATCTTTTATTTTTAACAGTCATCGGCCATTGTTTTTATGATAAGTTTAAAATTGACTGGCGTGGATTCGGCCTTTTGATAAATTTAGAATGACCTCGATTTTCCTTTTTCCTGGGCTTATATACCCTCGGTCAAAAAATCGAATAATGGCCGCCTTTTCGAGCGTATTTTGTTTTTTATAACCCCACTTACATAAAATTTTTGAAAAATTGACTTTTTAATTATACATTTTCTGACCTTTTAATAGTTACAAATCAATTCTGTATCACTTATTTGATTATAAAATAACATTTTTAGAATTTTAAAATCAATTTTTCCTTATTAAAACAGCTGACTTTGCGGAGTAAACAATGTCGGCCATTTTGACAATTATCAATATTAAATTTAACAATTTTGAGCTAATATCTCTTTTTGGCCATTAATTTTAACAAAAACTGAAAATTTATATATTCTAATATGATCAGATAACTTTTATTTTCAATGACACCGCTTATATTAGCTTTTATTTGCTTTTTAAATTTACTACGTCATAACGATTCAAATACAAAATTTATCAAATAAACTAATTAATAACATTCAAAATCATCAAAGAACAACCTAAAATTAATTATCTTACAACAACATATAATAATAACAAATAGTACCATCAATTAATCCTCTAATATTTAGTTTATGTGTTTCCACTACAAGCACATCTTTTAAGTTTATAATCCGCAAGTTTTTTATCATCACTTCACTATTTACAGTGTTTTTCATTGAATTTATCATTCATAATGTCCTTTATTACACTTTAATTAAACAGTCTTCGCTTGTAAACAAAAACATCACTTTCTTACAGATGCGTTCTTACATGTAATATATTTCAACATCTTTCTTTATTTTTTAGATTTAGTCTCAAACATTGCATTTTATCAAAACTGAGATGTACCAGAATATAGGAATTACTGTACTTGTACTGTCATCCGATACATTATAATACAGGACTCATCACTTGATGCTTAATTGAATTAGAAAATATTGTTCAGGTAAGTAAAATTTATTTATCAAATTATAATCATTTCTATGATTTATTTATTTATTTTGCTCTAACAGCTAAAATTAGTTTGTTGAGGTTTAAGTTTTTGTAACTTCTATTACTAACTGTTACAGTTGAATAATCTCTATTTTATATGATAAATTTAAATAACCTAAACCTACTTATTCTTATTTTATACCTACTTATAAAAAAATTATTGAACTTATTATTTTTAACATTGACTATAACTTATTTGGATCTTAATTTAAATAACTTAATATAACTAAAATAGTTGGTTTCTTACTAATATTGTATTCTTATGATTCATTATCAACATATTCTAATACTTATTTACTTTTTATTTTTAGTAGTTTAAGCAACATAAGGACCTTGGACTTGATTCTTGGATCGACTACTGGTGTTAGTGCTCATTCTTTTGAACTCATTTTATCAAGATATTTTTGTGTTCTTGTGTGAATTAAGATTTACTGGATTGGCTCAAATAAAGAAATTTTTGGTGTATTGATCTTTTAATGAAGAGTTTTGAAAGTAACATCCATGACTAGTAATTTATTTCAACTCAAGTTATTTATTTTGGGTAAGTTATATTTATTATTATTTTAAAACATTACAAATTTCCCCCAATTTAATTTTAACAAATTATTACTCTGTGATAATTTTTAAAATTTAATTCTATTCTGTTTTTTTTTTAAGTCTGTTACGCTCTAAATTCTACTTTGTTATCTTTTAATTTTAACATATACCTTAATTATACCTTACAAACAATCTTCAGTAATATTTAATATGAATTCTAATTCATATAGTTGTATATAACCACTAACTATTTATTGATAATTCATACTTTAATTCCTAATTCTAAATACAATATAATATTTACTTATTTTAATACCTAAATCTTAAACTATCTTATATTCTAATTTTTGCTAGATTTTTAAAATGTTGGTCTATTGGTGGTATGCATATAAGTTTTTAACGTTTACCTTTCCCCTTAGTAAATTGTTATGTGGATTTCTTAAAATATAACTGTTTTCGTAAGCTTTTTCGATTATAAATGGTCCTATAAACGGTAATTTTAATTTTGCACACTCATTATTTCTTTTATTAGCTACCTGTAGTGACCTTTCAATTACCCAATCCCCTTCTTTGAATATTGTTGTTTTCTTTAAATATTTGTATCTTCTTTTTAAATATCGTTCTGCATTTCTTTTTAATTTATTATGAAAAATTTTTAATTAAATTACTATTTTGCTCTAATTTTGTACAACTACTAGTGAATTGATATATGATTTGTTACTTCTTCGAATTATTCCTTCAATCTATAAGATTTCTGATTCTCTCTTCACTCTTTTCTTTTAACTTTAATGGTACAGGATATATTTTCACCTTAAACTCCTCAACATTTCTCATCTCCATATTATATTCATGTTCGGTAGCTTCTTCTGGCTCCTTAAACATCAAACACTATACTTCATCAACAAATCTCCTACAATATTGTAATATATTCCATCACAATCAAATCATCATTTTCAAATACATCTTCTTCTTTCTTCTATCTACTTCATAATCATAACTTTCTTCTTTATACTTCATATCCATAACTTTCTTCTTAATCATCTTCATAATTATTTCTAATATAAATAATATCCTTCTTACTATCTTCTACTTCTTCTATCATATCCATTGACATCCATATACCATTTAGTTATACTTTCTTCTCTTCTTCATAATTAATTATAGTTTCTAATTGTTCCTATGTATCATTTAATATTACCATATCACTATCCAAATTAAACACAGCTAGTAGTTTACAATTTATTATGATTTCAACATAGATTTATTTTAATATCATATTTATTTATTTATTTCACATAACTTTTGTTTTTAATACCATTTACTATTATATTTGGAATTTTATTTCATTATTCTTTAATATTATTTAGTTTTGAAATTGATTTTGAATCTATTAATGATGTTTTGTTTCTTATATTAGTTAAAATTTGTAACGGTTTGTCATAATTTTAATCTTGAATATGCAATAACTCATTAGAATGTAATTGATTTAAATTTCATTTAAATTAGTAAATTGATAGGGGTGGTATTTTACATTTAATATAAAATACAACATTTTAAAATTCATAACAACTAAAAAAATCACCAACTACCTACAAATATAATTAGCAATATTATTTACACTTTACTATTACCTTACCCCTGCTCAATAAAATATTCATTTTCTTCTTCAGCTTCTTCCAATTTCTTTCTACAAGTCTCTTCCTGGTTTTAGTTGCTTTCATTATCATTTGTAACTTTTTATCATTGGTTTGTCTTCTCATTCTTTTAAATTTTCCTATATCGGTGTTCATATTCATTTCTTCCTTTTCTTTCTTTGTTTCGATAAGTTTCCTTCCAAACAATTGTTCAAATAAATTTTTAATCTTCTTGTTTTCATCTACATCCATGATCATACTTGAATCAATCTTATTCTTATTTTCATCCATGTTATATTTAGTATAAGTTTGCATTAATTTATTCATTTCAATCTTCTCAGTTTCAACATCTTTATCTTTGTTTCTGTCAATTTCTTCTAAAATTTTATTGTTTGCTTCTGCATATTCCTCTTTTTCAAATACTTTTTCTTCTTCATCAAATTTTTCCATACTCTCTTCTTGACTTGTGATTTGTACCTTCATATTCTCTCCTTCTTTATCAATATTTTCTATAATCTCTTCTTTTAAATATTTTCCATTGTTTCTATTTAAAGTATAATCCATTTTATCCAACTCCTCCTCATTTTTATCATATTTCTTCTCAAACAACTTTTTCATTTCTTCTTTAATTTCTTGCTTAGTATTTTTAATTTCTTCCTGTAATTTTTTATTTTGTTCCCCCATTTCTTCCTTTATCTCCTCAAATTTCTTATTAAATGTATGACTTAATTCTTCTTTATTCTGATCCAGTTTCTTGTTTATATCTCTTCGCAAATCTTCATTATTTTTATCTAGCTTCTTCATATCTTCTTTCATGTCTCTTTTCATTTCCATTAAAAACTTCATCATTTCATCCTGTCCATCTTTTCTATCTGTACTCCTTGTTTGTTGTACTGTCTCCTCTTGAACTTCTTCACTTCTTTCATCCCGTGCTTCATGATCTCCAGATCCCTGATTCCTTTCTTCATCTATCTGGGTCCCTACTTCTTCTCCTGCCTTCTCTCCTACTTGTTTACCATCTCTCAGTGTCATTTTATCCATTTTAAATAGTATTATTATGTTTTATTAAATATTAAATATAAAATTTTATTCTAAATAGTTTTAATAGTCAATTATTACTTTAACCAATCAATTTTTAATTAGAGCCCATTAATTTATTATAACCAATAGTTTTTTTTAAAGCCCCACGTTGGGCGCCATTTTTGTAATAAATTACAATTAAAAAAAAATTACAGATTGTATTAATGTAGTTTAAATTGTTATAATAATTATTTTTGTTGTTTTTATAATTTTAAATTTTTATTTTAAATGTTTTGTGGGGCTTTAATTTATGTTTAAATTCATTTCAATTTTTATTTAATCTTTATTCAATTTAAAACACCTTAAAATTTCTTTATTTTATTGATCCTTTTCTGCTTGTAAAAAAAATTATGTTATTAAACTTAAGATATGTAATTTTATTTATTATTTATTATTTATTATTAAATTTAATATATCTAAATCAATTCCTTTATCATTTGAGACTCATAACCTCAGTAGTCAGTTCAAAATGTAAAATTTAACAATATTAATATTTATTTATTCTGCTTTCCCTAAAAGAATTAATGTACCCTTAACCCATTCAACGATACGGCTATGTCAAATTCGTGCGCATCAACCCCCATTTAGGTACATGTGATCCTTAACGGTTATTTCTGGGGTAAAGAATGTCGAGAAGCGTGTGTTTATTAGTTGTTAAAAAGTTTCTTAATAATATAATGTTCTCAAATCAAGATTATAAAAAATTGTTCAACGATACTGAAATATATTACTCACAATGTTTTTTAGAAGTTATGAAAGTGATATAAGTGAATAAAGTTAAAAAACATACCCTAAATCACTTGTTGCTAACGGTGAAGGATGGAAATTTTTTCGTGGCGGCTTTCCAGACTTGGCTTCTTACCAGTGAATAATTTACACCACGTGCAAATGCCTCCTTGTACGGATACCAAACAGGATTACAACCACTAGATGTTATTTTTCCTTCGTTTCTTCCAGATATTTTATTATTATTACAGGTTAGTCAAAACAAATTTAATTTTTCTTCTTAGGATTTAATATTTATTATTCGGTACACAATTTATAACCATTTACAATTTTTCCAATAGGTTTGTTTGAAAATACATTATATAATTTATCATATTACTTTTCAGCCATCTTTTATTTTTAACAGTCATCGGCCATTGTTTTTATGATAATTTTAAAATTGACTGGCGTGGATTCGGCCTTTTGATAAATTTAGAATGACCTCGATTTTCCTTTTTCCTGGGCTTATATACCCTCGGTCAAAAAATCGAATAATGGCCGCCTTTTCGAGCGTATTTTGTTTTTTATAACCCCACTTACATCAAATTTTTGAAAAATTGCCTTTTTAATTATACATTTTCTGACCTTTTAATAGTTACAAATCAATTCTGTATCACTTATTTGATTATAAAATAACATTTTTAGAATTTTAAAATCAATTTTTCCTTATTAAAACAGCTGACTTTGCGGAGTAAACAATGTTGGCCATTTTGACAATTATCAATATTAAATTTAACAATTTTGAGCTAATATCTCTTTTTGGCCATTAATTTTAACAAAAACTGAAAATGTATATATTCTTATATGATCAGATAACTTTTATTTTCAATGACACCGCTTATATTAGCTTTTATTTGCTTTTTAAATTTACTACGTCATAACGATTCAAATACAAAATTTATCAAATAAACTAATTAATAACATTCAAAATCATCAAAGAACAACCTAAAATTAATTATCTTACAACAACATATAATAATAACAAATAGTACCATCAATTAATCCTCTAATATTTAGTTTATGTCTTTCCACTACAAGCACATCTTTTAAGTTTATAATCCGCAAGTTTTTTATCATCACTTCACTATTTACAGTGTTTTTCATTGAATTTATCATTCATAATGTCCTTTATTACACTTTAATTAAACAGTCTTCGCTTGTAAACAAAAACATCACTTTCTTACAGATGCGTTCTTACATGTAATATATTTAAACATCTTTCTTTATTTTTTAGATTTAGTCTCAAACATTGCATTTTATCAAAACTGAGATGTACCAGAATATAGGAATTACTGTACTTGTACTGTCATCCGATACATTATAATACAGGACTCATCACTTGATGCTTAATTGAATTAGAAAATATTGTTCAGGTAAGTAAAATTTATTTATCAAATTATAATCATTTCTATGATTTATTTATTTATTTTGCTCTAACAGCTAAAATTAGTTTGTTGAGGTTTAAGTTTTTGTAACTTCTATTACTAACTGTTACAGTTGAATAATCTCTATTTTATATGATAAATTTAAATAACCTAAACCTACTTATTCTTATTTTATACCTACTTATAAAAAAATTATTGAACTTATTATTTTTAACATTGACTATAACTTATTTGGATCTTAATTTAAATAACTTAATATAACTAAAATAGTTGGTTTCTTACTAATATTGTATTCTTATGATTCATTATCAACATATTCTAATACTTATTTACTTTTTATTTTTAGTAGTTTAAGCAACATAAGGACCTTGGACTTGATTCTTGGATCGACTACTGGTGTTAGTGCTCATTCTTTTGAACTCATTTTATCAAGATATTTTTGTGTTCTTGTGTGAATTAAGATTTACTGGATTGGCTCAAATAAAGAAATTTTTGGTGTATTGATCTTTTAATGAAGAGTTTTGAAAGTAACATCCATGACTAGTAATTTATTTCAACTCAAGTTATTTATTTTGGGTAAGTTATATTTATTATTATTTTAAAACATTACAATATATAAACCTCTCGAATGAACATCCCCACGGTAACATATTTTTGACCTCGTCAGTACCTCCCAGTATGCATACAAAGAAATGCCACAGGAAAACATAAACAATACGTCCGATATCCTCCTGAGACCTCTTTGGGACGTGCATATTTCGTCTCGAGGAAACATCCACATGCCAACATTTTCAAAACATCTCAAAACCTCCCAGGGATGTTTGTGCTCGCTGGGTATGTGATTATGTCCAACACTATTGATATGGGAATTAGTTTACTGTATTTCACCACACCTGCTACATGTTTTTAATTATTCTTGTGTATTTTTAAGGTACTCACAATCTATTGGTATATTTGTTTGTACAATATCGAAGACTATAATTTGTCTTTTTATAATTTTGTAAGTACTTCCTTTTTATAATATTAATTTAAATACTTTACTAACTAAAATTACATGTTGATTTCTTAAACGTGTGAAAACCATTAATACTTTTGATTTTTATTTTCTTTTTATTGTTTTAGATTAAACTGAGAATTTTGAAAGAGAACTAGGTGAAAGGTGAATTATGTGAAAATGCATTTATTATGGATTGGAAATATTTGATTGTGATACAATAATTAAATATGGATCCTGTACAAAATAAGATGTCAAATACATTCTTTATTTATTTGAATGTTTGTAATTGAAAAGTATAATATTGAAAATTTAAGATGTACTAAAGAAAAAGTAACTGCAGATTCAATGAAACTTATTAAGATATCCTTTTTTTTTAAATTATTGAGGTAAGTAATTTTAATTTTATTTTGTTCATTTACTAATGTGCATTGTTTATTTTTACATGTTGATTTTCCAATATGACTACCTACCCTATATTAGCTTTTATCTTTAATGTTTCTTTATTATCATCAAATATGTAAGTTATACTACTTTGTTTTAGTGTAACTGTAGAGATAGTGTTTGTTTATACAGATTCATACTAAGTATATTATTTTTAGGTCAGAAGATTCATCTCATTTTCTAACAAGATGTATATACTCAGTCCAAATGGAAACCTGTTGTGACCAAAGAACATTGTTTATTTTGTGGCTTTTACTGTGATATTATGACCAAATTTATGATATAATCAAGTTTATACTGTACTCAAGACAAAACTTATATTTGGGTAATTACATAGTTTAAGAAGAAAAGTGTATTTTAATATGCATATCCTTTTTTAATTAATCCATTAGTGTAATGGCTATAATGGATGCTTAAAAAGGTAAGCTTTATTTTTATTAAAAATAATGATCCATTACAATATATTAACCTTTTATATTTTTATATTTGACTGCTTACCTCAAAAAACTTTTAATTTCATATATATCAGTCAAGACTACCCTCCTTTATATATATATATATATATATATATATATATATATATATATATATATATATATATATATATATATATATATATATATATATATATATATATATATATATATATATATATATATATATATATGTCTAAAGTATGGTTTGGGGACAAAATCCCGGGCCTAATGGTGTCTTTGAGGACATTTCGGGGCTTTGAGGACCGTCCTCATAGTAATTTGTTGTGGGTAGGTAGTTTTGAGGACTGTCCTCAAAACCACAACTGACTTATATGTCTATTAGTTGTTTTGAGGACTTTATTTTTTAAGTTTTCCAAACCATAGATTTTAACTATATTGGTTTTTTTCATTTTAGTTCTGTAACAGTATTTTTATTCGAATATATTTAAAAGTACTTTTCTCGGACAGTTGTCAACTTTTGATATATTTACTTTAAGTATGGTATGTTGCACAGACAAATACAATATTTGACAGGCGTACAATAAAGGAAATTTTCTTAACATTTTTATATTAGAATAAAAAGTAAAGTAGAGCAAATGAGAAGTTACTTTTTCGGACTCCTTCGTTTAGTCTCAGCCGGCAAACTACATAGTCGTTGGAAAAAGGTATACTTTTCTTCCTTGTATCATAAATTACTATTCTTTTATTATTTTTTTTTAATTTGTCAGTACACCATAAATTATTTATTATAAACATATTGAATTAAGTCTTTATATTATTATTTAATTATTAATCTCTTAATAAAATTATATCTGTGAATGCCGTGACTTTTTATGTACATAGTACAGTTTGAGGACTCTGTGACGTCATAAAGTCCCCAGAAGCAACACACCATATAAAAATTAAAATATATTAAAAACTAGAATTAGGTAATTTATGGAGACACTGTATGTTATAAATAAAAAAAAAATTCAAATAAACTAGATATAGATTTTTATGAGGAATCCGAATTAGAATAAAAAGATAGGCGTTTCCATTTAAGATTTTAAAGTTGCCCCAACCCCAGCCACCGGGCATCCACATAGGGGTTTAAATTTTATGTAATTAGCTAGATATTTCAAAATATTAAATACGTGATTTTCAGTTTTTTAATTGGATGTAAATTGTCCGAAATATTCGACTGTCCCGGTACTTTTGGGACTCGATGTATAAAGGGTGACAATTTAACTTAGTTTCGTATCAAGATTTTGAGAAGAATATCATCAAAAAATTGAATTATGGTCTATAATAAATAAATATTAACCTCTTAATAACATTTTGTCTGCGGATGACGTCACTTTTTATGTACATAGTGCAGTTTAAGGACTCAGTGACGTCATTAAGTTCCCGAAAGCACCACACCACACAAAAATGGAAATATTTTTAAATGTAACAAAGTCCGTGTGTAGAATTTAAAAGTATACAAAATTTCTTTTAAAGTGGATATTATATTTTTAATATTTGTTAAACTCAAAGTTTAAAACAAATACATTCGGATTTTGATTTATGACAGTTTACCATGAAATTGATGTCACCTTCAGAGTTGGCTTCAAACCAAAGAACTCCTCAACGGTCGATTATAGTTTTAAGTCGTCACTAAATATATTTCTGATTAGGCATTTTATTTGTTTCATTAAGTGCGTCATTGTTGCATAGGCGGTTGTAATTAATTTCGAGCAGTATAAAGAAGAATTAGACTGCTTGCAAATAACTCGCACTCGCTCATGTAAAATTTTTTTAACATTTTTATATTAGAATAAAAAGTATAGTAGAGCAAATCAGAAGTTACTTTTTCGGACTCCTTCGTTTAAGGTGTTTTCTGGCGTTCAATCGTATTCGAGCATGTATTCAAAAACTATTCTTAGTGACGTCATAAATAATAAGATTCGCCAGAACAGAATGATTCAATCTGTGTCAGATGTCACCGTCAAAAATAAAAACAAAATTTTGAATTTTCTCTAACCTTCGTAGTCGTACATACAATTTTCTTTATATTACAAATTTGTTGTTGCATTTTGAATTCTTTTTTTATTCGAAATATGGACCAACAAGTAGCTATTCTTCTTCATCTAATAAACCAACAATATGAAGAAACCAACGAAATTATCGAAGCGTTATATGATCTAATAAATGATAATAGTTTTATGGACAATATTGCAATAATTCTGAACTATCGCGAACAACATTTCAGAATACCACATTATGCCGAAGAGTGGTTAGTGAGATACATTAATTATGACTTTTTCTCCCTGTTTCGAATGACTCGAGATTCATTCAACACTTTATTAAGAGATATAGAATGTAAAGAAATACATAAGGATTTTGTAGGAGGAAATCAACCTATTTCCTCTGAAAAATTGCTCCTTATGACCCTCTGGTGGCTTGGAAAGGGAGAGGTTTTAGTATCAGTTGCTGACAGATTTAATATCAGTTTAAGTGCAACACACTCAAGCACAGAGTTGATTTTGGATTTGATACTAGGACTTTTAGATAAGTATATAATGTGGCCTTCTGCTGAAGACCTAGTTGCAATAGAAGCAAATTTTAGAGATAGAGCTGGCTTTCCAGGTGTTGTTGGTGCCATTGATGGTTGCAATGTGAAGTTCAAAGCCCCATATCTACAACAAGATAGTTATATTGACAGAAAAATGCAACACTCAATCAAATTGCAGGGAATAGTAATAGCTAGTAAAATATTCACAAATGTTATGGTAGGCTTTCCTGGTTCAGCTCATGATGCTAGAGTTTTTGGTAATTCAGGAATATTCAATGATGTGGAACAGCAAGGAAAATATAGAAAATATTTTCCTTTAGATGAGTATCACCTTGTGGGTGACTCAGCTTACCCTTTGTTAAAATGGATACTGAAGCCTTATAAAGATAATGGTGTTTTGAATGTAAGAAAACGCAATTTCAACACAAAATTGAGTCAAACAAGAATAGTAGTAGAACACACTTTTGGACTTCTTAAGTCAAGGTGGAGAATCCTCAACTTTGTAAATGTAAATAGTGTTAAAAAAGCAGTTAAAATTATAACATCATGTTGTGTTCTGCACAATTTTTGTTATATTCATAATGATCCATGGAATGAATACATTACACTACCTGAAGATGAACAGTATGAGAATGCAAGTGATATAAATGTAGAAGCACAAAATAAAAGAGAAACAATAGCTGCCCAGCTAGCACTGTAACCAATTTTGAATTTTTTGTTTCGTTTGTCAAATGTACCTTAAATAAAAACTATTCAAATTATTCATTTCTTTTCTTTACCCATTTTGATATTCAAAGATTTTGCACTTTACTCAAAAATATGTATTTCCTTAAATATAATAACAAAAAAATGTATTCCAACATAGAGATTTAAATAAATAATTCCTAATTTTCTAAAAAATAAATCTTTAGCCAGTACATGATAAGTGTAACTTTCAAAGGTTTTAACATTAAGTCTTTGGTTGAGGTGAACCATCTGGTTGCTTCTTTAGCAGTTCAATGATTCCCATTGTCTGTTCGTGCCTTTGCTGATTCTGGACCTTCAATACATCAATGAGTTCTTTAAACTGCTCTGTTCTTAAACTCCTTTCTTCTCTTATTATATTCTCAACCGTTGTCAAGACAGACTTTTTGGGACGAACAGATTTTTTAATTGCTTCAAACTTATTTATTTTTGGTTTCTCAGATTTTTTTTGTGTCTCAGATTGAGAAGTTGAAGGCTGACAGAGATATTCATCAGCATTCATTTTGCTCGGGTCCTCCTGAGTCTCTATGTGAGATGATGATGCTCTACTTGAGTCCAGCACAAACTCAGGTTTGGACTTATGCTTGTCCCCAAGAATATCATCTATCTCATCAAAAAATTGAGGTTTTTTAACAAATCCCTCCCCAGTTTGTCTTGACTGATCTTTGTACTTCATGTTGGAATGCTGCAAATTCATGAACTTTTGGCGGCACTTCTCTCTTCCTGAAAGTCCCTCTCCAACAAAGAATCCCATGTCATTTATTATATTGACGATTTCCAGCCATAAGATATTCTTACTAGGTTTTTTGTCATCAAACTTATTATTCAGTGATTTTCTTAAAGATAGAAAAGCATAACAAGCTTGAATATCTCGAGCAGTAGGTTTTTTTGAGGAGGTTCATATAATTTTTGAGGAGTCATGACATTGAGGAGTCTAATATTTGTGGTTCGTTGGAGGGTTCATTTTCAAAATTATCCTTTCCAAATTGTTTTTGAATTTGTTTTAAATAATTTGCTGCACATTCAGGATCTGAAAACATTATGATAGCAAAATCTCTAAAATAACGAATAATTTTCAATGCTCACCTTGTAAACTCTGGAAAGTGTCAGAATCGACATCCAAGTAAAAATTTCCCAACTTTATTTTGAACATCTTTGTAACATATTTGATAAAAATTTTTTAGCAATTTATAAACTTTAACGATCAAAATAAATCAGATACCATAGAACATAAATAAGGGCGTAACGTAACGTCAAATTCCGTTTCAAAACCATCTTCACGCTAGTTTTGAATCATCATAAATACGTTTCGAATCGTAGTTGATATGACGTCACCATTTCGACGCCAGAATGAATGTATTTGAATCACAGACGAATACGTTTTGAATACATGAGCGCCAGAAAACACCTTTAGTCTCAGCCGGCAAACTCCATAGTCGTTGGAAAAAGGTATACTTTTCTTCCTTGTATCATAAATTACTATTCTTTTATTATTTTTTTTTTTAATTTGTCAGTACACCATTAATTATTTATTATAAACATATTGAATTTAGTCTTTATATTATTATTTAAATATTAATCTCTTAATACAATTATATCTGTGAATGCCGTGACTTTTTATGTACATAGTACAGTTTGAGGACTCTGTGACGTCATGAAGTCCCCGAAAGCACCACACCATATAAAAATTAAAATATATTAAAAACTAGAATTAGGTAATTTATGGAGACACTGTATGTTATAAATAAAAAAAAAATCAAATAAACTAGATATAGATTTTTATGAGGAATCCGAATTAGAATAAAAAGATAGGCGTTTCCATTTAAGATTTTAAAGTTGCCCCAACCCCAGCCACCGGGCATCCACATAGGGGTTAAAATTTTATGTAATTAGCTAGATATTTCAAAATAATAAATACGTGTTTTTCAGTTTTTTAATTGGATGTAAATTGTCCGAAATATTCGACTGTCCCGATACTTTTGGGACTCGATGTATAAAGGGTGACAATTTAACTTAGTTTCGTATCAAGATTTTGAGAAGAATATCATCAAAAAATTGAATTATGGTCTATAATAAATAAATATTAATCTCTTAATAACATTTTGTCTGCGGATGACGTCACTTTTTATGTACATAGTGCAGTTTAAGCACTAAGTGACGTCATTAAGTTCCCGAAAGCACCACACCACACAAAAATGGAAATATTTTTAAATGTAACAAAGTCCGTGTGTAGAATTTAAAAGTATACAAAATTTCTTTTAAAGTGGATATTATATTTTTAATATTTGTTAAACTCAAAGTTTAAAACAAATACATTCGGATTTTGATTTATGACAGTTTACCATGAAATTGATGTCACCTTCAGAGTTGGCTTCAAACCAAAGAACTCCTCAACGGTCGATTATAGTTTTAAGTCGTCACTAAATATATTTATGATTAGGCATTTTATTTGTTTCATTAAGTGCGTCATTGTTGCATAGGCGGTTGTAATTAATTTCGAGCAGTATAAAGAAGAATTAGACTGCTTGCAAATAACTCGCACTCGCTCATGTAAAATTTTTTTAACATTTTTATATTAGAATAAAAGTATAGTAGAGCAAATCAGAAGTTACTTTTTCGGACTCCTTCGTTTAGTCTCAGCCGGCAAACTCCATAGTCTTTGGAAAAAGGTATACTTTTCTTCCTTGTATCATAAATTACTATTCTTTTATTATTTTTTTTTTAATTTGTCAGTACACCATTAGTTATTTATTATAAACATATTGAATGTAGTCTTTATATTATTATTTAAATATTAATCTCTTAATACAATTATATCTGTGAATGCCGTGACTTTTTATGTACATAGTACAGTTTGAGGACTCTGTGACGTCATGAAGTCCCCGAAAGCACCACACCATATAAAAATTGAAATATATTAAAAACTAGAATTAGGTAATTTATGGAGACACTGTATGTTATAAATAAAAAAAAATCAAATAAACTAGATATAGATTTTTATGAGGAATCCGAATTAGAATAAAAAGATAGGCGTTTCCATTTAAGATTTTAAAGTTGCCCCAACCCCAGCCACCGAGCATCCACATAGGGGTTAAGTGCGCATAGCATGCAGTTGGCTAGATATATTTCTACTCATTTTATTATAGGCGTCATTGTTACATGAGCTGGTACGAGTTATTTGCAAGCGGTCTAATTCTTCTTTATACTGCTCGAAATTAATTGACACCCGCCTATGTAACAATGACGCACTTAATGAAACGAATGAAGTGATCAGAAATATATTTAGTGGAGACTAAAAACTATAATCGACCGTTAAGGATTTCTTTGATTTGAAGCCAACTATAAAGGTGACAGCAATTTCATGGTGAACTGTCATAAATCAAAATCCGAATTTTGTTTTAAACTTTGAGTTTAACAAATATTAAAAATATAATATCCATATTGAAATAAATTTTGTATACTTTTCAAATCTACACACGGACATTGTTATATTTAAAAATATTTCCATTTTTGTGTGGTGAGGTGCTTTCTGGAACTTAATGACGTCACTGAGTCCTCTAACTGTACTATGTACATAAAAAGTGACGTCATCCATAGACAAAATGTTATTAAGAGATTATTAATTATTTATCATAGACTATAATTTAAATTTTTGTTTTTTGACTTTGAAGGATGATATTTTTTAGAATAATCGTAGTAATAAAAAAGTATATCCACAACGTTTAATAGTAAGGTTCACAAATTTAATGCGACATGTTTGTAACTTTAATCATTCATGTAATCGGACAACCGACACCATTCGCTCTTTTTATAACTATTTTTGATTCTCCTGATACCATTGTTTCTTTATAGGTGGTCTGAAGACCGAAACATGTCGCAATAAATTTGTGAACCTTACTATTAAACGTTGTAGATAGACTTTGAGTTTTATTACTACGATTATCTACATCATCCACATTTGAGAGATGGATTACCTTTTCAATTATTTAGAATATTCATTTCCATTTTTTTATACGAATATGCAGCTTTTCTCGAAATTCTATATTTTATTTAAAATTTGAAACTTAAACAGCTACAACTAAGTATTCTGTATAAAGTTTGTAAGTATAAAGCTACCAATTTTAAGAGATGATTGAATAATTTTACACATTGGATTTTTAATGTTTGATACTATCAACGCATTAAAAAATCTAGCGATTTTAAAGTTTTATGTTATATTACGCTAATTATTAATAGCAAATAATGGTGTACCGGGGGAAACAAAAAAATCTATTCAATTTTTTAAAATGAATAAAAAAGTAGCATTTTTTAAAATGTATAGGAAATGTAGTGTAAAGGTAGTGTACAATATTTCCTTTATTATATATCAGATAAAAGAAAAAACGTAAATTTTATAAATCTATTAACGGAATTTTTACAACTTAAAATTTTTTTTATTTCCATTTTTATAAATAGTGTGGTGCTTTCGGGAACTTAATGACGTCACAGAGTCCTCACACTGTACTATGTATATAAAAAGTTAAAAGAGTTCAAGTTTATTTATCAACGTTTTATAAAATAAACTGATTTTGAACTTACATGTTATTAATAATCGTAAATTAATATAGTACTGGCTGAAATTTAAAAAAAACTATTACATACAAGTAATATTAAAATGAATGAAAAAATAGGAAAATTTAAAATGTAAACAGTGTTTTTTTATTATATAGGGTGTTTAACAACTTATGAGACAAACTGTAACCACATATTCTACGAAATAAGTTAATTTAAAAAAAATTGTATTAAAAGTCGTATAGAAAAAAGTTATAATTCCAAGTTTCAATAATAATTGAAAAATAAATAACTGTATTTTGCGTTCATCGTCGTGATATTAGAACACGCATTAAACATTTTTTGTAGCAAATGTAGTACCAAACAAGTGAAGAAAGAAAAACCATGATTTTTTGGTTTTTCGTACTGATAAGAACGGTTAAACAAATATTAATCTGTATCGTGTATCGTGGGTTATTTGAATAAAGAACAGTCAATTTTTGTGATATTACATTAGTTGTTTATTGATAATAAAAATGACATTTGTACAACTAACAGTTTTTATAAGAAATTGAGCTGTTTAACTGTATTATTTGATTATCTCGATTTCGATATTCTTTCGTACCTGTGAATAGGTGGTTTAAATTTGTCCCATAAATTGCGAAACATATGTTATTGTTTAAAGTTTGAGACCAATATATCCTTTATTACTTCGTGTTAAAAGAAAGTTTGTGTAATTTAAGAATCTATTAACGTAATTTCTTAAAATTTTTCTAGTCTTTGAAATATTGCCCTTTTTTTGGATTGGTTTCGAGAACATAATGACGTGACATCTGACGTCATAGTCCTCAAACTCTAAAATCATATTAAAAATAATAAGAATGAATTAAAAAAAATTGTTTGCAACAAATCACAACTACCTTACTTTTGGAACGATTAGTTAAAATTTTGTTGCATTAAATAATTATGTCATAATTTTTCGAAGTATTTTAAACAATAATACTGTTTTCACCCCTACACCTCAAATATCAAAAAATGTGAAAACCTACAAATCGTTTTGTCTGTCTGTCTGAATGTGATCACATCACATCCGTTATTTCAAAAACTAGCGTCTCAATATAAGTGTCAAAGGAAAGCACTTGATCCATGGATAACCTTAAAGATTTTTTATTTTACCTGTCTGTCCGTCTGTCTTCCTGTAATCACATTTCCTCCGTTACTATAAAAGCTACGACATAATATTGGTGTCAAATGAAAGCTTTTGACCCGCCTTAATCCATAGATAACATTAAAGGTTTTTTATACAGGGTGTCCAATTACTTCGGCATCATGTGGAAAAACTTCTTAGGGGTGAAAACAATAAAGTCGTTCAACTTTTTCCGGCCGAATATTTAATATACAAATTATATTACTGATTGAGGGGGGGTAAGTCTCAATCCAGGGCAAGGAGGGCAAAAATAGTAAAAAATAAGGTGAAGTCCTCAAAGTGTACTATGTACATACAACAGTGTACAATTGTTATTAATAATCTAATTAAAAAAAAACTTGTATACATCAATTCCCAACATGATATATACCTTATGTATGCGTCAATATATACAAAATTTTTGCTGTCCCCAAAACATACTTTAGACATATATATATATATATATATATATATATATGTATGTCGGAAGCATGCTTTGGGGTCAAATTTTCGATATATAGCATGGTTTGAGGACATTTGCATGCTTTGAGGCCAGGTTCCGTACGATATTTATATACAACGTATAGTTCAAGACCTTTATATTATGGCATGAATCAAAACCAGACAGATGAATATATTTATATAGATTTTTCATCTCGTTTATTATAGTTTGGGACCGTTCCACAGGTTTTTATAGCATAGTTCAGGGACAGTGGATACATTTATAAACAGCATAGTTCAGGGCCATTTCAGATTTTAGAAAATCAATTTAAAAAATTATTTTTATTTAATATAAATTTATAAAAATTACCATCCAATATTCCTCAATTAAAATTTTTCATGATTTACTACTTAACTAATAATGAATTGCTATTTTTCTTATTGCCACAAATAATATATATACACTTAAAACTATATATAGATATAGTATGTATATTTCTTTTCAGTTAATAATAAGTATAATAGAATGATGCGGTACTCGGCAACTAACTGAGCAGTTTAGGTAGGTATATCGATTTCATAAAATGATGTATACAAACAAAATTACCTTACTAATATGGCACGACGGTAAACAAGGTTCTGTTTTAAATCAAATTTAGGTGTGGTATACATTTATGAGAATGCTGGTTGATTTTTTAGAATAATTAAAATTCAACAATTGTTTTTATTTCTTTTACTATTTAAATATGGTGTTTTAGTAATTCAATTAATACCTATAAAAATAGTATAATTACATAATTTTATATAATTTATTGCAATTTTATAAATATTCTTTGATTTTTCAAATCATAAAGAGGAGTTTTAATTTTTATAAACAAAATAACTAAAGAATGATGTTTAAAGGCGTTACAAAAAAAAGTGTTTATGTTAAATGTCATTTTCAAAATGCAAAGAATGCAAAACATTTTTTTGAAAAAATGTATTTCTTTAATACTTGGTCTAATCTTAACACTACTAATCAACATCAGATAGCTACCTTGAATAAATGAAATGTAACTTCAATAAGTCAATAGTTTATTGAAACAGCTGTCATTGAATTTAAAAATGAAAGCGCGGAAGGTTTGTTCAAGGTTTCTTTATTTAATGTTCTTAAATAGTTATATCTTTGGAATATCCATTACGCGCACGATTATTACCAATAAAATCAATACTACTTGACGAATTTTCATGCGGTTTTCACTAATACTAATAGATAGACCGATTCATAAAGAACATAAATACGTAGGTAGATCAAAGACAAATGAAACGCACAACTAGATTTAGGTGGGATTAGTCGCCGACCTCATGTTGCAGCGCTGCGAAAAGAATTGTGACCAGGTCTCTTTAGCTTAGAAAAGGTTTACCGTTATTTTATTCTTAGGAAATCATAAGTGTTTATTAAATTAATTATTATCATTATTAATTATTCATAATATACGACAATGTTCGTTAGTGTCCTACATAATCTAAGTTGTGGAATAATATTTTATGTAGATGTAATGTAATAAGAATAAATACGTAGGTAATAGATATTTACTTTTAGTGAAAAACCTTTGACCAGTCGGTGGCTCTCGAAATTTGGGAAAGAGGGAGGAGGGAGAGGTTCAAATATCGCGACAGAATAATTTGATTTGTGCTTTCACAATATAGTAATTAAATATTTTTTGTGAAGTAGTGTGAAAAATGACTAAAAAGCTTTTAAGACTTCGAGGTTTATGAAGACTAAATAAATGGGTAGTTATTATAAAAATATGCATATCTGCAAGTAAAAAGATATACCTACTTTCGTCTAATGGATTGAGATTTTAACAGTTTTGGACATACAAATGAACGTTCGAAGTTATCTTTTTAAGCGGAGTTACTGGACATGAAAAAAAGATCAATATGATATGTTTAACTTTTTAGGATGGTCATCAGGTTTAAGAGATTTAATTTTGCTTATGTTCTAGGTGTAAGTGAAACATGGAATTTCTTTTATGCGACGCAAAAAATAAATCGAAATAATTCTAAAAACTGAGGATTTTGGGGCTTAACCAAATATTGCCTAATGAAACCTACGAAATTTATTCCATAAACTGCAAAAAAGAGGTTTTTTAATTGTAAAAATTAATGGTTAATACGTTCTGTCGTTTTAGTAAAAATTTTCAAGTGAAAATTATGGAATTACTTTTATTGGAAAACCGGTTAAATGTCCATAAATACACAAAAAATGCCTCAACCGTACTTCACAAGTATGAAAAAAATGAAAAACACGAATTTAACTTCAAAAACACTAAAATAATTAACTGAAGATCCAAACTACAAAAAATTAATAATTAAAGAAATGATCTATATTAAAAAAGAACCAAACGCAGTAAACAATAAACAAGATGTCAATAACCAAGCCAAATATACCATAATCTATTAATGTGAACATTTAGTAAATTTTAGTCCACACCATGTATAATATCGTAAAACTCATTGTACGAATCAAGTACCAACTAATGTAGATATAAATATTGTTATTTTATTACTATTTAAAAGATTTTATTTATACATTATATGTTTTTTTTTAAACTTTATTGGCTGTTTTGCAAACGATCGATGTATTTTAATTTTGTATTAAACTTTTAGAAAGTTCCCAATCACATAAACGAAACGTTAGTAATGAAAGTCACAGTGTTTTAATTCATTTTCAATACATATTATATAACCCGCTCCCCCCTATGGTCACCCCATAGAACACATTTTTGGATATTCTACATTTCCTAAATGAACTGATTTCAGAAATTATATTATCCCTCGTCCTCGACTCGGGATAATGTTCAGAAAAAAACATTCGCTATCTCATTTTAAATTATTTTAAGAGAGTTCATATACGTTGTAACTTTTTGTCGTATTCGGTGACCAATAAAGACGAATCGCTCAAAAATATCTTTATAATAGTTAATTTTATAAAACAAAATCAAAAACCAACAAAAATCACCGAAAAGTCGAAAAAATAAAAAATATCGAAACTTATATTCGACATATTTCACCAGCACAAACACAAAAATGTTGGAAAATTAACTATCGTCCTACGGTTTATATTAATTACTATTGAGTAAATATTAATACACCCCAATACACCCTCAACTCAAGATCTATTTACTAAATCCCAAGCAACGAAAATTGTGTTATAACAATGCAAAATAGTTGAACCAGAGAATGAATATGTAAAAATTCTTTAGAAACTATAAAAACTACACAATAGACGTATTATTTAATATTCTGCCCAGTGTTCTCTAAATATACACAATTAACCATAGACTAATACCAGAGACTATAATAATAATTATTGTTATAGGCACTTCTAATACTAAAAATGTGGAGTAAACCAAATTTGCCAAAATGTATTGTTGAAACGTCTGCTATCCCCTCCAAATAGATAGATCTACGTTATTAAGGTCACAATTGATGTATTTCTAATACATTTCATCGGCGTTGCCAGGCATATAATAAGTAAATGAAACTGGTTGAGTTTTCATGAATTTTGGTGTTTGCCTTGTGAGTACGTTTCATTTGTCTTTGGCTGTACATACTTAATTTGTCAAAGTGTCAAACGATGCAAACCTCAAGCGAAGTTAAATGTAACGGATTTTAACGATGGTATAAAACTAAAATAAAATCTTCCTATTATTTTTGAGGTGGTGATTAAAATTAAATAAAATAATACCTAAATTGAACATCCAACCTTACTCTTACACACCAATGACATACAAATACTACACACTTGTAATAAAAAACAAAATTTAGATTTCCTTGAAGAACTTGACATCTAGCAGATCCACAATTTAAAGTTGTTATTGTTATTTTATACATAGATAAAACGTAATTGTAACACAAATATATTAAGTTATTGTAAAGATCAGCATGATATAGTTTTTTCCTTGTTTTTCTATATCATTGCACAGTTATACTGATCTTAGAGGAAAGTACATCCAGGATAATACCTTAGGGCTAATAACATCTAGGCTTTAATATTGTTATGTCTTATTACTTCCATACTTGGTCTAGCCTTATAACTACCTAATAAACATCAGGTAGGTACCTAGCTACAAACAAACAAAATGTAACTTCAATATGTCAATCTGACGATGCTAATTCTAGCGAAACGGCTGTTATTAAGGTTAAAAAAGCAATTTTTTAAATAAACATTGGAAGTTTTGTTAAAACGAACAGTTTTTTATTATTCTTAATAAAATACTACCTGTAAAATAAAATATTAACAATGTGTAAACGAAAAACTGTAACTATTTTTTTTATATCTTTTCTGTTTTAATAAATAAACGTAATCAAATTGATAATTTTAATTATCAACTACCAAGCTGTTTATATGTTTTGAAAGGAAAAGTAATACGAAGTGTAGATTCTCAATACATTATTTACATATCAATTTAAAATACAGAATTATTTATTACTGACAACACTTTGGGACACATTTAGCCGTGTAGCAACTTCTTCTTGACTTAAGCCTTTGTGTATCCAACATACTAATTGATCGAGTTGCACTGTTTCTAATCGCCATAGCGCCTTTTTTTCCAGGTAGACAGATTTACGGACTAAGTAACAATGTTAAAGTCACTGCAAGCCCTTCTACGCGACTAAAATGTTAGTATTTTGAAATAGAATTCCTACAATTCTGTTTAAAGAGATAACAGCGTATAAAAATAAATAAAAAGACAAAAACAATTTGCTATAAACAGAGTTTACTGATACCATGAAACCTATATTTAAAATATTATTTTTGTACGCAATTTTCTGAAATTTAAAAAATATCCACTTCAATTGTTGAGCAGTGTATACTATTGAAGTGCTTCATCGTTTACTTTAATCCAAATATGTATTTAATATTCAGTAAATTCCAAATAACATCCCAATTATATTGCTTATTTATTTCGTTCTGGATCACGGCTTTGTTTATATAAATAAACATGACTTCGACTCATGATACAACTAAACATAAGGTATGATATCTAGCGGTTCAAAACTCGTCCGATCTGCGTATGTGACGTCACTTTCTGATTTTCTATAGTGCGTTTCAACGTTAATATATCGGAATTTGATATTTTATTTAATTTATTTTATATTTTCCCAGGAAAATTTAAAATTATAACCGGTAAACAATGGCCTCTGGTCACAAGGTGACGTCACTAACCATGCTCCAAACATACGTGATATCTTGTAAATTTTTTGTATCATGAGTTCGACTAGTGAATTTAACAGCATGATTCGGAACCACTGCGATATAATATTTATATACATATTTGGCGGGATCTTTTTATACTCTTTGTGCATAGTATGAGACCACTCGACAATTTTTTATATAGGTAGTGATGCAGTTCAGGAACAGACAATTTGGGATTTATATATTATATAATATATAAATATAGGTATTTGTCAAGACATTTGAATCGTATGCTAAAGTTCTCGGAATCATATTACATTTATATAATTAATTTAAAATTATTCTTACACATAATAAATAATAAAAAATTTGATCTATTCAATGAAGATAATATATTTTGAATTAATATGCTTAATTAGCTAATAAAAAATCAGTTAATATTGGTCATATTTGTATATAACAACGTTGTCTTGTAAAGTTCGATAATGGAGAATGCTCAATTGTACCATTGTACCAAGCGAGTAACTGTAATTCAAGGTCAAGACTACTCCGTCAAATGTTCTCAATTATGTTTCATTTAATTTTTTTTATTTCCTTTATGATTATTATTTTTTTTTCTTTTTTTCGGTTTTTCTTATTTTCTTATCTTTTTATATAATTTAATTTTTTCATTATCTTATATTCTTGGTATTTTGCCAGGTATATTTTAAAAGTGACAAATAAATACATTTTTCAGCATAAGCTAAGCATTTTTATTTATCATATATAATCATGATACATACAGATGGTTTTTAGAATATAAAATTGATTATTTAAAAAAAAGTTTAATTGAATGACAATTATATTTAAATATTTATTTACCATAAAAATTATGTATTCGTAAGTGTCTACAATTATTATAAATTATTCTATTCGTAAAGAACAAAAAGTGGGAAAAAAGGTTTGAAACTATGTCTAAGTTTATCAGTATAAAAGTCATCAAATAATTTATTTTTAAGCGTAACGTCAAAGCATAGTATAGGTGTGGTCCTCAAACCATGCATTTAAGGATTGAAAGTAAAATTAGTTAATCTTACCCCTTTCGTTATATACAATAGTAGTCCTCGAATCATGCTTATCACTAATAATATATTAATGGCATATATGAAATAGATACTTTAAACCCATTTTATTATAACATACTTCGGGGTCAGTCCTCGAACTATGCCTTTAGTTATTGGTCTCGAACTATCTAATTTCTATAATTTTTATATATATAAAAAAATTTTTCTTTTTTCTTTGAAACAATATTTTTTTGTGCCTAATATGACAATTTGAAAATATGGTCCCAAAACATGCGTCCGATAAACATATATATATGTATATATATATATATATATATATATATATATATATATAGATATATATATATATATATATATATTTATATATATATATATATATATATATATATATATATATTAAAAAAATAAAGATATTGGGTTAAGCCCGCTAATGCAGCCGTAGACACGTGTTTCTGTCTCCTTAGACTTCATCAGTACGGCATAGCTAAGGAGAATAATACCAAAAAAACACTGAATGATGAAAAACAAATATAAATCAAAGCAAACGGAGTCAACACAAGGGCCAACCGCACATTTGTGGCTTCAACTGGAATTACCGATTGATTGTCGGCAAAATTCCAACATCGCCACGAAGGCAGATATAACCACCTGCGTGACAAACCGTTACCCAGGAATAAATACAAATAGTAGTATATTTTTGCGGGAATAAATTAAATTAAAAAAATAAAGATATTGGGTTAAGCCCGCTAATGCAGCCGTAGACACGTGTTTCTGTCTCCTTAGACTTCATCAGTACGGCATAGCTAAGGAGAATAATACCAAAAAAACACTGAATGATGAAAAACAAATATAAATCAAAGCAAACGGAGTCAACACAAGGGCCAACCGCACATTTGTGGCTTCAACTGGAATTACCGATTGATTGTCGGCAAAATTCCAACATCGCCACGAAGGCAGATATAACCACCTGCGTGACAAACCGTTACCCAGGAATAAATACAAATAGTAGTATATTTTTGCGGGAATAAATTAAATTAAAAAAATAAAGATATTGGGTTAAGCCCGCTAATGCAGCCGTAGACACGTGTTTCTGTCTCCTTAGACTTCATCAGTACGGCATAGCTAAGGAGAATAATACCAAAAAAACACTGAATGATGAAAAACAAATATAAATCAAAGCAAACGGAGTCAAAAATATACTACTATTTGTATTTATTCCTGGGTAACGGTTTGTCACGCAGGTGGTTATATCTGCCTTCGTGGCGATGTTGGAATTTTGCCGACAATCAATCGGTAATTCCAGTTGAAGCCACAAATGTGCGGTTGGCCCTTGTGTTGACTCCGTTTGCTTTGATTTATATTTGTTTTTCATCATTCAGTGTTTTTTTGGTATTATTCTCCTTAGCTATGCCGTACTGATGAAGTCTAAGGAGACAGAAACACGTGTCTACGGCTGCATTAGCGGGCTTAACCCAATATCTTTATTTTTTTAATTTAATTTATTCCCGCAAAAATATACTACTATTTGTATTTATTCCTGGGTAACGGTTTGTCACGCAGGTGGTTATATCTGCCTTCGTGGCGATGTTGGAATTTTGCCGACAATCAATCGGTAATTCCAGTTGAAGCCACAAATGTGCGGTTGGCCCTTGTGTTGACTCCGTTTGCTTTGATTTATATTTGTTTTTCATCATTCAGTGTTTTTTTTGGTATTATTCTCCTTAGCTATGCCGTACTGATGAAGTCTAAGGAGACAGAAACACGTGTCTACGGCTGCATTAGCGGGCTTAACCCAATATCTTTATTTTTTTAATTTAATTTATTCCCGCAAAAATATACTACTATTTGTATATATATATATATATATATTTATACTCGTGCTTATTCCTTGATAATAAAATAAATATATTTCGAAAGCTTGGAAAACAAGTAAAAGAGTTTTCTTAAAAAAACATTGCCGTTTACCCCAAAAATTCTGGATTAATATTTATATTAATATAAATATATATATATATATATATATATATAAAAAAGGTAAGCAGTCAAATTTAAAGGGCAATTAATGTAAACTCTTTATATTTGTGAAGCTTTCGAAAATGTTTATTTTCTTCTTTAGCACAAACTAAAATTATAATAAAATTTTTAACATAATATTATAATAGTTAAATTAAAAACTTACTATCGTGAGGTTAAATAATATTTGGCCTCATAAATTCTGATAGTTTATGTCATCATGACATAATCGTCAAATTTTAATTTTGAACATATATATATATATATATAATCAGAATGTTTTTAAAATTATATATATATATATATATATATATAATTAAATGTATGTTATTTGCCGACTACTAGGTATTAAACCAGAATTTTTGGGGTAAACGGCAATGTTTTTTAAGAAAACTCTTTTACTTGTTTTCCAAGCTTTCCAAATATATTTATTTCATTTTCAAGGAATAAGCGAGAGTATATACAAAATTGGTGTTAAAAAAATGGTAAATATAACATCAAAAACTATTTTAACTTTAATTTGGAATTTAAAAATATTTTTTAAGTCAAATTATTTATAAAACAAAATAACGTCATAAAATGAATAAACCACTTAATTGCTTAAGATAAAATGTAAATAATGACCATCTTATCGATTATGCTTCTGTTGGTATTTTAGATATACAATTTAACAATAAAAAAAGACTTTTTTTGGAAATGGCATCTATTTCACAAGAAAATGATATTATTAATAAAAAAGTGACCATAAAAACCTGAGTGATATTTATTATTATCTGCTATCTTTGGATAAACATAAAAATAAAGATCTAAATAATACCTAAAATTCATGACATTTATTTGACATTTTTATTTTGATTTTTAAATGACACTTTAGAAGCTTAATTCTAAATTATAAAAAAGAATAAGATATCTTAATTTTTTATCATAGAACAGTTAAATGTTATAATCAAAATTCACATTTTTTATGAAAGAAGAAATAAAATTATAACCTATTATTTTCTACTCTTTTATTATTACATTTTATCTTAAGCAATTAAGTGGTTAGGTTAGTAAAATTTTACTAATGTTATTCTGACACCTTTTTCTAAAAAAATTTTTTCAAAATAATAGTTTTAATTATATTTATATTTACCATTGTAAAGAACAAATTTTATAATCCTCGTATACATTCCTTGAAAATGGAAATAAATTTTCCGAAAGCTTGGAAAAAAGTATAAAGAGTTTACTTTTATTAATTGCTGCATACCCCAATATTACTGGTTCCATATATATATATATAGCCCAAGAAAATACTACATAACAAGTATATATATATATATATATATGTATATATACATATATATATATATATAATATATATATAATATATATATATATATATATATATATATATAATATATATAATATATATATATATTATTATGGTTTGAATTTATAATTATAAAAAAATTTTGGTTAAATTTTAAAACCTCGGCTAGCTCAAATGATTTTAAATTTCAAATTTTTAATTTCAAATGTTATTGATTTAAAAAATATTTTTTGAAAAAAAATTATTTTTTTTTTTAAATTTTTATTACAGAAAAAAAAACTTACCTAATAAACACTCTATCTACTCTTATCTATTCCTATCTACTCTTAATTAAATTTATTACTAACCTTAACTAAATTCGTCTTAATGTCCTTTTTTGGATTGTCTCTCCACTTTTCTTTTCACACTTTACTAAAACGTCCTTGCACGATTACTTCAACCAGCTGTATTTGACGTGCTGTTCTTCTTTGAATCAGAAAAGGCAAACCAGACCACTTCCGCTGGTCGTCATTTCAATCATGTGCTTCAAACTCTTCTTTGATTAGAAGTACGAAAAAAAAATACGCTGCTCCGATAATTATACATATTAGAGTGGAAATAACGATTGCTGCTGCTATTCCAAAATAAATTCATTCGTAGTAGTTTTTTTTTTACTTTTTTTTTAGGTACTGGTTTTTTTTTCTTTAAAAAAAACTCCTCTCAATCCTTATCAAACTTCCTTCCCCTCGCAACCTCTAATCTAAAACGGTAACTGTTCTTTTTCTCATAATAATCCTTACTTTTATGTGCTTTCAAAAAAACTGTACTTCAACTCACTGTCACTGTCACTCCCTTCATCCCACTTACTCTAATGACAAAAACTCAAAAAAAAATTACATCGATATTTCCTGATTTATGTCAACATATCTCATTTGACATAAACCTGACATTAATATAAAATAATTTTTTTTCAATATTTTCCAAAATCAAATTTATGTATTTTTTATATAATTATCAAACCACAATAATTCCCCCCAATTTAATTTTTATAACAATTTTATGTATAAAATTTTTTTAAAAATTCAATTTTCCACCTATTATATTCATTAAATAAATATTATTTGAAACAAATCTTTTTTTTAAATTAATTTTTTTGTAAATTTTAATCTGTATGTTTATAATATTTATACAAACCAGAAATATGAAAAACACCTCTAATTTTTAAATTGTTTATATTTATTAATTCATAATTATTAATTTCTACCTTATTTATTTTGTATGGACCCTCAAACGCAGTTAATAATTTGGCTTGAATAAATTTTAACTACTACTACTGGTTTTATTAATTTTTACTTCTTCTTCTTCTAAATTTATGAACGCTGATGGATGTTCATATTTACAGTTTTTGAGATCGTGATTTAATAAAAATTTTGTTGTTCCAATGTGGAATTGGAAACTTCCGGTTCTGTATACATTCTTTCATTTTCTCTTTGTTGAACAACATTCACTCTTCTATTCATATTGTTTTCTATAGTTCTATCTGGCGACCTTCTATAATTTTCCCTGTAATTATTACTTCTCTCCTCGTTTCTAGTTACTTGATTATCTTCATTTCTATTATGAAATTCTCTCCGAGAATTATTATTTAGTTGATTTCCATTACCATAATTTCTTCTTTCCCCCCTATTATAATAATTTATGTTACCTTGTTCATGCTGTCTATAATTATTTCCTATATTTTCTTCTCTTCTATTTAGGTTATCTCTATTTCTTCCATTTTCAGATCTATTTTGATTCACTCTTCCTTGTTCATATCTTCTATAATTTTGATTTTCATTTACTCCTTGCCGGTAATTTTGTCCATATCTACCTCTTATATCATCCCTCCGATTTGTAGCTCATAATTCCTCTCTGACATTCCATTATCGATTCTCATCAAATAATTTGTCAGTTGTTCCATTGTTTTTATATCACTCAAAATTATGGTTTCTTTTATTCTATTTTCATATTGTCTTGCCAAATAACGAACAATTTCTTCTTCTCTCATTTTTGGTTCTAAAAATTGAGCCTCCACATATAACTTCATAGCATGTGAATGTTTATTGCCTTCTCTATGTTTTCCAAAATATAAATTTTCCCGACAATTTTCCTGCTGTATCTCCCCCCAATATTTTTCTAAAAATAATTTTTCAAATACTTCTTCACTACCTATTACATCTTCTTTACTTGTAAACCATACATATGCCTCTCCTATCATAGTTCCTCTAATAACCTCTTTTATATCTTCTATTTTTCTAATTCCTTTTATCCTATTCTTCAAACTTCGAAGAAAAATCTTAGGATGAACTTTATTATCATCACCATAAAATTTAAGATTGTGATCCAAATTTCCTCCAATAATATGGATCCTTTCTCTACTTATCTCTTCATAATTTTTATTAATAATACCTCTGATGTTTAGTTTTTCTTGATCATTTTCTCTCTTTTCTTGGTCCAACCTTTGCACTATTTCCTCCTTAACTTCTTTTATGTGTCTGATATATTTATCTTCAATTCTATAAACTTCTTTTTTAAATCCATCATAAACTTGTCCATTATTTTTATTTACCAAATCTTTACATTCATCAATAATACTTTCTTTTAATATTTCATTTACTTCTATCCATTTATTTTCCACTGCGTTATTACAGATATTGTCAATATCTCTTCTTATTTCTGCATTCATTTTATCGATTCTATTTTCCAATCCTCCCACTAATTTTTGACTTTCTATTACCTTTTTTTCAGTCCTTTGTACTTCTTCTCTTATTTTCTTATTCTCCAACTCTATATTCTGCATCTTTACATTTAAAGTTTTACATCTTTTGTCCAACTTTTCTTCTAAACTTTTATTTGCTTCTTTTATTTCTTCTTTAATACAATCCATATTTATCTTGACTTCTTCTTTAATACCATCCATATTTATCTTAACTTCTTCTTTAATACCATCCATATTATTCATCATCTTTTGTAACATATCCATTTTATTCATCATCTTTTGTAATATATCCATTACATTTATTTCCCCTGTATTTTCCTCTGGATGTACAACTATTCTTTCATCATTCATTTTTGATTTATCTTCTGTTATTTCTTTTTCAAATCCCTTAAATTGCATTTCCTGATCCAAACTGTCCCCCTCATCATCTTTATCTCCTTCTCCAATATTATTTCTGCATACTTCATCATTTTCTAACTCAGACATTTTTTTTTATTAAAATAAGATATGATTAAATTTATGAATTAAAAAAAATACTTGGGAGGGTTCTTCATATATCTTATTACAATTTTTAATAAAAAATTTTCTAAATTTTAATTTTAATAGAGCCCCACGTTGGTTGCGTCATTTTATTATGGTTTGAATTTATGATTATAAAAAAAAAATTTTGTTTAAATTTCAAAACCTCGGCTAGCTCAAATGATTTTTTTTATAAGTTTTAAGTCTCAATTTTAAATTTCAAATTTTTAATTTCAAATGTTATTGATTTAAAAAATATTTTTTGAAAAAAAATTATTTTTTTTTTAAAATTTTTATTACAGAAAAAAAAACTTACCTAATAAACACCCTACCTACTCTTATCTATTCCTATCTACTCTTAATTAAATTTATTACTAACCTTAACTAAATTCGTCTTAATGTCCTTTTTTGGATTGTCTCTCCACTTTTCTTTTCACACTTTACTAAAACGTCCTTGCACGATTACTTCAACCAGCTGTATTTGACGTGCTGTTCTTCTTTGAATCAGAAAAGGCAAACCAGACCACTTCCGCTGGTCGTCATTTCAATCATGTGCTTCAAACTCTTCTTTGATTAGAAGTACGAAAAAAAAATACGCTGCTCCGATAATTATACATATTAGAGTGGAAATAACGATTGCTGCTGCTATTCCAAAATAAATTCATTCGTAGTAGTTTTTTTTTTACTTTTTTTTTAGGTACTGGTTTTTTTTTCTTTAAAAAAAACTCCTCTTAATCCTTATCAAACTTCCTTCCCCTCGCAACCTCTAATCTAAAACGGTAACTGTTCTTTTTCTCATAATAATCCTTACTTTTATGTGCTTTCAAAAAAACTGTACTTCAACTCACTGTCACTGTCACTCCCTTCATCCCACTTACTCTAATAATGACAAAAACTCAAAAAAAAAATACATCGATATTTCCTGATTTATGTCAACATATTATCTCATTTGACATAAACCTGACATTAATATAAAATAATTTTTTTTCAATATTTTTCAAAATCAAATTTATGTATTTTTTATATAATTATCAAACCACAATAATATATATATTACCTTTACATATATATATATATATATATATATATATATATATATATATATATATATATATATATATATATATATATATATATATATATATATATTAAATTAAAGGTTTTTTTGAGGTAAGCAGTCAAATAAAAAGGGCAATTAATGTAAACTCTATATTTGCGAAGCTTTCGAAAATGTTTATTTTCTTCTTCAGCACAAACTAAAATTATAATAAACTTTTAACATTATATTATAATAGATAAATTAAAAACTTACTATCGTGAGGTTAAATAATTTTTGGCCTCATAAATGCGCACATTATAAAAATTTTTACCAAAAATACAAAAAATAAATTAAATTAAAAGAAATGTTAATTTAGAATAAATTTTCAAAATTAAAATTTGACGATTATGTCATGATGACATAAACTATCAGAATTTAAAATCATTAATCAAAAAGAAGAAGAAATGAAAGAAAATTAAATTTTTAATTTATATGTTACACATCCCGTGATAGTATATAACTGTAGATATTATTTAAATTATCAATATCTGATCTTTTATTAATACAGTTATTTTTATTTATATATACCATCTCAAGAAATTCTCTTTTTTGTAAATTTTTTTCTCGAATTAAAATTTTTGCTTGATTAAAATTAAAAGAATGATTGTCACTAAGAACATGTTCGGCCAATGCACATGAGTTAACACCTCTTTTTATGTCACTTCTATGAGAAGTCAGTCTTCCAGACAAATTTCTAGAGGTGTGACCTATATACATTTTGTCACAGTTACTACATGGAATGGAATATACAATGTTAGAACTTTCAGATGTAGTTAAAGGTGTTTTAGTTTTAGTAAATAAATTACCTACCGTTTTAATATTCTATATAGCTATTTTAAAATTTTCAAATTCTTTAAAAATTTTTAAAAGTTTAGGAGTTAATATTGGTATAAAAGGAAGAGAAACGTAGGTAATAAAATTTTGTGTGTCAGTATCAGTTTGTACTTGAAAACTTAAATTTCTTTGTGTTGTGAAAATTTCATTTGAAAAAAGGGGATTAGAAGTATTAAAAAGTAATTTATTTATTAATTTTTTGGGTAGGAATTTTCAATTAATATATTTTTTAATTTTACTAAATCGTTATTTTTAAATTTAATATGTGATAATTTGATGATTCTATTTTTAAGACCCAAGATAAAATTTACTTTCATATGTTGTGGATGTTGAGAGTAATAATTGATAAATCTATTGCTATGTATATATTTTCTATGCCAACTAGTATAAAGAATATTATTAGAATCTCGATGTATCATCATGTCTAAAAAAGGAATACAGTTATTATTTTCTTTTTCACAAGTAAATTGTAAATGAGGATCAAAACTATTAAAAATATTTAGTGTTTCTTCGATCTTATTAAACATTTTCGAAAGCTTCGCAAATATAAAGAGTTTACATTAATTGCCCTTTTTTATTTGACTGCTTACCTCAAAAAAACCTTTAATTTCATATATATCAGTCAAGACTACCCTCCTTTATTTATATATATATATATATATATATATATATATATATATATATATCGTTTGTAATGAAATGTTATTTGATATATCTTTATGAACAGAAGTATCTAGAGAAATGAAAAGTAGCTGGGATTAATTGTTGTTTTAGGATTTAAAATAAGTAAGAAATTAGTGGTCTACAAATGTTTAGCTTCGTGGAGCTCTTCTTATTTAGGTGTTATGCAAAAAACAATTTTTAAAGTTTATTCTGTCTGTTTTATGCATGGATCGAACTTGAAAATGCGTACTCAATATGTAATAGTAGATTTTTTGTATTATCTACGTAAAATGATTTTTTTAATGACGTCTGATATAATATTAATTCTCTGAAATACGCCATTAAATCACGAAATACAAAATTAAAAGTACATAATATACGTTATGTAAAATGTATTAAGAAATATGTATTTAACGTTTCTGATCGAGAATTATTCGAGAATTTATGTTAAAAGAATTGTTAAATTATTATTTCAAGAAGTGAAAATATTTATGATAAATAATCAATTAATAATTGAATCTGTAAAAAATAAAACCTATAAAAAGTAATACTTCATGTTTATTTTGACAGTGAAATGTTATCTTCCTCGGTTAAAAAAAGTCTTTAAAGCTTTAATAGATATGCAAAATTTGGACAGTTGTAATTTTTTACTTACCAAAATTTAAACTTTATTAAAATATATTATTCAACCGTAATATTAGACCAATAATAATATAAAATAGATGTTTCATATTTACGAGAAGGTTTTAAATAACTATAAATAGGTAACAATAGGGATTTAGGTAATAAAACTAAACAAAAATACTAAATGGTTAGTAACAAGTATAAGCTGTATAATTATTATTTCAAACTAGCAGTAGTACTTGCAGTAGTTGTGTTATACGTTAGTTTATTGATTGTGCTTTAGTGATTTATTTTATTTTATAAACAATATGGTGTTTACTAAAAAGATAAAAAGAGGATGCGTAAGACCTGCAGTACCATCCGCAAGCGGTTCTGGAGAATGCCAATTTTAGACTCTACTACGACAGGCCTATTATGACCGATAGACAGGTGACGAATAACCGGCCTGATATCGTGGTGATGGATAAACAAGCTTTTGGTGAATGTCGCTGTAACAAATAATAACAACGTCATAGATAAGTACAAGGATAAAATTACAAAGTACACCGATCTTGCGATTGAACTTGGGCAGATGTGGCATGTAAAGAAGGTAGAGGTGGTACCACTAATCGTATCGTCAACAGGTCTTATTCCCAGAAATTTGCATGACAGCCTAAATAAACTGGGCCTTCATAAGAATACGTACATTGATATGCAGAAGGCATGTCACACTGTTACAGTTCCTGGAACAAAAGACACTATTGTATTATTTACGTGTGACTTTATGTCTCTTCGAGGTCACTTTATTTATTTCGTAATATGATATGTTTGTTTTTGATTTCAATAAGAATTTTTATTAAATGATCACGTAGAAAAGTTTATATAAGAAAGTAATATTGTTTTTTAGAATCAGAATTAAATTATTGTTTAAGCTGTTAACATGTCAAATTAATTTAGTTTTAAAATTCTGTAGTTATTCTTTGTATTTCTGTTGAAAATTAAATTGTTAGTTCAAGATTGAAATATTTCTTTTTAAAAAACAAGTTTCAAATCGACAGAACTTAACTGGCGTAGTCAGTAGGATAGTCAAACGGTTAAGTGAAAAGAATCCCGGTCCGTTTCAACGTTTTATTGACTATAGGAATCTTCAGAGGACATCCAAAAGTGTGCGATCTAGTTCAAGTGGATTTCGGGCGCTTTCCAATTTTTATGGTTAATTGGTGAATCCTGCTCCAACAGAAGACAAAGAAGACTCAACCCACGGTGAGCCATCAACGACGAAAGTAATGAAATTTATGTTAGTACCTTATCCTTTTTTTATTATCCCTGATTTAATAATTTTTATGGTGATATATTTTTATAGAATTGAAAAGATTTATATATTGAAATAAGTAAAAAGGTATACATTCAAATATTTAAAAACGGAGAACTTAGTAGATAATATTGTGGAAAGAATAATTAATTTAGAAATAAACGATACAATGGCTCAACCGAACTATCAACTAATTAGATATCAAGTTGAAAATATTCCTTATTTTGATGGTAATCCGAAACAAATAAATAGATTTATTTAAAGTTGTGAAAATTTTCTTAACAATCATAAAGATATAATTAATTTAAATGCACCTATAAATGTTTGCCTGTTTGATACAATATTAAGTAAATTAAATGGTAGAGCAGCAGACTTAATCGCTTCTCGAACTGAATTGGATACGTGGGCTAAAGTAAAAGAATCATTGTTAATTAGGTTCGCGGATCAAAGATCAGTAGATTGTTTGGTACAAGACATCATACATTTAAAACCAGAACGAAATGAAAATCCGGTAGATTTTGGTATAAGAATTCAAGATGCATGAAGTTTATTATATTCAAAAATTAATCAAAGTAATGATACAAGAGAGGTAAAATTGTTAAAGATTCAACAATATGATGATCTATGTTTAAAAACATTCATCAATGGTTTGAATTATCATATGCAATTAGTAGTGAGATTGAAAAATCCAGATTTAATTGAACAAGCTCTTGCTTTTGTTAGGGAAGAAGAAAATTTCCTTTATTTTAAAAATAATTCAAATAATAACAGTCAGAGATATAATTATCGAAATCAAAATAATAATGTTCAAAGTAATAATTTTAATAATGACAATGGTTTGAACAGAAATAATAATTTTAATCGAAATAATAATAATTTTAACAGGAATAATTATAACAATTATAAAAATAATCGTCAGCAAACAAATTTTAATTCTAGACCAAGTTTTAATAATCAATCAAATAATTCTTATTTCCGCTCAAATTTTAATTCTAATTTCAAACCCAATTTTAATTCTAATTTTAATCAAAACTATCGACCTAATGTCAACCCCACTTCTAATAATTTTAAACCACAATTACAAACTAATCGCCCAATAATAACTATCGTCCAGAACCTATGGATACTTCCTCTGGTAATTCTCGTAGAACTAACCACGGTAACAATAATCGTAATACTAATAACTATTTTAGAAATCAAGATAATTCTCACCCAAACTTTATACATGAAGAATTATTTACTCAAAAAGTTTCCGAAAATGACATTAATGATGAACAAGTAAATTTTCCAATAAAAGCCTCAAAATAAAATCAAACTTAAAAATAAATACTGTCTATTCTGTCTTACCAAAAATAATTATTCCAGAATTAAATGCTACTTTCTTAATTGATACCGGGTCAGGTCAAAGCTTTTTAACGAAAAACTTAGCTAATAAATTTTATCAAAAATACATTACAAATGAAAACTACTGTAGAAACTCCACTCGCGATTTCACATCATAATGAAACCAATATTTCCAATATTTAAAGAAAAAGATTTTCATAAATTTTATATATTCAACTTTTCACCTAATATCGATGGTTTACTTGTTTACGATTTTCTGAAACACATTGGTGCCACAATTGATTTTATGATTTTTTCATAAGAACCCCTAATATTATTTTACCACTTTATGCCACTTCTGATGACCCTAAGTTAAAACAAAAAATTTTCGAACAAGTGGAATTTGTAATTTACCCCTAGAATGTCAAAAATATAGAAAGTTCCAGTAGATAAACCTCAAGGTATAGGTATAATAAATTATATTAAACTTGGCAATGCAGAAATCACTGAATGTTTAGTAAAAATAGAAAATTTTTATGCATTAACAATGATAACAAATAATACTGAAACCACTGTAAAAGTAATATTTAATGAGCCCATAAATGTAGATTTAATTGATGACGAAATATTAAAAGAAAGTTTAAAATGTAACAATATTGAAAAAATGGATGTTGATGATTTTAAATTAGAAGAAATTAATTATGAGATTAAATACAAACCTGAAAAAAATAATATAGCCGACCCTCTTAGTCGTATTAAATTGCATGCTCTTGAACTTGAAACAGAATTCAATGTAAATAACGCAGGAGATATTGACTTTGATATTGAAGAATTTTTATCAAATTATCAAATTATAGTAAAGAAAGCACCTTATGATGATTTTGTAAAACGAAGTTTTGAAAATTTTGATGGCAATAAAATTATAAAATTAACAATATCTGATAATCCAAATAAAATATTACAATTTTTAAAAGAAAACTTAACTAAAAATACTTATTATATATACTATTTATCCCCTGAATTAAAAAATACTTTTCAAGAAGTTTGAAAAAAATATTTTAGTAAAATAAAACTTATAGAATGCACAAAATTAATTAATAATGTTTTACTTGAAGAAAGAAATGAGTTAATAAAATATAAACATAAAGGAAAAAGCAATCATAGAAGTATTAGTGAAACTATTTAATTTTTAAAAAAGAAATATTATTGGAAGTCACTTAAACAAGATGTTACTAATTATATAAACAATTGTTAAATTTCTCAAAAAACTAAATATAATAGAAAACCTATAAATAAACCTTTAGTATTAACAGAAACTCCTTCAAAACCTTTTAAAATAATTCACATAGATACTTATAAAAGTGGAACTCATACATTTTTAACCATTTCAGATAAATTTTCTAAGTACAGTCAAGCATTATCATCTTTTGGTACAGCAATATCGGCTTGTCAACAATTAGTACATTTTTTCACATTTTTCGGTATACCAAAACAAATAGTATGCGATTGCGGTGGCGAATTTAAAAATGATGTTTTAAAAGAATTATTAAAAGTTCACGACATAGAAATACATTTTTTCTACAAACGTGTTAAAAATGACATTTTTAGCGCTCCATAAAAGCCTTAAAAATGTCACTTTAAGGCACTGAGTGCCTTAAAATCATTTTATGGCACTGAGTGCCTTATAGTATATTAAACAACGCATTTCATATGGAATTCTGTTATGACACGAGTTCAAGTTTAAAAAACGAATCGCGAAGCGATGAGTTTTTTAAAGAACGAGTGTCACAACAGCCATATGAAATAAGTTGTTTATAATATTTTTTATATTTTGCTATTTTATCATTTTTTAAATTAATTTATTATTTTTACGTAATACCGAAAATTTTGATTTTAAAAAGTATGTCGGTAGCACTGTGTTATTTATAACATTTGACAGTTTTGACATTTAAATTATGAAGTGTTAATGTTTTAAAATATTTTAAAATGACGAATACACCAATAATAATATATTATATAAGTAAAAAATCATATTTATATTCACAAATACTTTCTTAAAGAACAATATAAAATTAATAAATTGCTATTAGCCACAAATGTCATTGTCAATAGTCTTGTCATTTGATACTTCACTCATGTCGCCAACCATTTAAAACAAAAATTTGCGTGCGCAAAAGTTACATTACGATACGCAAATGCGTTTTATAATGAAGATTTTTATAAGTGCAAAATATAAAAAAAATCTTTATGGCACTGCGCTGTCAAAAGTGAATTGTCAGATTTTGAAAGCAAACGTCAAAATATTTAGATTTTATTTATTAACATTAATATTAACAGTGCAATTTGTGCAATTTGACAAATTTCTTGCACTGCTGTTTTACCATTTTCCATGGCTAAGGAAGAATGATGATTCGTAAACAATTATATCAAAAATGGTAACATACGATGCAATTTAAAATTATCTCCTTTGGATGTATTAATATAGGTTTTTAAAATTTAACTCAAACTGTATAATTACTTTATTTGAACGTTTGTAGAAAAAATATTGTATGATATACGTGTTAAAAGTACATTTTAAGGCACTCATGTGAATCGCAGAATTCGCTTCGCTCATTCTGCCTTCACATGCGTGCCTTAAACATGTACTTTTAACACTTATATCATAAATAACTATTGCTACACCACATCATCATGAATCTAACTCGCCAGTAGAGAGATTTCATTCAACAATAACTGAACATTTAAGAATTTTTAAAGAAAAAGATAAAAATGCAGATATTGAATCCTTAATTCCCCTTTGCAGTAATAGCTTATAATAGTACAATTCATTCATCTACAAGTTTTACTCCTTTTGAATTAATATCAGGACATACAGATAGTAAAGATCCAATGTCTATTTTATCTAGTGAAGCTTACACTCAGTTTGTCAACTCTCATAAAATTAAGACTAAAGCTTTATATTCATTAGTAAAAGAAAAACAAACAAATAATAAACAAAAAGTTATAAATAAAAAAAATGAGAACAGAAAAGAGCAACCCCCTAATATTGGATCAATTGTTTATAAAAAAGTTGAAAATAGAGGTAAACAGAAAAATAAATTTGAAGGTCCCTACACATTAACTAAAATTTTAGAACATGGAAAAATTGAAATTGAACATATTAAAAATAAAAAGAAATTAATTGAACATTTAAATGAAACTAAAATTATTCCAATTATTTCAGATTCATTATCGGATTCATCTTCCGAATCCAATTGATCCATATAATAATGAAATTGGACAATTAAAAATAAATGAAGAAAAAATTAAAAATAATTCAATTAATCAATTAACTTTATTAAAATACACAATTAAACAATTTGAAACAATTACAAAAAATATTTCAAATAATCAAAATATTTTAAAAGAGAAAATTAATTTAGTACAAAAGAATTTAATACTATTTCACAAAAAGTAATTTCCAAACGTCAATAATTATAAATCAAATAACTTTATTATATCAAACAATTTATTATATCTTTAAAAAATTGAAGTAGCTATTTCGTTTGCAAAAAATCAATACGTTACATAATTCAATAATAAATCCAATAAAGTTTTTGAAAGCAATTAAAGAATGTGATTTACCAAAAGGTTTAATGTTTCCATTTGAATTATCTACAGAAAATATTATTCAGTTAGAAAAATTAATAAATATAAAAAGTTTTTCATTAGGAGCTACGGTAACGTTTATTTTAGAAATTCCGATAGTTGAAAAAGAAATGTATCACTATTATCAATTGTTTCCTATATTTGTTCCTACAATTGATTCCCAATATTATTTTTACCTTCCCATAAAACCTTACTTAGCACTCAGACAATAATTATGTGTTTATGGACAATTTATGTGAAAATATAATTAAAAGACAATGTATTTGTGAAGATAATCAAAAAACTGTAATTAAAAAATAGACATTACGGAAATTCAATATACTAAAATTCAAGAAGGAACATGGATCTTATTAACTCCTCAAGAAACAGTAGCTGAAGTCCAATGTGAAGAATCAATGAAGAAAATACCATTGAAAGGAACTTATATTATCGAATTAAAACCAAATTGTTTTGTAAAAATTGATTCACTAGTATTTTAAGCTAATAAGTATAGTAAAATAAATTTTGAAAAAATATCATTACCTAGTATAAATGTAAATTCAAAATTTTCTTTAAAAACTAATAATCAAACACATTTATCAATTAAAACTTTAAATTCAATTAATCTAAAAGAAACTCAAGAAATTAAACAACGAATAATGAAACAAAAAGAAGGAGTAGAAAAAATCATTCAAACAGTTTACTATACAAAATCAAGTTTTTGGACTATACTCATATACTTAATAATTATTGGAATAATATGTTTGGAGAAAATGTAAGAAAACAAAAATGAAGATAAAACAAGAAGATAAAGCAAGAAAAGAAGAAATGTGTGTCATATAGAACCATATAAAACAAGTTTCAAATCGACAGAACTTAACTACACTGTCCGTAAATTTCTAAATGATCATTGAGCCTAATTCCATTTGCGTTCTCGCTTGGGATAGGTGAGTATTACCAGCAAATGCTGAGTGAAAGCAAACGTCTTTTGATAGTAATAATAATTACAATTATAATAGTTTCTTTTATGTACTGCTGTCGTTGTTTGGGGTAGAGTAGAGGGGTAGCGGGTAGAGTCTCTTTCTTTTCGTGCCTTATGATTTACTAGGAGGTAATGTGGCAAGCACGCTTATTATTTATTACCCCAGATATTACTCAAGATACTCATTTTCACAGACTTAGTCGACCTTGTGGCCAATATAAACTTAAAAAAAATGTTCGGTCACCCCCGGTATTTATAATGATAATGTTTGATTTTACATTATTTGGTGTTTTTAATAAATTATTTTATTATTGCCTTAATTTGTTTCATTTATTTCTTAGTTATAGCAAAAAACTGACTAATATTTTTTTTTATTTCGGCCAAAGTAACTTCAATAAAAATTTTAAACTTAGTAGATTTCAACCTTATAAAAGTGGCCATTTTTTACCGATTTTTAACTATCATAATTCTAGAATTAGATATAATTAGATAAAAAAGTATAGTCTATATAGAAAGGACAAGGAGTAATAAATCATTCATTTAAGTAGATTTCATAGACGTACCAAAATATAATTTAAGAGGGTATACCGCAAGGTAAATTTTGTATTGAACGAATGAGTTGCAGCTATGCTAAAGAATATACGATTTAGGTCAGAGGTAACGGGATGTACTAATTTTAATAAAAAAAGTGATAGAGGTACATAAATTTTAGTAAGTTTGATAAAGAAAGGCAACACAGTTTATTCATAATAGAAAACAAACCAATCTGTAACAATAATTATTTTATATATTTTTGTTCTTTTTGTAAGAAGATTAATTCAAACTTTGAATATTGTCACAAATAAATTAAATTAATTAAAAAATTAATTAAAGTCAAGATAGCAAGATATAGTTACAATTTTTATTAAATTCAAAGAAGCAAAATGAATATTTTTTATTTGTATTACTCCTATATGTAGTGTTTGGGGAATTTTTCTCAGAAATTTTAAATGGCAAGTGGCCTACTGTAATCGGCTTAATGCGATTACACCTATTTACAGATTATTCGATTATTGAGAGGGATTTTTCAAACAACCCAGTACGCGTACTCTGTAACTCGATAGAGATAGAAATAGAAAAGAAATAGCAAAGAAAGAAAATTTCTTTCTATCACCAAACGCTACTCTCTATGACTTTTTCCTAAAACCTTCGGGCAAGTTCGGATATAGAGAAATGTGTACTAATGAACCTAAAAACATTTCGATTTTTAACCTATCTACCAGTAATTTTGCCATCACAAATGTCAATAGTTATTTTATGATTGTGTTCTTGCGTTGTTTTTTTGTTCTTTTTGGTTAATAAGTTGAAATGGATTTGGTATTAACGAATTTTATAGAAGAGGCAGAAGAAGAAGATCGAAGGGAAATGCTGAGGATCGAAAGAAGGCATATAAGAGACACGACAAATGTCTTTGAACTTCCTGAAAGGGAGTTCAGACAATGTTTTCGTCTTAGCAAAGATCTTACTCGAAATTTAATCGAAGAACTGACCCCTCACATGCAGGATGGGCTTCGATCTACAAACGTAAGCATCACCACAAGAGTTGTGGGAACTCTACGTTTTTTTTGCGCACGGGTCATACCAAAGAGGCATTGGAAATGAGATGCATGTTTCTATGGCGCAGCAGACCTTCAGTAGTGCTCTATCAGAGAATTGTATGGCTATGGAAAATATTGCACCTCGCTGGGTGAAATTTCCGATGACTCGAGCAGAAAAGGAAAACAAAAATGCACAATTTATGCAGGATTTTGAGTTTCCTGGATTAACTGCACCCATGTAGCCATTATACAGCCTACTGAGAATGAACATTTATATTTTAATAGGAAGAGGTACCATTAAAAAAACGTCCAAATTATTTGCGATAGCTCTTTAGTCATTTTAAATGTAAATGCGAATTATCGAGGTGCCAATCATGATTCTTTTATTTGGAGAAATTCTGTTGTAAGGAGGCATTTGAAAGAAAATTATGAGAGGGGTGACTGAAATAGCTGGTTGATTGGAGATAGTGGTTATCCACAAGAACTATGGCTAATGACACCAATTAGAGGCATGGCTCCTGATTCTCCAGAGGGTAGATACACCAATGCATTAACCAGAGCTAGGAATTGTGTTGAGAGATGTATAGGTAAGTCAGACAACACCATATAGGTAGAGCATAATTAACCTGTTATTTTTTTTATATCTTATAGGTATTTTGAAAAACCGCTTCAGATGTATATTACATGAACGAGTGTTGAGATATGGACCTTATAAAGCTGGTCAAATCATTAATGCTGTTACAATCCCCCACAACATGTGCATTCATGGTAACATCCCTTTAGAAGAAGATGGGGTAGAAAATGAGGATGATAATGTAGATGACAGAGATGCCAACAATTTTGTTGTTTCAAACATATTAGGTTTAGGTCAGCAACGTAGAGCTCAATTAATTGATTTATATTTTTTATAAGTTTAATTTTAATTGATTTCATTATAAGTTTAATCCATTCGATGTTCTTTTATATTTTTTATAAGTTTAACAATAAGCTTTAGTTTTAATTAGTATTACTTCTCATCTAGGTACATAATGCTAAACTTATTTTGATTAGAAACTATTAGCATATTTTTGCATCTTTTTTGTTTAATAATGGTTTTTTTTTGTTCATCAATTCAGTTTATTCTTCCCAGTTAAGATGTCAGTGTTTTGGAAATAATACTGATAATTATTTATTTAATACCTTTGATTGAGTACACCTTATTAAATATTTAACTGTAAACTGTATTAATATATAATATATATATATGTTCTAAAACCTCATAACATAATTACATCACATAAGGCATACAATCTACTAGATAACAACTTTTCTAAATTAAAATCTAAAATAGCAAAAGATAAACGAAGTCATATTATTTACGAAATACCTTGCAACGACTGTAACAGTGTCTACATCGGTCAAACCAGTCAACACATAAAAAATAGAATAAATAGCCACAAATATGACAAAAAAACAAAACAGCTCTAACAAACCACTGTATCGAACAAAAACACTCATTTAATTTCAACAATACAAAAATAAAAAAAGTCGAAAATAACACCAGAAAAAGAGAAATTTACGAAATGATAGAAATACAGAAAAATCCAACGGCTATAAACTCAAAATCTGATACACAAAAATTAAGTAAAATTTACAACAACCTCCTAAAATAATTTTTTACCTCACCTGGTAAAACTGATAATTAAATTAAACACAAAAAACTTATACCAATAAACTCGACTAAAAATAAAATCAAATATTGTTTTCATACAAAGTTTATGTGCCGTCTATATGTATATGTGTGTTGTATAAAAATGTTAAAACCGCTTTTCCATGTGTTTTTAAAAAATATGATTTTGTAAAAAAAAAAAAAATTATTTTTAACCAAGTAGGTAAGTCAACTAATCACACATTAAAATTAAAAAATAAAAATTATATTACTTGTAAAAATAAACCTCTTGTAGATGTTCTTGATGAAGGTCACTTTAGACCGAAACGTTAGACAATTAAAATGTTAAAGAAAAAAACGTATTTTGTTAAATTCTAAAACGGACAAAAAACCAAGAAATTTCAAATAAATATATATATATATATATATATATATATATATATATATATATATATATATATATATATATATATAATTTTAATAGAAATATTTGCCAACTATTTGTACAATCAGAATGTTTTTGGGGATGTGGCAATAAAACCAATGTGTACTCTTATTAGAATATAATTACCGAGCTTTCGAACCTCTATGGGTTCATTTTCAAGGTCTAAAAATTGTATATTAAAAGAAATTATATAGCAGGTAATAAAATAAATAATACTTACATATCTAAGTGAGATTATAGGTAAAACGGTGTAAAAAATTGTAATAAATGTGACATGTGTGCTAAAAAAACTCAAAAAACAATATGATTTAAAAATTTTGATATATTTGTTTAATATATAAATTCAGTTGTTTTAAATTCTACATAGTAATTCGTTTTTTTTAATTTTTTAAATTTTGTTTCTCCAAATCCAAAAGATATGCATATATTATACTTAAATTATTTAGATCAGTTTTTTTATTAATACATCGATCTTCCTGACCTATGTAAGCCGTTTCTAAAAAGATCCGCTTTTTATAATTCATTTCTGTAGTTAAAATTTTGGCCTGTTCATAATTCAATATATGGCCTTCAGAGAATACGTGTTCAGCAAGTGCACATTTCTCTGGATGAAGTTTACTGTCACTTTTATGGGATGTTATTCTATTAGCAAGAGACCTTTTTGACTGACCAATGTATTTCTTTTTTTTTACAAGGAATTTCATAAACTATGTTAGGTAATTTATTATTAGGTGTTTTATCTTTAATTTTACTAAAAAGCGAATGGATTGTAAGATGTTGTTTATTTGCAATTTTTATATTATGTTGTTTTAAAATTCCGGAAAGTTTAGGTGTGACTGATTTAATATAAGGTAGAGATACATAAATTGGAATGGTAATATTTCTAGAACTGATGTCATGAAAATGAAAATGAACCCATAGAGGTTCGAAAGCTCGGTAATTATATTCTAATAAGAGTACACATTGGTTTTATTGCCACATCCCCAAAAACATTCTGATTATATATATATATAATATATATATATATATAAATATATTTACCATACATATACATTGTTGTTTTAATTAAACCATCATCTATGGGTAAACAGAATTTTCAAGCACTGTCTATATTGTATTATAAAAAAGTTACATCACTTGATAATTATTTAATGTAAATAATAAAAAAGAAAACCTTTTTGTAATTGATAACATTTTTATTTCTAATAAAAGAAAAATAAAAAAACTACAAGTAAATATTAAATGTAAAAAAATAAATCACAAAATAAATAAATCTTAATACGAGTAACAAATAAAAATACAAATATTAAGTAAAAAAATAAATCAGTTTTGTTTAAAACCATTTCAATATAGACTACGGCCTTTAACAAAATAAATAAATCTTAATACTAGTAACAAGAAAAAACACAAATATTAAGTAAAAAAATAAGTCAGTATTGCATATAACAAAATAAATAAATCTTAATACTAGAACAAAAAAACTTTAAATAAATATCAAGAAAATATGCCTTACTTAATAGAATTATTTACAAATTTTTTAAAATTTTGGCTAATACTTTGTAGGGCAGTTGCCATTTTTTCCATGTTTTTATCTAGTGACTGTAGCCTTTGCATGGTGTCACTATGCATTTTGGTTAGGGTGACAAATTTTCTTGACTTATCATTTGTCATCCTAACTTGTCTTGATCTTTTTGTAACATTTTCATCACCCACTTTTTTTCTTTTTAAGGCTGCTGCTTGTGGAAAGGGGACAATTGACTCAAGTGCAGGCACCTACAAATAATTCCTATAATATATAATTCCTATAATAATTCCTATAATATATTCTTTATTTATAAATCATACCAATCACAACAAATAATGCAATTAATAGTCTATAGGTTTAGGTAAAGAAGCCATATAATTATAATAAAAAGGAATTTTGATGTAATATTATGGATATGCAATTCATTTGACAATGTTTGTATGGTATACTTACAAACAGAAATCTTTTGTAAAGTAAATATTTGTTTAATTACCAAATAAATTCGATTATAGCAGCAGGTCTCACAAATTATAACATTTTCATAGTCAGGAATAGGAATTACTAAAATTTACTCCTGGTGCAAATGTAATATACTTACTTCTGTGTTTGATGGAGACCTAGGTGTCTGGGTTCTAGAAGTGAACTAAAAATTAAAAGTATTACTTAATATTACTTTTAATATATTACAAATGGATTTGTATTTACCATAGGTGTTTGGGATGATGTAGAGGCAGTGGCCTCAGTAGTCGCTATATTCTCTGCAATTATTGGCATCAGAGGGGCTGCAAATAAATGAATATTTTTACATTACATAATATGTATTGTATAAGTAAATTACCAATCCCAATTCAAGGTTTCCATCTCCAGTAATTGACTTTCACCCCAGCAATGCCATTAACCTCTCCTCCAATTGATTTAGTGGAGGAGATTTTGCACTGGTCCTCCACCAGTCCTTTCCATTTCTATCCGCAACTGGCTGGCTTTTGCCTTAGTTTTGGATTTCCACCTGCCTATAGCCTACAAATAATGGTATTATGTAAGTAATAGAATGTGTCAACATTACACTCAACCAGTAAAATAGATTCATATGTCAAGCATAGCCAATGAAGCTAACTTTGAGATACAATTTATATTATTTTACTAGCTGTATGATTGTAACCCCACTGATTTTGGAAAAGCTTAGTAATAAAAGTACTTTAATATATATACTAAATATAGTTTGGTTTACCAGTTGCCACTTCTCAGTGCTCTTAGTACCCAAGCCCATTGAATTTAATTTTGAGGTAAGTACATTCCACAATCTTGCACCATCTTCACGATCTCCATCAAAATTTTTAAATTTATTTTTCAGCAGTGAAGGATTTTCCTCCAAAAAATTTATTATTACATTCCACTGCTCCAAGGAAGTTTTAAAATCTCTATTTCTGTCATCTAAAAATTTTACATTTAATGTTAGCTATATAGTTAATTAAGTATTGTTTACATTTTTATCGTCAGTCTATTAAATTAATAATAACAGCAGCCACAAAGTTAAGAAAAATTAATAAAATACTTACTCATTTTTAATTAAAAATAAAACTTCTATTAAAAAACAATAATATAAGAAAGCATGTACATTTTTTATATAGCTTCCTAACAATATTTGTTTTGATATTTTCATGTTTTGCGCCACAGAAAACCACAAATCAGACATAGAAAGACCCTTTTAGCTGTTTCTATTTCTTTCTTCCGAATATGCATACGAAACTACTCGAAAACCTCCGAATAGACATACAGAGTAACGTTACAAGAAATTTCCTGAAAGTTTCCACAGTTTTCTTAGAAACATTATCGGGAATATTATTTTAAAAGAAAGTAGGTACACTAAATCAGTACTTAGTATTAGATCTTTAGGTAAAGTTGTATGAAGTTGTATGGTTTTCATAATATTGTAAACAGTTGGAATGTATTTAAAACATTTGTTGAATGTTGATTTTGCAAGTACCAAACAATGTCGATAAGCCAAGGACCATCTAAACGACCAAAAACAGGTCCATTATCTTCAAATGAAAAAACTCTGATATTGAATTGTTATAAATCATTGAAAAACAAGGATCCAAGTGCAAGTGTTGATGATATTGTGGAATTAACGGCTGCTATGTTGTGTGTTGCTAAATCAACAATTTATAGATTACTAAAAGAAAGCAAGAATGGAACTCTTCAACCCCCTAAAACTCGTTCAGGCCGAAAACCAATTGAGATGATGAGTCGTTAAAACAAAGACTAAGGCGTAAAGTCCATGGATTTTACTTACGAAAGGAAATTCCAACACTTGACAAAATTATGACATCAGTGCAAGAATATACCGAATATACAAAATTCTCCAGAATGGCATTATGCAAACTTTTGAAAGATGTGTGTTTCAGATATACAAAACATAATAGAAAATCTCTCTTGATATATCAACCGGAAATAGTTTTTTGAAGAAGAGACTATTTAAGAAGCATTCGACATGCCAGAGAACAAAATTTGAAAATCTTCTACTTAGACGAAACATGGATAAATGCTGGATATACAGTTTCCAAATCATGGCAAGATGAAAACATTAAAAGCGGAAGGCAGACATTCGTGGAAGGTTTGTCGTTAGATTTGCAGCCACCATCTGGAAAAGGAAAAAGACTTATCATTGTCCATGTTGGAAGTTCTGAAGGTTTTGTTGATGGTGGATTATTAACTTTTATTTCAAAACGCGCGGGGGGACTATCACGAATATATGAATGGAATGGTTTGTTCAAATGTTGGATCTGATTCCAAAAGGGGCTGTTATTGTTATGGACAACGCAAGTTACCATTCACGGTTACGAAAAGCATTGTCCACAAGTCGATGGCGTAAAGCAGAGCTTTTAGAGTAGCGTATTTCGAAAAATATTAAGTTTTCAAAAGATCCACTAAGGAAAGAACTTTACAAAATTGCAAAAATTAACAAAATTAACTACAAAACCTACATTGTAGAAGAAATGGCTTCTTCTCGTGGTATATCAGTTCTTCGACTTCCCCTTTATCATTGTGAACTTAATCCCATAGAATTAATATGGGCTCAGGTAAAGGGGGAAGTTGGAAAAAAATACTACTTTAAAAATAAACGATGTTGTGAAATTGTTTGAGAGTGCTGTAAGTCATGTTAGTAGGGAAAATTGGACAAACTGTATCTAGCATGTTATCAAAGTAGAGGCAAATATGTGGAAAATTGACAATATTTGTGATGATTTAATCGACCCTATTATTATTAATATCAACAACGGTTCTTTCTCTTCCGAGTCGGATATAGAATAAAATGTAAATAATAAATGTATCCCAATAATTATTTCTTTTCATTTTTTATTATATTATAATTTAAAACGTATTTTTTTCCAAAATACACACCCCTGCATTACGTTATTGCTTACCTGCTAATCCTTTAATAACGAAGAAACCCTAAACTTTGCTACAACTGAAACAAATACGGGGTCGATCTACCTGGTTTTTAGATTTACGGAAGAAATGTAATTTAAAGTAAGAGATTTATCAAAATTTTCATGGTGCTCCTTGTAAAGGTTTTGCATACTTAATTAGGGTTTATTACTCCTCGTACTTTTTGTACATACTATAATGATTTCCAGAATTCTGTAAAAAATTTGTATAAATTATTCTTTAATTGTATTAATATTATTAAATTACAACTAAAATATGTAATACTTTGAAAACAAAAACTGTCAATATACAGGGTGATTGATTAGTGTAAGGAAGCTCAGTAGATCTGTTATGGTAAGAATTCCTAAAAAAATTATTGACAAAATTGTAAGCAGCTTCAAACTCCACATTTTAAAATTAGTTACATTCTTATAGGGTGTTCCATAAGATGGTGGCACACCAAACTTATGTTTGTTTAAATGTAACACCCTGTATTTTATTTTAAATTTGAAATCTGCTTCACTTCCACATCACAAAAAAGTTTTATTATGTTATACCGGGTGTTTAAAAAGATATAACCAATATTACCTGAAAATCGTATCAAGTTTAACTCCATGTATAATTAAAAAGGAGTAGAGCATTGATCTATTGCAACCATAGTTTTTAATAATTGGTAAAAATTATAAAACATATTCGTTTTCATAATATTTATAAAATCAAATACAGGGTAAGTCAAAATGCAAGTACATTAATTTGTTGGTAATTTTAAATAGAATACCTTGCATTTTATATCACTATCGAAAAGTACTATTGTCATACTTCAAATTTTATGAGGTACTCCTTATACCTAAGGTTATCAGTTTTTTAGATATTTTTATTTTTTCATCAAAGTATTGATTTGGTAGATATATTAACGTTTACAAATAATTATTATGAGTTGGCCATGATTGGTTTGACATTATTGTTTATTAATTCAATATTGTGGTACACCGTAAATTATCAACAATTATTATTTAGTAATTCAGTAATTAATTAAATTTAAATTAGCGATAATGAATTTTACTACTGATGAATTATAGATATGACCAGGATTTTAGGGGAATGCAATATGAATGGCATGGCGTGGTGAAGAAGGTTCTTAATGTTTAGTGCATTATTTCAAAGACGAAACGAACAATGCGGGATTCACCACCACAAGAATAGAGTATAATCCTATATTTTCCAAAACGGCTCGAGGGGGAGCAGAAAGATGTGCGGACAGTAAATGGTTAATACCAAATACCGAGAACCTGATATTTGTCCTGTTCGATTGCTCAAGAAATTACTCAGCAAGCGAAATGCCAACATCAAAACTGACAGGTTATTTTTAACAGTTAACATTTCTTGGGATAAACCATATTCTACAGGATGGTACAAAAATATGCCGATTGGGGTGAACATGATGTCTAAGTGGATGAAATAATAAAAAAAATAAAAATAATAATAATAAAACCTCAAAAGTGATTTTGATTGTAACGTCAAAAAATAATCTATCGAATACCACACGAGAGTTCAATAAATTAGATAATAATTCTCCAGGCATTTTCTCAAACTTGTTGCCATTTGGCGCAACAAGTTTTCTAAAATCTGTCGAATTATTTTCAATTTATTTTCACTCTCTTGTGATATTACTACAGAAAATAAAGTAGATGTATTTTGATTTACCCTGTATTTGATTTAACGAATGTTATTAAAACAAATATGTTTTATGATTTTTAGCGATAATTGAAAAACTATGGTTGCAATAGATCAATGTTCCCATACTCCTTTATATAGGGAGTTAAACTTGATACGATTGGTTATAACTTTTAAAATACCCGGTATAACATACTAAAACTTTACATTGTTTTGATGTGGAAGTGAAGCAGATTTCAAATTTAAAATAAAATACAGGGTGTTCCATTTAAACAAACATAAGTTTGGTTTAATTTTAAATTATAATTTTTGTGAATAACTTTTTTTGTAATTTTACTACCTATAACAGGCCTACTGAGCTTCCTCACACTAATCAATCACAGAAACATTATGTCGCTTTCGAAAAACTATATAATTAAAAAATTCCTTTAACCTGACTCATAGACATTGAGAGCTTAATTTTTACAGTTGTTTTCATTACTTTAATTTTTAAATCATTTTCATAGTCTTATTTTAAATTTTATTATAGTTCTATTAAAAAATGACATTAAAAATTTTATAAAATATAAAGTAATTTTAAAACACATACACAGACAGCCCTCGGCAATAAAGTGATAAAATAACTGTCAAGTTTTAGTTATTAATTTCCATTCCTCTGTTTTTGGGAATTTTTTAAACTTCTAGGTATTAAATTCCCAAACCGTAAAGAAATAAAATTTATAAAGGGAAGATACACGTGTTATTTAATCAAGGTACTATGTAAAATGTTTCTTTTGAGTTTATACCTACGAGAATGTCGACAGAAACACAAAAAATAATTATAATATTATAAGATGTTTTTTTACAATAGGAAACCTACATTCAAAGCCGACAAGGATCAATTTAAAATAACGAATTAAATGTAATATCATTACGAGTTCAGAAAATATGCTTTTAATTTTAATATTTTCTGCTATACTAAAGAATATGGCAACAATGTATTCTTGTTGACCCTAAATCTATATACAGTGCTATCTGTGTGATATTCTAGTAGATGTAAATTTGTAAAATATATTTTGTGGAGAAAAATTTAAATACTTTTCCAAAACGTTTGATGATTATTGCAAAAGTGTTACTATTATGTTTGTAAACATTAACAGGTTAGTCTGTCTTCAATATGACTTCAAGTAAGTACCTTGCTAATTATTTACTGCCTAAATAAATAAATATCATTTATTTTTTAGAGAGTATTGGACATTCCTAAATTACCACCCAGATCCATGATTTAATGAAAAATGGAGTACAAAGTAAAGCACACCCTACAATAAAGCTTACCTATAGTTTATTTTTATTTTGAGAATGTGGCGCAAGAAAAAAATATTTCCATGTTTTCAATAACCTACCATAATAACTAACCAATCTAGTATACTAGTATCTATAGAAATACACTTTGTGCACCTGTTTTCAAGATACCTAAAGAATTGGGATAAGCTGACTATCAGCGATTGGCCAACAATACTCTTGCAAGTACTTAATGTTATGGGTATATCTTAATAAAACTAATTGTATCATTAAATTATGACTATTAATTATATTCGAAAAATGTCAACCCCATTATTTGTGGAATCAATTGAAATTACAATGTATCCAATAGGATTGTAACTTTAATTTATTTAACTGAGTATCTTTTCACACCTTAAATGAAAAAATCTTTTTTATTTTATAAAGATCCATAGTTTTATTTACATTTTGAAAGCACTTCTCACTGCATCTAGTAATCAGAAGTGATAAGAGGTAAGTTTTAATTTTTTTATTTCCTGGTTTAATTTTTTTACAATTAATAGGTAGGTTTTTAGCAATATATTTTTTCTACGACAACCATATATGTTATTTCATCTATTTTCCAGATAATTAAATTGATGGAGAAATAAATCAATGGTTTTCAAAATATATTACCAAATAACATCTGCATATTATTAGTAAATAACAAGTAAATGTTTATGTTTTTCTTTTTTAGGACTCATTTTCTCAATTATATGTACCCAGTTCACCATATGGAAATATATGAACTTCTATTCTGACTTGATTATGGAACCCTTTGGTCTGTTTTATCATTTACCAACAAACTTTTAATGGTAGAAAGGGGATATATATATATAAAGATAACAGATGTTTTAATAAAAATATTACATATTTGACTGTAAATTTTTAATTCTTCACATTATCTAAAGAGAAAGCTATTATAATTATGCACATAATTGAACATGCTAAATAAATATTGTAGAAACCCTTACTTTGTGGACATTATTATCACGCCTATTTAAAAAAAAAAAAGAAAAACAGTTTAACACTTAGCTGTTTATATTTACATATGTGGTTTATTAATTTATAAATGTAAATAAGTTATAAATGTAAATGTATTTATTTAACAAATCAAAAAAATAGGATAATGATTAGGTAACTTAAAAGATTAAAAAAAAGTATAAACAAAATCGGGTCTCTCCCAAAACTCACATTTTTTACCCAATTCGACTAAAAATAAGACAACTGTGGTTTAAGTAACAAGTAATTTAGGAAATAACAACGGTTCATAACACTAAATTCCTTTGCACATATCTGAGTTGGATAATGCCTATAAACGATGTAAAAACTCCAACGCAAATTGACTGAAAATATATACTTTAAAATTATTTTTTTATTTCCTGGTAAATTATATACGAATATTTATATAGACAATTATATATTTAAAAGCAAAAACACTAAAAATTAATATATTTTGACGTTGACTAAACGATGAAATATGGAGGTTAGGTTGGTTATGTTTTAAGTGAAGTTTGGAATTGGAGAATTAGAATAGACATACGTCTCCTGAAAAAAAGCGCCACCAAGAACTGTTCAACTAAATTGACAGATTAGTGCAATGTTCAAATTTTGCGTGCAACAAATCTCAAAAAATATTCCTTTCTTACTAACTTCATATTTTGCTAGTCGCATTCTCTAATGCTTTTTTCTTTAGAGTTAGGCTTCTGGCGTTAAAATTCGTGATCACAAATGGTGTCAAAACTTTTTAAAAAACATACTATCACTTCCTAAACACCAATATCTCTTTTATTACAATATAAAACTTAACTAAAAAACCTTTTCTCCTAGAGAAAGGTCTACAGCTATATCCTGTTAAAATTTGAATACGTAATTTAAAGTCGTTCTTTAGATTTGTTGTTTAAAAAATGATTTTAAATTTTGGGGTACTAATTCAGGCTTGCCATTACCGTTTTTCAGCTGTCACATTTTTGACGCCCCTCTTAAGCTCCCGTTTTTTTAATCCCCCTACGTGTGTAGGTAAGTTCACTCCCAAATATTTTTCAAAAAAATTAATCTCACCTGTTAATGGCATTCCATGTTATTGCTTAATGACAATAACAAACTTCTATTGCTTAATATTGCATCGCCAACATGATTTTTCAAAAATAATCTCCTGTTAATGGCATTCTCGTATATAAATACTAAGAAAATGTATGGAATTAACAAAATCATTTCTCTTTACACTTTGGTTAAGAAAGATTTAAAAAAAATGGATGTAAGCCAAATTATTAGTAAAAAAGGAAGAAAAACCTATGTTGTTGGTGAATTCCTATAAATTTAAATTCCATAAAATTATTGGTGGGAAATGGCTATGAGGAAACTGGTGGCAGTGTATAGTAAGGAGCTGTGAAATAATTTTACAAAAGTGTGGGTGGTGAAAATCATGTTGGTTGATTCAAATTTGAATCATGCTCATGAGGCGATAGAAATCGGCGTCTTAAACAGACAAATTTTTGAGCAACAGTTTGAAAAAGAAAGAAAGCATGGGAAAATGTAAGTGAAAAGCCGTCGAAAATAATTAACCGTTTTGCTACTAAATAATGACGTCGAAACAATCTACAATAACAACTGATATGCGATATAAATACCAGAAAGAACATCTATAACCATAGACGAAGCTTTTCTTCCTAGCCTTACCAACTAGCGTAGAAAACACTCCAAGAAGTCTTAAGCAATTTAGAAATAAAAACCAATAGAAATAAAGATTTCTCATGCTAACAAATGATATAAAACTCTAAAATTGTGATGTTTACAATCGTGACAAACTTGAACTTTTTAAATGTCGCCCAAAAGTTTTTCTACCAATTATTTACCATACAAGGAATATTGTAATAGGTCATTACATGCCTTTTAGTATTTTTCCTATTACCGGGATAAATTAACAAAAATTTATGAAAATTGCTTAATCATTCTCTCTCTAAAAAGCTACAAGAAATGGAATTAAAATTGCACTAACATCAAAATGTGGTTTACGCATAGATTTTTGAAATGGCAAAATACATTTAGCATTCCAAAGAAAACTTCCGCACACGTTGCTTGATTAAGCGGTTGCTTATTTCATCTAACCCAGTCATCTAAACCCAGTCTTGCACTTCTTTATATGTATCAAAAAATTAACTATTTTGTTCCATTGCTGCAGGTGGCGGAAAATTCAGCACTTTATGACTTACTCAAGATTTACAAACCTCAATCAGATATTGGAAAATATTTAGAATTTCGTATTTGGCCTTCCCTACTTACAACCAGCCGATGTGCAGGAGATTGTTTCGCTTTTTATATATTTTCGGAAATTTTGCCACAAGACTAAAAAATTGAAGACACTTTTCAATAGTATTTGGTGGAAACTATATATATGTCAGAAGATTCTCTATTCCACAGAAATATGGTTGCCGAACATTCTTCAGCAAGGACAGAGATCAACAAATGCTTGTGAAGGCATTCCACAGCAGATTCAATGGATCGTTTTACGCTGCCACATCCCAAATATGTTTCAAATTATTGAAGTGTTGAAAGAATTTCAAGTCCAGACATAATATGTAAAAATAAACAGTGCTCATAAAATTAAAAAAGTATACAGAAGAGTAGAAATGCAAAAATTAAATTAATTAAAGATTCATTTGGCCAGCTTCAAAACTGAAGCTATTACAAAAAAATTCAATTTCTTCTTTGAAAAAATTGGCAAGATATATACAAAAGAATTAATTAATTTAAATTTGATATATTTTTGAACCTATAAGTTTATTCCTGTTTTGTTATTTTCATTAAATCGAGTGGTTATCGCTTTTTACCAAGAGTTTTGCTCACATTAACATTATATTAAATATCTTGTATGTATATTATTGTAATCATATAAATATTGGTAAAATTTTTAATCTCTACGCCATCTACTTATTTACGTATTAATCACTCAGGAACAAACTTACTCTATGACCTTTTTCAAAAAACTGACCACTTGAGTGAACTAGTATGCGCACTAAACTATTAAGTTAGACAAGTGGAAACTCTTGATTATATTTCTATTCTAGGACCCTGTAAGGAGGAACATGAAAACCATGCCACCCAAACCAAAGATAAAGATGGTGATAGAAAAAAGAAAAGAATATGTGCTAAGTCAACCGACTCCGACAGCAGCGACTCGGAGCTAGAAACGGAAATGGACGCAACTTTAACCCAATTAAAGGGAGGAACTACAGCTCTGAAGGACGTCAAAGATTGAAGTTCGAAGAAGAAATCTAGAAAAAAATCGACGAAACACGAAGACTAATAGAAGAAACAAAGGACGCTAAACGAAAAAACTAAGGAAGGAAAACGAAGGAAAACAGGAAACCAATCTCCAAATCTTAGAAAAGAACTGTGATGAGAAGAAAAAGACAAGCAAACAAAAAACGAGAAGACAAAAAAGTCCGATCAAAAAGGAGCCCTAGAAGCCCAATAAGAAAAACAGAAAAGCCGACTAGCTCAAAAAAGGACCAATAACTTAATACACTGTAAATAATTTATGTAATTTTTCCATAAAAAAATAGCTAATATGTAAAAATTAAGTAAAATTTATACATTTTGGCTTATTTTACATTAAAAAGTTAGAAGTAAATCCGGAGTTTTTATGTAAAATTATACAACTTTATGAAACATTGTACAATTTATTAAAAAAAACACAAAAAATTGTGTAATTTTTGCAGATTTTATGTACAAATTTAGCAAAAAGAATATTTACTTTTACATAATTATTTTAAAAATGCAAGAAAAAATTTTTAAAAAAAGATTTGGTAAAATAATGTTAAAAATGTGTGTAAAAATACATAAAATATAATACAATATCAACGTACGAGATTATGGTTTAAGTTAATTACTTCTTGTACACAATTAACAATTTTCATACCTAAAATTGCACATTACTTTGTTTAAAATGAAAATACTTTTTTGTATTTGTACTTAAAATTTGTTTTAAATGTAACAATTTAATTATATAAAATTACTCAATATTGGTTTTAAAATAAATCTACTCAATACTATATTTGTATATATTAACTTAAAATTTGCTTTAAATAAACGGTTTTATTATGTAAGATTACTCAATATTATTTTTTAAAATTAATTTACTATTGTGTATTTTTGATAAAAAATTGGTTAAATTTAACAATTATTTTTATCTAAAAATTTCACATTATTTTATTTAAAAACAAAAACAAATATTGTTTTATTTTTATATAAGAAGTTTGTTTCAAAATTAAATATTTCATTACGTAAAACTACTCAATTTAGTTTTTTTAAAATTTATCTTATTTTGAAACGTATTTTTGCTTACAATTTGTTTAAAATTACCAATTTTAATACCTAAAATTTTTTAAAATTAAACAATTTTTGTGCGTTTAAGTACAAAAAAGTTTATTCAAATTTACACAAATAATATGTAAAATTTCGCAAAATTATTTTCAAAGAAGTACGATTTTTTGTGTATTATTAGTTCAATTGTTATTAATAATTACACAAGATACTTCTTATTATAACTAAAATTGCTTTAAAATTAAAATTTTATTGAGTAATAATAAAAAAAATTATAGAAAATTATTAATAAATTACATATTCGTTTTTCTATTTCTTACACTTATATAAGATTATTTATTTTGAAAATTACACATACATTTTTTGTGTTATTTTACAGCTGACATTTTAAATTCCAACAAAACATATGTAAATTTAAACATCAATTGATAATTTCAAATATTTTCTGTAAAATTTCATAACATAGTTGGTGAAACTTTTTTTCTAATGAATTTTTTGTGTAAAATTTTTAATTACAGTGTTTATTTATGTTACTAATAATGTCTTATCTATGTATTAAAATGAGAGAAACTCAATTAAAGTAAACAAATTAATAGTAGAGAACTTCCAAGATTTATATGTTCATTCACTACTTTAAATTGTTGATCTGCTAGATGTCTTTTTATTTCAATTTCTTCGAGGAAATCTAAATTTTGTTTTTATCACAAATAAGTAATATTTGGAATGTCATTGGTGTGTATGAGTGGAGTGTGGATGTTAAAGCAGAAGAAGTTTTTTTATTATTCTTAGTAGGATGGACTTCCAAAAAGTAAGGAGGTTAGTAGCTAATAAATTTAATTTTTAAAAAATAGACATAATATTCGAGATGATGAAAAATCTTCTCGATTACACATGAAAAGAGGTTAAAAAACTTTTTCCTAAATTTCAAGAAATCCATAGGAAGAGGACGGACAAAGAGAAGAGAAGCATCTTTATGAAAGATCCCTCTCACCAATAAAAGATGGGAGGGATCCTAGTAAGGACAGCTCTGGCAAGTGGATCCCACTCTTTAAGGTCATCTTTAGTCGCATGATCCGTCTGGCTAAGGATGCAACTATCTAGAGGCAGCAGAAAAACACACCAGCGAATACAAGGTGCAAATTTTGGCACTATTCTAAGCAAGAAGAGGACACCTCGACACTATCACTAAACCACGATAGTGGAATGGACCAACGCAAGAGCCAGAGGACTGAGGCCCCCATCGGATGAGATAGGAGTAGAGAAAGTTCTTCCCAGGAAGAGCATTTCTCCTGAGAGGACAGGGTTTGGTTAGAGTGTGTGTCCCAACAAATACAAAGTTACAAGAAAGAATATTAAACATAAGTAACTTTGAGACTAAGAATTTAAACTGCCATAATTGTACGATTTTAGTCTAATATTATGTACAAAAAATTGGACATAAACTGAGAAAAAAAAGCCTATACAAAATATGAGTCTCAGTTTTAAAATTTAAAAATTATGTTAACCAACCAGTTAAAACACAAAACATTGTTTAAAAAACCCACCCAGCTACATAATTGGCGCATCAGCCTCAGCAGCAGTTAGTAAATGATATCAATTAATTTGTTCTTAATACCTTGCATCAAACCCCATTTCACCCAACCCTTATAAGCTGTCAGCAACCCGATTCTAATGAATTGCAATAAAATTAGTCTAATTTCTTTTTAGCTTCAGAAAAGAGCACCATGATCGATCATGTCAAAAGAAGCGATGATGAGATTTTTGCTACAAGATGGCAAAAGAAAACAGAAAAGAGTGAGATCAAAAAATTAAACGAAAGCTCTTTTCCGTGATAACATAAGATTATGGGATATCCATGTTTGACCGTTTTTACAACAGAACAACATATTCTGTAGTTATTTGTTACACTAAGTAACTTATTACTACCTATCAATTTCTGTTTATTTTATTTTAAGGATATGAGTGACTGATATTTCTATAGCTGCGTTCCTGGAGTGAGAATTAAAAAGTTTTAATAATATTATCATCTACAACTGAAATGAAACCATTAAATACATCATACTTAAATGGGTTATATTAGTAGTTTTTTGTAGCCTTTTAATCAACTGTATAATTCTTACTTGCCAACGATTTTAAGACAACCTATGGATATGTTTTTTCATTTTAAAGATTAATTAAAGAGAAATCGAAATTTGGAAGAATATTCATGAAAATCACATAATCGGCCCTTTTTGAAACTTGGCAATTTCACTGGCAAAATTTATTTAGATCTATTGGAGAGCGCTATTCATCCCTCCCCTTGTGCAAGTATTAAAGAATCCAGATGATCATCAAACGATCATTTTCCAACTTAGATGGCACGCATTTTCATCTTTATTCCATTCAACCGGCGCGGGAAGGGGACATGCATTAGCTTCACTGGACTTTTTCTATGGGGTAATGCCCTAAAATCCAAGATTTACGCTACCCATGCTCTGAGTTACTGGATTGATTTATGAATGCGTTGAATTACACCATAATTCTTGGGAGTAATGTACGTCATGGTTTTCAGCAAAACATATTACTATATGAAAGTACACTTCATGGTGACGATTTCCAGCGATTAAATAAACAAATCACTAAAGCTTGCCCTTCTACTATTTTTACCTGTAATTTCGCCTTCAATGAAAATTTTAAAGCTAAGTTTCAGAATCAGATAGATCCATTAAACTGAGGTATCCGCAACACCCTCATACCTATTTGAAATCTAGGGGGTTGTGTTCACCCAAACAGAGGGTTTAAGTCGCTTGGATGCAAGTACTTTATGGTGGTTCGTTAAAACAGCTTTACAATCGCAAAGTTTGTCAAACAGCTGGTTTATAATTCGAGACAGTGTTTGCAAAGCCCTGTATACCAATTTTTCAAACTGTACATTGGGAGATTTACGAGTCTTTAGAAAAGGTCCTTCAACGTACTGGTAAAGACATTTTAA